>JARHVA010002973.1:1795000-2155000 GCA_037957365.1 Torreya grandis
ATGATTGAGATTTGATCAATAACATCATTATATGTTATTTATATTTATTAAATATGTTTATTTTGGTTTCCTTTATTATGGATATTAATTTTCATTGATAAGGGAAATCTTAATCAATTATATCCTTTGAATGCAAATATTTTTAATCAAATGTATTAACATTTTCATTATAGATTAGATATTGAATAATATTTGTAAAAGTAACCAATGTTATATCTCTTGGTACTTGGGTATCATGTAATGATTCATATAGGATATATTTATAGATATTAGATTACTTTAGAATTAAAAGGATTGAGATCTTAGCATGCATGTTGCTCAATTTCTCAATAAGGTCATATCTCTAATATTTGATCATAGGATTAGGTTTAGGAGGAACTTGTTTTATATTAACATGTGGTAGATTAGGTTGTTCACCTTCATCTTTTAGTTTAGTTATAGGTTGGATTAGGTAATAACAATATAAAAATGTAACTATAATTACAAATTATAGCCCAAAATGGTCTAAAAATACATCCATATTGTACATAATTATAGAAATGGAAATCTAATTCTTAGATTTTGAATATTTTGAAATCAACAACTAGAATAATAGGAGCAACAAATCACAAAACCTTAGGTCAATTCTAGGGTTTTGTGACCAGAGATTAGGTTAACCAAATGTTTAAACCTAAATTTATTTTTAGTACAAGGGTACTATAGGGTTAAGAATATAGAAATAAATAATAAAAAAGGTGATATACATATCTATAGTAGGCTATTTAATTTTTAAACTTAGATAACAAAATATTTCTAAATTATAATTCTGAGGCACGCCAAAAATACAAAATATAACTATTGATTAATATTTTAATAAATTGAAAACAAGAGTATTTAGATAATTTACTTTGTATATGTAGATCTGGGATGAAATAAGATGGGAATGGATTGGATTAGGATTCTAGAATAATCATCTGATTTTGGCTTTTTTTACTATGTGGCCTTGGATGCTTGCATTAGATTTGGATGGTTGTGTCTATGTTGGTGTCTAATTTGACACTAGTGTCTAGTATAAAATATTGACTAGATATTAATGCAACCATATAAAACCTTATATTTTTTTAATTTTATTTTTATTTTTTGTTTTTAGATTTTGCACATAGGTTATCACTCTTTTTTAATTGGTCAAACCCTAGCTTCCTAAACCTTGGAGTGATTATGGGAAAAATGGGTTAGTGGGCACACAATGTCGAGTTGTACTAAGGACCTTTCTATTAATAGGAACTATCCACATAGTCAATGTAAAAAATAAGGCCTCATACTTATGTAGTTCTCCCCTACATGTTGGCTTATGTGTGTATAAGGATGTAATTTGTGATAAGAAAATATAAAGAGTGAGCTAGCTTATAACTTAGAAAATATGGATCATGGGATGCTCATTAAATAATTCAAACCTATAAAGATACCAATCTTATGTGTGATATGGAAATATTGATGAATATGGTAGATTTTATTACTTAATTGAGTGCTCTTACTAAATTACGTTATGAGTTAGGAATATTTTATAGGTGATGAATGAATAAGTGTTGATATTGTATATATACCAATCCATTTTGAGAATATTTCACACTAAATCACTTAGGCTAACCTTTAGTATATGTTTCATTTGAAAATTATATGTATTTTGGTTAATGGATACTTAGTTTGAAAATGAACACTTATATCGATCTAGGTGTTTGATTGGGATGCAAGTGTTTAGGAATATAGAAAATAAGTACAGGTCCAAAACTAGAAAAGAAGGATAATGATAAGGTTTAGAGAATTTTACATAATATATAAGGCCTAGTCATCAGAATAATAGTGGTTAGACTAAAATATAAATAATATAGGCATAAGAGATATCAAACATGAGCCTTTTGGTAGTGAGAAGGTCTTATAACTAAATGGTAAATCCATGCTAGGTATTTTCCAACTGTATAAGACTAAGGTGTTATATAATTTAGATTTAGTGATTACATCTAGATAGAAATAAGATTATAAAAATTATACCTACTTTTAATAAATCTCATTTGATTTGGTCTAATAATAGTAAGAAGAATGAGATGGAGATGGTTATCAAGATCTTTGGCAAGGATATTATCAAACACATTTAGAAAAATGAATTGTCTCCAATTTATGATGAGGTTTAGGTCACCAGCTTTATGTATGATTTTGTAATACCTTGATTGATAATGGAGCCCAAAAATTTATTTTTCAAAGCTTATTTATAAACTTAAAGTAAGTCAGACTAAATGAATTACCAAGTGGATTTATAAAATTCACAATGAAAAATTGTCAAAGCTTACATATTTATCATTAATCATGTAGTTAAGAGCCTCTATGATTTATTATAGACTTCAAGGTGCATCACAAAGCCTTTGGTTTGAATGTTTCAACCTGTAGGGAACCACATTGAGGCATTCCTATAGGTCTAGTGTTTTCACCACTATTTCCTCATAAGATTGAAATAATAATTTATAGTGGTCCAAAAAAGTAGAAGAGATGTCAAGAAGAGAAATGAGTCTCACTTGGGATGAATTAATATCATTGATCTAATCACAATATTGTTTGGCCTTGAGGGATTTAAAAAATTAATTTGAAACCTTATCTCTAATTTTAAGCTAATGAAAGTGAGTAAAATTTGTGCCCATTTGGTAGTGTGACCATCCATAACTTTAATTTTGTGTTTGAGAGAGGTAAATAGATGTTGTATATGGTGATCAAATGGGTTGTGTTAAATAAGGGAGGACACTGTCCAAAATTATTTAATCACAACCTTATCACCCTACTTACTAACATGATAAATTTGCTTCCCATAGTGGTAGATAAAGGTGGAGTGCAGAATGACTTCATTTCACCAATTAGTCTGGTTAGAAGAATAAGGTGGATGGGGTATCAGGTTCTAAATTTGGGCAATGAGATGGATGGGTCTCTTATGACTCAATATGGAGGTGTTAATGATGAAATTATTATGTCACTTTAAATTATCTTGTTATCCATTCTAATATATAAGAAATAGGAGTGTGGTCTAAGAGAATTTATTCAAAATGTATATTGATAGACTATCCATTAGTGTTTACAAAGGAAAATATATTTTTATCTAAGAGCATATAGCGACCCAATATTTTATGGACTTGATTTTTAATTATATGGTAGTTAGACCATGTAAACCAAGCCATGGTATTTAATGAGTGATTTCAAAAGAGAGGGTTGATTATACCCCACCTATTCTTAAAATAATACCATGATTCAAGTTCTCCCATGCACCATTTCAAGGGAAAATCATTGAATTTATCTTTGGGGATTTCAACCATAATTAAAATCCCCACACATAATTCATGTGGTAAGTAATAAATTTTTAGCTACATATCTCCATAAAGAAGATTTGTCAAGGCAACCATTTGGAGGGTAAATTTTGATAAATCCTAATTAATGGACATAAATATATATAATCAACCAAATATCTTGGTGTGATAGGTCTTCCCTTATGGCAGTAATTAGGGAAGAAAATTTAGATGACACCAAAATGTTAGTATTAGTAATTTTGACCTCACAAGTCAAAATGTCACCCATACCACTTTAAAATTTTATTTTTAATACATGTTATACTTTTTTAGGAATTAAAATATCCAATGGATACATTTTATATTAGTTTCATCAAGTTACCAAAGTTATTCTAGAAATTTTAGTACCAAAAAGGCCCATTTTAAGGCCATCCATATAATTGTTCAAGGTGAGATAGGAATTAATGCATCTTAATAACCTTATTTGTCCATTATAAGGTCAAAAAAAATATTTTAAAGAGGTTTAAGGTCTTAAAATGAAGAAAAACTGATTTATCTCTCATATCTACTTCCTTGGGAACTCTAGAAGGGCCATCAATTTTTGCTTAGTAAAGGTAGGAGAGAAATATTCAAGTATAAATATATTATAAAATGATAGGGAACCTAATGAAATTCAAATTAGTGGCATTTTTTATCATATTCATCCCCCCATATTTATTAATAATTTCTACGAGTGTAAGGAGGTCTAAATAGCTTATTTATCTAGATAAGGTCCAGGTTTTCCTTCATTTATTCACTCAAATATTTGATGAGAAAGAATGATTATAGTTAGGATATTTAAGGGTAAAATAAGACCTATCTCATGTGGATTCATTAGGTATCTCCTTCCAATAAGGTACACATGGCATGAAACCGATTTCCCATATTATCCTTGTGAATGATCTATTTCATCAATTTTGGAGCATGATTCAAGTTTTAAAGAAAGGAGTTATTGATTCAATATATAATTAATTTAAAAACTCATTAATCTAATAAATTTTTTATAGGTCTCCATCCTGAGTACAATCTCCTTTGTGATGGTTTTGAGTGAGTTAGTCTCTTCAACAAGGTACAACTATAGTTAATGAGATCAATGCCAGTGGTAAAGGGGTTATGAATTAATAAAGAATATTTGGAAGAACATGAGATACCACCAATAATTATATAAGGGTTAAAGATTTATAGAAACACTCTTGAGATCAAAAGTCTATTTTAAGCCTAGAATGCCTAAGTAACACTAAAAGATTTTATATGGCTATTTTATCAACTTAAAAGACCTTACAAAGGATTTTGTAATCTTATGAATGTTTTGTGAGGGTGAAAAATGAGTTTTTAGGATGACATATGTCTATAAATTATATGTGATTTCTTACAATATTACCAAGGTACTAGATAGAATCATAGATGAAGACCTCAAAACTTAGTTTAGTAGAAACTAAGGTAAGTTACTAGTTTGTAAGGTAAATGTCAAATAATGATCAGCATATATATCAAGTTATTTTAATATTTTAAAGTTTATTCAAGGTATATTATGCACATTAAATGGTTTGGGTATCATATGTTGAGTTCTATATTTATCAAACTCATCCAACAGTTCGTACAAGGGCCTAAAGGTGAGTTAATGACCACCTACAATAGTTATCCATAATAGGTTATGTTTTTTCAAGTAAACATCATGAATGAGAAGGTAATTGAGACAAGGTGATGGATTAAATGGTTTCAATTAATATCAAAGACATCTTGGTAGTCACTAGCTAAGTAGGGTGGCTTTCCTAAACCTATAGTGAAGTGTAAATAGTAACCTACAACCATGACCTTCTAAACACAAGGAAACTTCATATATAATTTGAACTTGTTTAGGTAAAATATGAAATTATTATGATTTGGATAATTTAAAGTAAAAAAATTGACTTAATTAAATACTAGAGAAGATTAGTAACCTAAGCCAAGGTAAAGTGACTATTAGTCTATAGTCCGTACAAGTTACTCCAAATGATGACCTATAGCCATAGTACCTTGGATGAATCAGTTAGGAGATGAAACTGTATATAAGATTATGGATGGAGATATTATTAGGGTCAAATATTTTTAAAAATAATAAAAATATATCTCAAATTAACTTACATTCAATAAAGGTAAAGTGAGTTACACCTACAGTCAAGTCAAAACATAGTCAACCCATCTATAATGTATGAGAAGGATTGAAGAGATAAGAATATTTGAGGAGTTTGAATGAATTAAATAGGTAATAATGGGTTTAAATAAAAGTTTTAAAATTTATATATATTTTTTTTCACCTAATATCCACCTACAAAAAATAGTGACCTATAGTAATATACACCTAAAGGTAGTCAAAGGTATGACTGAAAATATGGACAGGAGTTTGTAGGTAGAAGTCAAGAATCAGATGATAAGAGTGTTAGAAATAAATTTAAATATATTTTGGAGTAATTTTTAATGGATTACACTTAATTTAAAGTTTCCAAAGGACAAAACACATCCATAACATAGTTTAATGACATAGTCTAGTACAAACTTAAAGGCCTACCCTATAGCTAACTGAGGAGAGTGTCTTTTTCACCAAAGGGTTTAAGTATAATAGGTAAAAATGAGTGTGATATTATAAATAAAATTCTAATTATGTTTCATACAAATCATATGAGGTAATAATCTTATTTCATAGGGTTAATAGGCACTATTTACTCAAAACCCTTCCATGATGGAATTTAGTGTCTCAGACCTATATGGAAGGTTAAAGCTTATATAAAATCATATTTTAATAATTTTTATGAATAATGGAGACTTTTTTTTAGATTAAATTTCTTTGATAATGAGTTTTGGGGTTTTAAGATCCAAGATAACCTTCCTTGGCTTTGACATGCCCATTCAACCATCCTAAGTAGTCACCTATAGGTGGCTGGTGGAACAAGTTAGTTCAAACCTAAAGGAGAGGAAGAGGTGTGTTTGAAAGGTGTTTTTAAAAATAATTGAATAATACATATAATTTCAAAATCATTTTTAAGTTTAGTGGTGTGAGGGTGAGGTCTCAAACCCAAAGTAACATAGTCAAACACCCTAATCCACACCTATAGATGGCTAACTAGATAGTTGGTCCAATTTCAAGATAAAGAAAGAGGAAGAGAATGTATGAGGGTGTTCTGAACCCAAATGGAAATTCAAAAAAACATAATGACCAAGGTAATTTAGTGATGAGGTCCTAAACTCACATGACATAGTCAAGATGCCAAACATGCACCTACATGTCATAAGCACAGGTTGGTCCTAAGCCCAATGGATAGGGCAAAGATGTTTTAAATTATATAAGGTCTACCTAAAATAAAAAAATAGGTCATAAATTCACTCTAAAACAAAAAGGGAAACATAGATAGGATTGAGAAAAAAGAGTCTGAAACTCCATACTTAGTCTAGATCTAAGGAAGGACACACATAATCATTACCTATAACTAGTCATGAGGTAAAATGGTGTTTTGAGGCCTCTATAGGAATGATAATGATTTTAAAATTGGTATATTAGGTTTTTATGAGTTTATTAAGACATTAATTATCTCTTTAAAGTCATATAAGAAGTGGAGATGCCCACTATTTTGTCTCAGACCTTGCCCACTCCATTGGCAAGGGGCAACCTTGAGACTAAGGGGTCTTTGTGGTTTAAAAGCATAAAAAAGTATGTAAAACCTAATGAATGGTCATGTAGGTGGTAAAAAAACACATCATATGTTTCAATACAATTTTAGGTAGCATCAAACCTCAGTTTTCAACTCAAATGTCATTGAGGTCTAGTAAGAAAAAGACAAGCCTTAAATCCCAAGTGCCCTGACTAGTACATCAGATGCATACAAATGAGTAATGAGAACTTAAAATGCATGTATACAAATGGATATGATTTTTTTATATGTTTCTTAATATATACCAATAATGGGATGGAGTTTTGAGACCCAAAATCTAATTTAGACCTCTCTCATATCCAAAGAGAGCTAAGCATACCACCCGAGGAGTAACTTTACATGCTCATACCATATATCACACTTTTCATGGGGATATGATCCATTTTGGATAGTTTTTTAGGTCAGAAAGTAAATTTTTAAAATTGGTAGGAGGTCAATTAATTATCTATTCCTTATGAACAATTGTTAAGACCCTAGACAGGTCTTAAACCCTTCTAAACCCCTAATTATGACCAGTCAAGGAAAAAAGACCTCAAATGCACATATAATGCCAAATTATTATCCTAAAAATCATTTATATTTTTTATTACTCTAATTATGTTATACACATGTACTTTGATGTTGATGTCAATTGTACATAGTATCATAAATACCCTAATTTTGCATGTTTTTAGTGTTTCTAGGTGTTTTAAGAAGGGGAGAACTTCCAAATAATTGTATTATGTAATTTGGTATGTATCATAGATATTAAAGATAAAAAAATTCATGTAATATTTTTTATGTGGTTGAACAAGGCCCATTTTCCATGGCAATCCTAGATAGGCTCAAAATAAGACTAGGTGGTAAGGTGGTTTCTTGGTTTGCATACTTCCACAAGGTCTTAGGACCCCAAAATTTACATTGATGTTGGTTATATATTATGGAAATTTAATCACATGATTTTGGCCAATTTCACGTGTGTGGGTGGTCATTTGGGCTAGATTTCTCTATCTAGGCCTAGGAGGCCTAATTAGGCCTAATTAGAGACAAAAATGAAGGAAAAGGAGTACTTACACTTGGAGTTGGCACATGAAATTTTGTGTGGATATGTAAGGTAATATAGGGTACTCAAAAATGTTCCCATATTTCCATGTTGATCTATAAAATATTTTGGACAAGGAGATTTATAGGTTTTTAGGGCTTTAAGAAATATGAAGGAAAGTAAGAAAAATGAGCAAAATTGAATCTTTTGGGATATTTGATGGTTCACAATTAATTGTTTCAGGTATTATGTAATTTTTATAATCCATTCATGGTGGATTTTTTTTTGAAACATTGCAAAAACCAATATTCTCTCTCCTATGCCACTTTTGCATAATGAAGAATTAAGTGGTCCAAGCACCAAATGGATGCATAAAAACATTTACAAGGGTTTTAATGAGTTTGATAATTATTTACACACAAATTTAAGGGTATGAAAAATTAAAAGTTTATTGGAATAATATTTAAAGGTTTGAATTGGTCTCAAAGACTCCTAACAAAAACTTCCTTCCTTCGAATGCCTAGCAAAGAGACAAAGTCAAACAAGCATCAAAGACTCCTAAAAACCTCAACCATGTGGAGAGAAATAATAAATTAAGGATAATAAAAATATAAATAAAGAATTTAATGGGACTTTAACACCTATTTATAAGGAAAGGACCTTTTCTATTCAAAAGAGACATTCAACCAAGAATATAGGGTTCATTATCTAGGATTTAGGTCCTGTTATTAGTCAAAATCCACCAATCAAGGCTGATGACCTATTAAATAATCCTTAAAATATTAAATAAATGTCTCATCTCAACCTATATTACATTTTATAGATGTTTATGAGAGATAATCAATGGAGTGCTACAATGGGTTTCAATAAGATTAAGTAAATGTCACATTTCCTAGTTATGGGTGTTCTTGTCCTCTTTATCTCTCCTCTTTCTCAATTTTCTATATGTAATCCAATGTTTTTAATTTTAAACAATACTTAATATGATATTTTTCAGGTCCATGCTCATAAAAACACTTTTACTTCCTATTTTGAATTAATAAGACTAAATTCATGCCTCCTCAAAGTTTGTGTTTAGTGTATGTTAATGGTTAGTTGATGAATTATAATGATAATACATGTTTACTCTCCTATTGTCCTTTACTAATTACCTATTTTAAGGTGTTATATAATCCTTACAATTTTCATAATGTGTATCAATCATCTTGTATGTATGGAAAGTGTGAACTCTCTTAAGTGTCCTTGGTAGACCTATTGACTAGCTACCTTAGATCATGCATCAAGCCTAAGCCTATATGTGAAACATTGATGTTTGGAGGATACCATTTTAGAAGTTTAATAATGTTTATATTCTTATTAAACCTTATTAGTGCATACTACACAATTTGAGGACACATTTTTGTGTATCACGTTAGTTAGATCGGTATTATTTTAAGTTTACCTTCTTCTCTTTTCCCTTATAAGTTGGTAGTGTAGAATAAAGATCCTAATTGATAAATAAAGGGCAAGCTATCCATTATATATATATATATATATATATATATATATATATATATATATATATATATATATATATATATATATATTCAATAAATCTATTAGGCCACCCAAAACCTAGGATTATCTCCATGTTACTTTATATTGTGAAGGCCTAAAACTACCTTCACAAGGATGCAAGTCTGGAAGTCAATAGTTTTTGGCATGCCTGGTGGGACAAATTGGTGGTAGTCTTTGTGAAATTTCAGTTTTAGAAATAATATTAATGAATTATTTAGTAACTTCAATCTCAATCAATTTATTCTAATAGTCCAATCATATTTTCCAAGTAAGTGTGTTTTCATTTCACTATCTTGATGTTATTTTTATGGCTATACATGAGGAAAATTCATATGATATACTTCCTTATCATCCTTATAATGAGTTATATGCACCATATCATGATCCATATGAACATTTTTATGAGCCTAAATATCTTTACCAAGAGTATTATCATCCCCATGATTAGTCTTATCAAGAGTATGATGTCCATATCAACTTTGTAGTGACCCTTATTAGCCTCACTATGACCTTGACTATATGCCTCAACAACCTTATCAAAAATTGAATCAGTCATACTCACCTCCTCCTGCTCCATATCCAAATCAAAATTATATTTATGCTACCATATCCTTATTGGCATTCAATCCAAATATGCTAAAGTCTAAATGGGTGATGAGAGTATGGGATAGAGAGTTGGATGTGATTCCTCTTCACCTCATTGAGAAGATGAGGAAAATAGTGTAGATTTTGACAAGTAGGTGGGTATAAGTTGGAGAGGATAATCAATGTCATGACTTATGGGTTTCATGAAATGAGAACCATGATCTAATGGTGGGTATATAGGTTCATGAAATTGTATAATCAAGAGATCTAACCCAAACAACCTCAACCATATCTTCTTACCTTAGGTAAAAATTCTTATATTCTAATTTACCTTCCATATACACCTACCCTTGCTCAAGAAAAAAGCTTATTCCATTTGGGAGACCTTTTTGGGATATTATTCCCAATTATGCCATGCCAAGTATTTTAGATGAATCTCCTCCCATCACTCTTTAGGAACCCTCTTATTTATGATATCAACTCTCTTATGCTCCTTATCCTCATGAAGTATTTAACTGTTCTCAAATAGAGCCTCCAAGAGAGTCAATTCAACCTCCAAGTGAACCCACTAGTTTCAAAGTCCTACCTTGGAACCAAGTAGTTAAGTCTTGGGAGAAATAGGAGGAGGTGAGTTTTATTGAGTTTGACCCCAAATAAGACCTTGTGCCTATAGTTGTTCCCACATTAAATTCAATTCAATCAAATATCTAAAGGATGGAAGAAGTGATTGTTGAACAGGCAAAAATTCAAGATATGTCTGAAATTGATGAAGTGAATCATGAGGGTGAGGAAGAAAATACCAAGGAAGAAAACCATGAATCACTCATAGGACAACTCAACTTACTCTCTCTCCAAGCATTCCTTAAAGAGTACACCATCCTTAAATATTCAACTTGCAAAGGTAATCCCTTGACTCCACAAAAAACTCATGATCTTATTTATTTACATCCAACCATTTCCCTTCTTGAAGAGGATCCTATTCTATAGACAATAAATTAAGAGGTTACAACTATAAGTAATTTTCAAGGAGAGTGTGGTGAAGATGAGGAAAAATTGCATGAATAAGAAATATTTATTGGTACTCCCCTTGGTGATATCAAATGAATTTTATCTTTCAAACTAGATGAAGAAGTTGTATCAAAAGATGAAGGATATGTTGACTTCTTTCAAGAGATTCATTTTAATGTGATTGAATATGAATAAGAGAAGGTAAATCCTTGTTTTGATCTCCATGGTATTGGTTAAGAGCATAGTGGATATTTGTTTAAATCTTTAGAATTAGGTTACTCACTTTTCCTAAGTGATTATGAGTTGAGTAAGGAAATAGGAAATTTTTTTAGTAAACCAATCAAAAAGATAGAGAGTGATGGTCTTCTAAATTTTCCTTTTCAAGAGGTAGCTTCATCAGATGGTGATTTTTTTGAGAAACTCAGCATGGGTTATCATCCTCTAACCTCATTAACAAACCTTGATGTACTCTTGGAAGACAGTGAGGATATATTTTGGCCATAATTTCTCAAGGAACAATTTGAGAGTCATCAAGAGGATACTAAAGTCTAGGTAGGCTACTTCAATCAGTCATATAAAGTTCATGATGCAATTGGTATTATAAACCAATATTTAGTCCTCTCAGAGATCATTATTGAAGAAGAACAACAACAAAAGGTAGAAGTTAAATTACAAGATCAGTATGTGTTCATTGGAGATCTATTTGATGATGTAGACCTATTACAATACATGTCAAATTTATTGGCATTCAAGAGAAGGGCTTAGCCAAGTAAGAAGTCAATCAAATGTGATTTCATACACAATTGCATACCTTATGAAGTAACTGATCCAAAATAAATTTCATTTCAATCCTAGAGGAGGATTATAGTCAATTAAGTTGTAGTTAGTTTAGCTTTCCTCCAAGTACTATAAAATCACATTATTTTTCTTACATTTTATTTCAATAAGTGCTTTGCTAACATGTGTGTTTTGTTAGTTTAGATTCCTTGCTTTTTTGTCTTTCCTTTTCTTATCTTTGAGGAAAAAGCAATTATATTATCTTGAGTCAATAGTATTGGTCATTTTTCAAAGTCTAATCATTATTTTTTCAGAGTTTGAGAGTGATCTTGTGATCTTTAAAGATATTTCAATGGTCTAGTTCTCAAGTATAACAAACATACTTCTCAGTATTAGTGTAGGTTTTTATTTTTTCCTATTTATTAATTAGGGAAATTGTATTTCTTGTGCATACATGGAGTTTCCCACATTTGTGGGATAGGCTAGCTTATGTGGAGGTGTGTGTCATAGATGTGTCATAGATGTCATAAGAATGTCATAAGTAACTCCCTTGATGGGAGTTACTTCTATATTCTTAGCACCTTGTCACCACCTTTCATGGAGGAGTTACTGTCTATTCTTGGGGTGCCTTGTCCACCTTTTGTGCAGGAGTTACTTACGTACTCTCCTATATGTATTCCTCACTTTGGCCATCTCATGCTAATCAAATTTTGGTTTTCTCCATTTTGTCTTGTGTAAGTTATCTTCTTGTGTTATTTTCAAATTAATTTAGCATCTATGTGGTGTGCACTTGCTTCATCTTGTGTGTGCACATCTCCATTATACTCATGTTATCCAGATTCTTGCAACAACTCCGATATGGTATTAGAGCAAGAACGGTAATCATGTGTATGGTTATGCTTTTAGTTCATTTTGAAATCAAGAGGAGTGGAGTTCTCTTTATATTTTTTATTTTCTAGATTTTATCTAAAATAAAATATATATATCATTTCTAGCTAGTTTCCTTGGAAATCCTTGGCCTTTGGGTGTCTTGGCTGTCTTCACTTCAGGGGCTGGTTCATCTGTTTCTCTTCTTGAACATCATTGTTGTGTGGAGCAGCAAAGGGAGCAACAACTCCAAAAAATAGTCCTTCTATAGCTAGGCTTCAATGCCTAGCTTCTAGTCTTTAGTTCTGTTTGCCAAGCCTTCAACAGTGCCTAGCTTTTGGTCTTCACTTCTGCCACAGGCCGTACGACGTGCACTTTTGGTCAGCAGTCTGCAAGTCTACCAACTTTTACAATGCCTTCTTCTGGTCCACACCACAATCCTTTCTACCAGCAAGGTGTCATCAGGCTGTACAACATGTCCAAAAGGTCTGCACATTCATTTTTTTGTCTTTTCTGCTGTTAAATTCTGGACTATGCCCTTTTGGGTGCCCCTTCCTTGGCGTCCCATGTGGATCCTTAGATGCTTGGATAGATCTTCATTTCTATCTATGCTTCATTTTTTTTAGTTAAAATTGACTTGATAAAACAAAAATCAGTCAATTTGACTGAATATTCAGTTTTATAGACAGTTTTGTAATTTGGGGGTTTTCATTTTAAACTTGTATCTTCCCCTGTCGTAGGCGAAGGGTGAGGCCCGAGTTGGCAGGAGGCCAATTACCCCTCACACAAACCTCATTTTGATTCCTCATTTCATGCTAAATCCAATGAGTGGTTGGAAGGCCAATTTCTCTCTCATAATAGGCATTTTTTAATGTTTTAGTGCTTTTTTTTTGCAAAAACACTAGTTTACGGAAAAATTGAACCTTTAATATCTTACAAACAATAGCTCAGATTTGGGTGCTCTTTTTTTCAAAAGTGTTTGTAATTCAATTATCCACATTGTAGGATTGTTATTTATTAAAAACACAATATTTTATAAAGTGCCTAAAATTTGGGTCTCTCGAGACACATTTTTGGCTGAGTCCGACATCCTGTTTGCTTTAGTCTTGCACTGATTGCTCTAAGACGCATTCTTGGATGAGTCTGACATATTTTGAGTGTGCACTTGCATATTTTAGGGGGGCTCAATATTTTAGGGGGGGTGTGATTGATTTTCACAACTTGAAAATCTTTGCTTTCATTCTCCTTTCTGCATAATTTCACAACTTGTAAACAACACAACTTCACCTAAATTCAGCTAAAAATGGATTCTTATCAACTTAAACCCATAACACCCTTCAAATATCATGAATGGAAGGATAAAATGTCAATCATTCTTAGAAGCAAAGGGTTGTATAGGATCACCATGGGTACTGAAGTAGAACCCAACACTAATGCTGAAAAGGTCAAGTGGTACAACCATAGTGATGAAGCCTATGGATTACTGAGCTTGTCTATGTCTCCAAAACTTCTCTTCCATTTAGAATCCTCCCAGACTCTTAATGACATATGGGACACCTTATAAAATTCATTTGGGAAGCTTGATGAGATGAGAGGTCATGAGCTCGAAAATGAATTCATAAGTCTAAGTCCTAGAAACTTTGACACCCTACAGGACTTCTTCACTAAGTTTAATGCACTTAGATTGAAATTGAAAGAATTTGGGATAGAGAAGAAATATGATCAACTCATACTTTCTATTCTCACAAAGTTAGGTCCAAGCTATTCAGTCTTTGTCTCCACTTTCCATGCCACAAAAAGTGCCCTTGGCACTACATGGAAAATGCCTTCTTTGGATTCATTCATTACCGACTTGACTAGGGAGCAAGATAAGATAATTCAAATGGGCAAAATGAAGTCTACTCAACCCCAAGCCCTGATATCTAGAAATGTTAAGGATAAGACTTCAACAAAGGAGAAGAAGAAAAAGAACAAGGACTAGGAGAAGAAGAAGAAGAAAGAAAACACCAATCCTACCAAAAACAACACTGAGACTTCCTCTTCCAATGCTAAAACTAAGAAGGAGAAGGTTAAGTGCATCTATTGTAAAAATATAGGGCATGATGAACACAAATGCATGAAGAAACAAATAGATCACCTAACTCATCTTTTAGAGAAGAATAACATAAGTGTTCCTGAGTCCATCAAGCAAAATTCATCTACCCAAGATTATACCAAGGCAAAAGGCAAGGGTAAGGAGAAAGAAAAGGGCAAGGCCCTTGTAGCTACAATATCTTCTACATCTTCATGGGTCATCGACTCAGGTGCTTCTCACTACATGGGCTCTTCACTAGTTGAGTTTTCATCCTTAGAGCTTTGTAGCATGACTTTAATTAGTTTGGGTGATGACACATCGGTTTTCATTGTAAGGAGAGGGTCAGTTGAAATGGAAGGAGGAACATTCAATAATGTTCTGAGTGTTCCTTCTCTTTCAACCAATCTCCTATTAGAGTACTAAATAACTCACATTGGTTAGGTTATGAGAGTTGAGTTTTCACCAGATTCAATGGCTATTAGGGAGATGCATAGTGATACTATAGTGGTAGTGGGTAGGGCAAATCACCAAGCTAGGTTATACACCTTCTCACATTTTGCATCAGATTCTTCTCCAACAGCATTGCTGAATCATTCAAATGAAGTTAGAAAATTATGGCATGAGTAGTTTGCCAACCTTAACTATCGCTATCTTGAGCAACTTTGCAAACATGACATGGTAATTGGCTTGCCTTATGTCTAATTCTCAAAAGGACTTTGAGAGGGGTGCTCCCTTGGGAAGCATCCCAAAGCAAAATTTGACAAAGGCAAAGCTTGGAGAGCTTCACAACCTTTGGAGTTAGTCCATAGTGATGTATCGGGACCCTTTCCAAAACCATCTTTCACAAGGGCCAAGTACATCCTCACTTTCATTCATGATTTCTCTAGGTAAACTTAGATATATTTTCTCAAACAAAAGTCTAAAGTGTTTGAAAATTTTCTAGACTTCAAGGCTCTTGTTGAGAAATAGAGTGAGAAATCCATCAAGGTTCTTTGAACTGATAATGGAGGGGAGTATGTCAGCATTAAGTTTGAGCAATTTTTCACCACAGAGGGGATTGATTTGCAATGTATAGTCACTTACATTCCTTCACAGAATGGGGTTGCAGAATGTAAGAATAGGTTCTTGAAAGAGATGGGTAGTTGTATGATTCACTCCAAATCCTTAGCACCATAGTATTAGGCTAAAGCCATCAATTGTGCTTGCTACATTCAAAATAAGGTTCCTCACAAAGATTTGAAAGGGATAACACCCTCTGAATCTTGGCATAAAAGGAAACCTGATGTTGAGCACCTCAGGGTTTTCAGATCCCTAGCCATGGCCTACATTCTAAAGAAGAAATGCAAAGATATGGAGCATCAGTCTAAGCCTTGCATCTTTGTAGGATATCTAGATGGTACTAAGGCATATCACCTTCTAGATCTAATCACTCATGAGTTTTTCATCAAGAGAAGTGTCCATTTTTAGGAGAGTCCTAAAGACTCAACACTTGACACTTCTTATCCCTCATCAAATCTACTTCTTCATGATGATTCCTCGTTAGATTCACATCAGCCACAGTAGGTTCTTAACCCAGGGACATCTTCTTCTTCTTTGAGTTCAAATAGCGAGGATAGTGATGCAGAGTCATCCACCTTTAGTTAGTCAGAGGATGAGGAGTTAGCACCTGACTTGCCCACTTTTGGGCCACTTTGGGCCAGACAGACACTTGAGAGTGCTGGCACTTGGGTAGGAGATCTCACAGATGACAAACATACTAGTGGGGATTTTTAGAGAGATCCACATGCCTTCTTTGCTTTAGTTTCAGATCCATAGAATTTTTGAGAGGCATTAGGGGTGCCTGAGTGGGATAATGCTATGGAGGAAGAATATTCTTCCTTAACCAAAAATCACACTTGGGATTTGACTTCACTTCCTAAAGCAAGAAAGATGGTTTAATGTAGGTGGATATATTGGACCAAGTTTGTAGCAGATGGGTCATTTGATAAGTACAAGGTGCGATTGGTCACCAAGGGTTTCTCATAGGTGGCAGGCATTGACTACTCAGAGACCTTTACACTCATTGCAAAGATGACTTTTATCTGACTCACCTTGGCTATTTCCATAGCACATGGTTGGGATGTGCATCAGATGGATGTGAAGAGTGCCTTTCTTCATGGAGACCTAGAGGAGGAGATCTACATGGAGTAGTTGCCAGGATTTGTTTAGGATTCTTCCTTAATATGAAGACTTAGGAAATCTATTTATGGCCTCAAACAAGCCCCTCGGGATTGATATGCCAAGATGGATTCCTTCCTTCTCACAGTGGGTTTCACTTGGTGCCATTCTAATCCTAATGTCTACTTCTTGTGGTAGGATGATTCGCTCTTGATCTTGGTTCTATATGTTAATGACCTTTTGATCACCAGGTGTTCTTCATCAAATATTGCAGTTGTGAAGGCATCTCTTTAGGATAGATTTGACATGACAAACATGGGTTTATTGCACTAATTCCTTGGCATCGAGATCTCATAGTCAGATTCAAGGATTTCTCTTGCATAGCCTAAGTATGCTCTTGACTTATTGGCTTAGTTTCACATGGTTGATTACAAGCCATCTTTGACTCCCTTTCTATCAAGATTCAAGCTTGAGGCTGATTGTTCTTCACCTTTGGTTGATGCCACTTGGTATCGACAACTTGTTGGTAGTCTCATCTAATTGACTCACACCAGGCCTGACATATCATATACAATGGGACTTGTCTCTAGATTCATGCAAGAACCTCATGAGCTGCATTAGAAAGTAGCTAAGAGGATCTTGCATTACATACAGGGTTCACATAGATATGGGATTCATTACAGATTTGGCATAGAGGTTGACTTGGTTAGATATACAGATTTAGACTGGGCTGGTGATTCACAGACTCACAAGTCCACTTTTGGTTATAGTTTCTCTCTAGGTTCTGGTCATATTAGTTGGTCTAGAAAAAAGCAAAATGCCATTGCTATATCATCCATAGAGGTGGATTACAGGGGAGCTATTAATGCAGCTACTGAGGCTATTTGGATTCAAGGGATTCTTTTTGAGTTTGGCATTCCTATCAGGTAGCCCAACATCATTTATTATGATAACCAAAGTACCATTTAGATTTGTAGGAATCTGATTCAGCACCAATGGACCAAGCACATAGATATTCACATGCATTTCATTCAAGAGCTTATTCATAGTCAGGTCATTGACTTGATATTTTTCCAGTCTTTAGAGCAGGTTATAGACATCTTCACCAAACCTTTCACCGAGAGCAAGTTCATTCAGCTACTAGCTCTTCTTGGGGTGTAGTCTACATCTGCAGTAGCATCATCTTTAGGGGGGCCTTCTAGCCTCTTCTTTTCTTTTATGTCTCTCTTTTGGGGAGGAGTTTTTTCTTATGGGTTTTCTCCTTTTCTCTATCTTATGGGAGATTGAATTTATACATAGGTACCTCATTAGGCCTAGTTTTCGGGACCCATTTTATATTTCCACACTACCCACCTAAGCTACGCTTATGGGGGGTTATTAGTGTAGGTTTTTATTTTTCCCTATTTATTAATTAGGTAAATTGTATTTCTTATGCATACATGGAGTTTTCCTACATTTATGGGATAGGTTAGCTTATGTGGAGGTGTGTGTCATAGATGTGTCATAAGTGTCATAAGAATGTCATAAGTAACTCCCTTGATGGGAGTTACTTCTCTATTCTTAGCACCTTGTCACCACCTTTCATGGAGGAGTTACTGTCTATTCTTGGGGTGCCTTGTCCACATTTTGTGGAGGAGTTACATACTCTCCTATATGTATTCCTCACTTTGGCCATCTCATGTTAATCATATTTTGGTTTTCTCTATTTTGTCTTGTGCAAGTTATCTTCTTGTGTTATTTTCAAATTGCTTTAGCATCTATGTGGTGTGCACTTGCTTTATCTTGTGTGAGCACGTCTCCATTGCACTTGCATTATCTGGATTCTAGCAACAACTCTGATACTCAGTTGAGTCACCAAAATGTTGACAATTTTAAAATCATAGGTCAAAATGTCACCCTTACCATTTGAAAATTTGATTTTTATGACATGGTGTACTTTTTATGCATGAAAAGATCTAATGGATATATTTTATAGTAGTTTCATTAGGTTGATAAAGTGATTCAAGTAATTTTAGTGCCAAAAAGTTCTATTTTGAGGTCATCCATATAGTTATTCAATATTAAATTAGACTTAAATAATATTACAAAACTTATTTGTCCATGAAAATGTCAAAAAAATTATTTTTAAGAGGTTTTAGGTCTTAAAACAAAGAAACCCAATTTATCTCTCATATCGACCTTATTGGTAGCTCTATAAGGGCCAACAATTTTTTTTAGTATAGGCATGAGAGAGAGAGAGTTAGGTAAAAATATATTGGTAAATTATAGGGACCCTAATTAAATTAAAATTAGTCTCACTAGTTTTCATATTCATCTTCCCATCTTTATGAACAATCATTAAGAGTGCAAGGGGGTCTAAATGGTCTATTAATCTAAACAAGGTCTAAGTTTTCCTCTATTTATTTACTTCAAGATTCAATGGGGAAGAATGGTTATAGTGAGTTTATTTAAGGGTAAAATATAAACTATTACATGTGGACTCATTAGGTAACTCCTTTAGGAAGGTTCATGTAGCACAAAATTAGTTTCATATATTATCCTTGTGAATGATTTATTTGATCAGTTTTGGAGCATGATTTTAGTTTTCAAGAAAGTTTATTAATATTTAGGTGTTATCAAGTAAATATAAAATTCATTTCATACCTAATTCATCCAATCAAATGATCATAGGTCTCCATCTTGAGTATAATCTCCTTTGAGATAGTTTTGTGTGAGTTAGTCTCTTCAACAATGTATAATTTTGGTTAATGAGGTCAATGCCAGTGATAAAAGGGTTATGAAGTAATGAAGGAGATGTGGAATAACATGAGATAAAACCAAGAATTATCTAAGTGGTAAATATGGCTAGAAATAATATTGAGATTAAAAGTCTATTTTAAGCCTAGAATGCCTAAATAACACTAAAAGATTGTATATGGCTATTTTATCAACTTAAGAGACCTTCCAAAGGAATATGCAATCTTATTAATTTGTTATGAGGGTGCCAAATGAGTTTTTAGGATGATATATGTCCTTAAAATATATTTTAGTGCTTAAAAGGTTACCAAGGTACTAGATAGAATCATAAATGAAAACCTCAAAACTTAACTTAGTAGAAACCTAGGTAAGTTAGCATTTTTAATGGTAAATGTCAAATCTTGATCTCCATATATATAAAGTTCTTTGAATATTTTCAAGTTTATTCAAGTTATATTAAGGAAATTAAATGTTATGGGTATCATATGTTGAGTTGTATGTTTACCAAGCTCATCCAACAGTCTATATAAAGGCCTAGAGGTGAGTTAATGACCACCTACATCAGTTATCCATAATAGGCTATGTTTTTTCAAGTAAACATCATCAATGATAAGGTCATTGAGACAAGGGGTTGAAATTAATGGTTTAAAATAATATAAAAGACATATTGGAATCTTGGTAGTCACTAATTAATTAGGGTGGCTTTCATAAACATATAGTCAAGTGCAAATAATAACCTATAGCCATGACCTTCTAAACACAAGGAAGCTTCCCATGCAATCTGAACTTGTGTAGGTGTAATATGAAATGATTATTATATGGATAATGTAAAGTAAAAAAAGTTAATTAATTAAATACCAAATAATATTAGTAACTAATCCAAGGTAATCTAGCTGATAGTTTATAATGACTGTTAGTCTACAATATATACAAGCTACTCTAAATGATGACCTACAACCATAGTACCTTGGCTTAGTCGGTTATGAGATGAAATTATCTATAAGAGGTTGGATGGATATCATATTAGGTTAAAGGGTTTGTAAAATAAGGAAAAATATCTCTCAAAGGAACTTACATTCAAGAAAGGCAAAGTAAGTTGCACCTACAGTCAAGTCAAAACATAGTCATCCCATCTACAGTGTATGAGAAGGATTGAAGAGTTGAAAATAGTTGAGGAGTTTTAATGACTTCACTAGGTAATATGGGATTTAAATATAAGTTTAAATTTTTTTATATACATTGTTGCACCTAATATCCACCTATAAAAAATAGTGACTTAGAGTAATATACACCTAAAGGTAGTCAAAGGTATGATTAGAAATATGGATAGGAGTTTGTAGGTAGAATTCAAGAATGAGATGATAGGAGTGTTACAAATAAATTTCAATATATTTGGGAGTAATTTGGAATGGATTACACTTAATTAAAAGTGTCTAAATGATAGAACACAATCCATAACATAATTTAATGACATATTCTAGTATAGACTTAAAGGCCTATCCTATATCCAACTGAGGAGTGTCTCTTTTACCAAACGTTGGAATTTTTATAGGTAAAAATGAGTGTGATAAGCTCCATAAATTTTTAATCAAGTTTCATACATATCATATTAGGTAACATGATTAATTCATAGACATATAGGGTCAACTATCACTATTTTATCAAAACCCCTCCATGATGGAATTAGGTGTCTCAAACCTATATGGAATTTGGTGTAGATCTAAGGAAGGACACACACAGTCATTACCTACAGCTAGTCATGAGGTAAAATGGTGTTTTGAGGCCTCTATAGGCATGATAATGCTTTGAAAATTTTTACATGATGTTTTTATGAGTATATTAATACATTGATGATCTCTTAAAATTCATACAAGTAGTGGAGATACCCATTTTTTTATCTCAAACCTTGTTGACTCCATTGGCAAGGGGCAGTCTTGAGACTAAGGGGTCCTTGTGGTCTAAAAGCATAAAATAATTATGTAAAACCTCATGAAGTGTCATGGAGGTGGTAGAAATACATATAATAGTTTTTAATATACTTTTAGGTGGCATCAAGCCTTAGTTTTAAACTAAAATGCCATTGAGGTCTAGCAAGATAAAGACAATCCTTAAACCCCAAGTGCCCTAACCAGTACACTAGATGAATAAAAAAGAGTAATGATAAATTAAAAGGAATTTAGAATCATGGACAGGATTTTTTTATATTTTTGTAAACCTCTCCCAAAAATGGGATGGATTTTTGAGACCCAAAACCCAATTTAAACCTCTCTCAAGTCTAAAGAGAGTTAAATAGGCCACTCAAGGAGCAAATTTGCATATTCGTACCATCTCTCAAAAATTTTCATAGGGAGATAATAAAATTGGGATAGTTAAGGAGGTGATAAAATAATTTTTTCCAAGTGGAAGGAGGTTAATTAATGATATATTCTTTATGAACAATCTTTAAGACCCCAGATAGGTCTTAAACCCTTCTAAAACCTTGATTGTGACCAGTCAAGGAAAAAAGACCTCAAATTCACATATAATTCCATATTTTTATCCTAAAACCTATTTTATTTTGTTTATGATTCCAATTAAATTAGACACATGTAATTCAATGTTGATGTCACTTGTACAGATTATCTTAAATACCCTATTTTTACATATTTTTGGTGTTTTTTTAGGTTTTATGAGAAGGGGAGAACTTAAAAATAATTTTATGATGTCATTAGGATGTATAATAGGTATTAAATCTCAGAAAAATTCATGGAATATTTTTTAGGTGGTCAAACTAGGCCTATTTTCCATGACAGTCCTAGACATGCTCAAAATAAGACTAGGTGGCAAGGTGGTTTCTTGGTTTGCATAATTCCCTAGGGTCTCAAGACCCCAAAATTTACATGGAGGTTTATGATAGACTATGGAAATGGAATAAAATTACTTTGGATAGTTTCACATGTGTGGGTCATCATTTGGTCTAGATTTTTCTTTCTAGGAATAAGAGGCTTATTTAGGCCTAATTGGAGAAGAAAATGAAGGAAAAGAAGTACTTCAACTTGGAATTGGAACATTAAATTTTGTGTGGATATGTAATTGGATATAGGGTACTCAAAAATGTTCCCAAGTTTCCATTTTTATCTATAAAATCTTCTGGAAAAGGAGATTTATAGGTTTTTAAGGCTCTAGGAAATATGAAGGAAAGCAAGAAAAATGAGAAAAATTGAATATTTTTGGATAATTGATGGATCCAAATGTATTTTTCAGGTATTATTTAATGTTTATAATCCATTAATGGTGTAATTTCTCCTAGAACATTACAAAAACTAATATTTTCTCTCTTACACCACTTTTGCATTAGGAAGAATTAAGTGATCCAAGCACCAAATGGATGAATAAAAACATTTACAAGGGTTTTATTAAGGTTGATAATTGTTTATATGCCAATTTAAGGTATGAAAAATCCATAGTTTATTGGAAAAATATTTCAAGGTTTGAAATGGTCTCAAAGACTCTTAACAAAAACTTCCTTCCTTCCAATGCCTAGCAAAGAGACAAGGTCAAACAAGAATCAAAGACTCCTAAAAACCTCAACCAATTGGAGAAAAATCATAATTTATGGAAATTAAGAATTAAAATAAATACTTTAATGGGACTTTATGACCTATTTTCAAGGAAAGGACCTTTTCTAGTCAAAAAAGACATTCAACCAAGAATATAGGGTTCCTTGGCAAGGATTTAGGATCTATTATTGGTCAAACTCCACCAATCACGGATGATGACCTATTAAAGACCCTTTAAAATATTAAATAAATGTCTCACCTCAACCTATACACCATTTTCCAAATATGGATTAGAGATAATCAAGGGAGTGATATGTTGGGTTTGAATAAGACTAAGTAAATGCCACATTTCCTATTTTTGGGGGCTCTTATCCTCTTTATATCTCCTTTTTATCAATTATCTATATGAAATACAATGTTTGGAATTTGAAACAATCCTTAACCTAAGTTTTTACAAGGCCATGGTCATAAAAATACTTGTATATGCCTACTTTGAATGAATAATATTGAATCCATGCCTCCTCAAAGCTTGTGTTTAATGTATGTTAAAGGTTAGTAGATGAATGCTAGTGATATTAAATGATTCCTATCATATTGTAATTTATTCATTACATATTTAAAGGTTTTAGATCATAATTATAGGTTAAATAATGTGATTCAATCATCTTATATGTATGGCAAGTGTGTTCTCTCTTTAGTGTCCTTGGTAGACCTATTGACTAGTTGTCTTAGATCATGCATCAAGCCTAAGCCTCTGTGTGAAATATTTATGTTTTAAGGATTTTATTGAAAAGTTTAATCAGGTTTATATTCTTATTCAACCTTATTAGTGTGTACTGCACAAGTGGAGGACACATTTTGGTGTATCACCTTAGATAGTTTTTCCTTTTAGTTTACCTTGTTCTCTTTTCCTTGGCAAGCTGGTAGTGTAGAGTAGAGATCATAATTGATACATCAAATGAATATATCCATTAGAATATAAATATTCAATCCATATATAAATCTACCCACAACCTAGGATTATCTCCATGTTACTTCAGACTATGAAGGCCTAAAACTACCTTCACAATGGTACAAGTCTAGTAGTCAATAGTTAGAACCACAACATCTCTCCTCATATAAGAAACCCATTTATTTTTCAAAAAAATCACATATATAATTTATAAGAGGACTCTATGTGACCTCAAACATTTTTAGAGACAATATTCATTATGAAATGTCATCCATATGGAGTTATTTTTGGTCATCCTTTATATATTCAAGAGTTGAGAAACTATTACACTCATTTGGAATAATGAAATTACAAGAGAAATAGATCATTATTTAGCCCCATTATCTTCTCGAAGAAAATCACCACCACCATGGGGTGAGTTGCTTGATTTCCTAGAGAAATATCTATTTTAAGATGATATCTTATTGGGATAAGGGATTAACTGAGTATTAAAAATGTGATAAACATAATTCTATTGGGCCTTTTGGGTTTAAAAAGTGGGGGAGAAGAATTGGGAACTTCTAGGGAGACTATGGTTATGAAGGGAGAAGTAACTTGGGGGGGGGGGGGCGGGTGGGGAGGGGGAGGGTTTTAGGTATGATGGTAGTTTTTTTTTGGTAACCATATTTCAACCTTTTTTATCTACCACATTGGGATTTTTAGTTTTTAAAGGGTCAAAAAAGGGTTTTGAGAGACCCATAAAGGGAGAGCCTTTAAAGTGATGATCAAGAGATTGACATTGAAAGAAAGTATTGGGTAGATTGAAATATACAAGCTTATACACCTAATGCTCATTTATAACTTAGATATCTTTGTACTAATTTAAATCCTTGAATAAATTGACCTAAATTGAAACTCACTTGTTAAGTTGTGCAAAATAAAACTTTGGTTACTCATGACATAAAATTCACCTTATGGGCTGGACATGTTGGTAAGGAAAATACCACAGTGTAAATGTAAGCCTGAGAGTTTGATCCAGACTGCCATTCAAATGGAATCTTGGTAAATGAATTTAAAATCTTAGGTTCATTTAGATAAAATCAAGAATGTGTTTTTGAGAAACCAAACACTTTATTTTGATAAAAATCATTCACTTCATATGACTATTAAAATAAAAAAATAAAAAACCTTTGGTAAAATTTTAGACCCCAGTAACATGGATACCTAAAAAGATCCCAATGGTGGTGAAACCATGCATTAAGGGATTATTATGAGAGGATATGACTAAAAAAATATGAAATAAAGTATTTATTATCATACCATTTACAAACACTATTAACTACATTAGGTGGAAAACATACCTCAAGCTAAGAGGGAAGGTTAGAAGGGTTGCCTTGTCATAAACCTTCAATAAAAACTTCCTGGTTCACATGGGAACCATCCTTACCATTATCAATATTAATAGTTGTTGTATAGAGTGTGGAAGAAATTAAATAGAGCTAGCTTTTCCAAAAGGTGGTGTGTCAAGTGTAATAAATGTGCAACTAACCTATAATTTTTGACAAAGATGGTGTGACTGCCAAAAAATAAAGCTAGTAAAGAAAAGTAAGGTGGACATGAAAAAATCCTAGCAGATTTACCAGAACCATATTTTATAAATAATGTACTCAAAAGTTTTAAAAAAATCTAAGAACTCAAAAAAAATAAACAAGTAATTCCTTATAAATTCTTATTCAAATATACTTTCAACCATAATTTAAACAAGGTCTACTAAAGTAATATTTAAAATCTACATTTATGATATTTTCTTTACAAATATAGAAACAAAATTTAGTCATTTTAAGTTTATATGGTATAAGAAATGGGATATATCATTAGGATGCCATTGGTATGTGTTTTAATGGACTTTAGATTTGGTAGTCTAAAAAATCCAAAAAAATGAGTCTAATTAGAGTGTATAATATAGGTCTAAATTAAGTAAATCAGATTACAATAGTAGAGTATAAATAATTTATTATAATGTAATATTATTTTAAATGACCTAGAAGATATGGTATTTAACCTTTTTAGGATTTGTATAGGTTTATGACAATGTACATTAATAAAAAAGGATCTATAGGGGATTTATGTTGACCAGATTAGGAAAAGGATTGTGAAACTTGTTGGGATGATTCTAATGCTAGATGGATGTCTGTGGTTTCTGAATTTATTTTAATTTTACTAGATTTTTCCAAGAAATATATAATAGTAAGGGACAATTTGGATTGTTTTACCCACATTCAAAAATATCTCTTCTACATTTATATTTCTTCAAACCTGCATGAACACCTTTATTTTCCTTTTCCTTACTTACAAACCCAATATTTCACTCTTGAGATAAATTTGACTGATAGTATCTATCAAAACTTAAGGAATGGTAGTATTGTGAGAATATTTTTGTTCTTTCTATTTGTATTTATTACTCTTTACATGCATAGTTATTTGATCTATAATTCATTTATTTTGTTTTGGTATGCACATTAATGTACTTTGATATGTAACTATACTCTTAGTAGTGTTATAAGCACAATGAATGAGGGAGGGGGAAGTAATATTCAAAACATTCATTCAATTAAACTTAACATTCATGAGCCATTCATACAAGTACATATATCTTATCAAGCATAAGTAAACATAAAAGAGCATGAAATAAGATAACACATCATATATATGGGAAAACCTTAAGGGGACAAAAACCCATTGATATTTACAAATGGACTACAGTCTTAAAATCTAAAAACCAAGATTTAGAGAAGCACCAAATTCACATGGAGCACCAACCCCAACTAGACAAACACCCACTTGACTGGCTTTAGTAAGCACCCACTTACAAGGAGGCACAAACCTAGATGACTTAGTACCAACTCAACCACCTAATTTATTTGATCATCCAAAATTCTATATTTCTCAACCAATAGATGATGACAACCTCTTCAATTCTTCACATTCTTATCCCTCCCAAACTACCTTCTAAGCCTCTTTGCTCAACTAAGTATCTTAAATATTGATTATGTCATATGACCTTAATCTTCACACTCAAACATTCTATTAGATATTCATGACTATCTCTCTACACCCATCTAATGGTATACATGACCTCCTTCTACTCCTTAATGTACTCTTTCATTCTCTTGCACATCCTTGATTCTCAAATAGGCCTATTAGACATTTATCTTATTTAAGACTTATGATCATACACACCTTGATCAGAAACACATAATTGTCCACTTAAATTTTACACATAATATACCTTAGGACATGTTATAAAAATAATTAATCAAAATCTTAGGTTGGTCATAACTCAATAGGTTACATTCCTTATTTTGGACTTCATGGAGACCTATTAGGCCTTTTTAGTCACATATTAAACTTTACATTCCTTGGAATGATCTAAAATTCCACACATAGTAGGAAAACTTCATATACAACTAAAATATACCCCCCTAACCACCATTTGAAACACTCTATTAGCATTTTTCACATTAGGCCTATGTGTATTCAAACACTATTTGATCTCTATCATGCTTTATCACCTATATATCATGCAACCAAAACAATAAAAAACATGTTTATAAAAGTTATATGACCTTAATTTAATCTTAATTCACTTTTTATACTATGATTCAATGACCAACATTTGTATTATTCACCCTTTAGGTCTCTTGGAGACCTACTTCATTAGGTTTGCTCTTTTGACACTGAGACTTGATCTTATTAGATATAGATCACCTTATAAAACCATAAAAAACCACTCAAACACTTTGAAGATTAAATATTTTGACATTTTCAATTATTATTCATATATTCATCCTATTTTCATACCCTAAAGCCCTCTTTAGGATAGACTGCCCTATTAGGCGTGTCCACCTTAGAAATTATCTTGCAAGAATGAAGTTTAATCACTCCTTTGGTAGCTTTCCCATGAAAAAATAACATATATAAATATAATAAATGAAATAATTACCATAAAAAACTAATTTTAATAACTTCACTCAAATAATAATGGCTCAAGAACAACTCAACAACTTTCTTACTCAGAATTGCCAAAATACTCAAAAACATAATCATAAGGATTTAAAATTCAACCAATTATTTAGTAAATTTTATTGATTATTTATTCATGAAAATTATCCTATTAAATTTTTATATCATAATAAAATTAAAAACTCATAATTTATAATGGCAAGTATTGGTTTTATAGACTAATTCCTTGACTTACAATCTCACAGTCCAATCCTGAATAGATAAGCCATTTTGTGCACACATTTTCATCACCTAAAATAAAATATAAATCCTATATAAATAATTATCATGACTTTAAATTCATTAATAATAAATACATGCAATATATTTCATCACTTTTTCATGAAATTATACTCAAAACCAACTTTTCATCACTTTAACTCAGAATTGTCAAGACTATAAAAAGCATAGTCATGAAACATTGACCCTATAACACCTGTATAAGGAATTTTAAAGACTTAAAATTGTATGAAAATGATTATATTAAATTTAAATACCATATTAAAATACAAAATTAATATGGTATAATTCCAAATATTGGTCTTGTATACCAATATTTTGATCTCTCTCCTCACAGGCAAACCAGAACTAGACAAGCCATTTTGGATTCAACTTTTCAACCAATTTCATAGAATATAAAATATTATAAAAAGAATGTATAGGACACTAAAGTTAAAAAATCAACAAAATTCACTCTAATTCATCACTCCTTCATAGATTCACATCAAGAACCACCTTTTCACACTACCTAGGTTTTGCATTGTTCTTCATTAGACTTGTTAGCAACTGGATAACTTGGATGACCAATTTAGAACACATGAGGGATATAAAGTGTCAAAAATACTTAATTGACATGAAACATGAATCTCAACCTTCATCCTCCATCCATTTTCATACTTTGACTTGGTCAAATCTAACTGCTATAATATATCTCTAAGAAATGTGCATTTTCCTATAGGGTCTACTCATATACCTCAGAACTTAATCACACCTATAGGTATCTGAGAGAGTTTAATATAAAATGAGATAACTTATATAGCCATACCAATCCATTTTGGGCACTTTTGATCAATATATTCAGTATTGGGTCCTTATTAGGGTTCTAGGAGTGTTTAAACCTATTTCCATTGTTAACAATCATTTATAAATCATAGTCCCTTAATGCAAAAATAAATGCCTATAATTTTGATATAGGATCCTTGAAAATATACAATTAATATATTAGTTTAAAATTCATAGGTTTTATGATCTAATGAGCATAATAAAAAACCTTCTCAAGTAGAGATCCCTTCATTCTCTGCACTTGAGAGACCTTAGAACACATTTTCATGATTTTTCCTACAAATCATGACCTCAAAATTGGTAAACATACTTGAAATAACATTACACACTTATGTCAACACTAACCTAACCATAATTACCTTGTAAGTAAAACCTCATACCCCATTAGGCCATCCTTTATCTCTACATCATTGTCTTCATGCTACATTAGACCTAGAAACACACCTTCATTTCATTATCAATGCACTCTACACCTCATACAAATGCTCAAGCAACCTAATATAAACTCTCATGAATTTATTTATCCATATTAATAATTCATCATGTTGATGTGTTTTTTATGCACACCATAATCAATGAGGTAGCCTCTAACATTTTAGGATCTCAATGGAGGTAAACTCCACTCTAGGATAAGAGTTATAGGTATGTGGTCTTTGATAACTTGATTATGGAATAATTGGTAAGGAATGTAAGTTGTTGACAAGGTTTTTGAGATGGAGATGTGGTCCTTAAAATGTATTAAATATCTATGTGATTCGGATGGATGGTTGGCTTCTAATCTAAAGTGGGTAGGTCACAAAACAAACTCAGAAAAGGAAGGGTAAGACATAAAAGAAAGCTCTATGGTTTTTAGGAACTACTTACCTAATTGGTTTATAGATAGACATGTTCTCTCAGAACCTATGCCTATTACTAGAAGTAATTTCACCCACACAATCAAACATGATTAAGAAGTTAAGGAGATAATGATGTATGGAATTCATAGGCCTTAGATAAAGGTTTCTCCTTTTAGGTTAGCTATTGTGCACTCTTACTCTAGAGATTATGGCTCAAGCTATTGAAGTATCTAAGGTAGGTTTGGCACACATAGAAATTTACATCAAATAAATCACTAGTACACATTTATAATTATGAATCAAACAACTTGATTATCCTAACAAATATATTTTACCAATCTCTTAATAGTTGTTACACATCTATAGATCAGTACATCAATCAAAATAATCAAGAATCCATTTGCATCTATTTCACACTAAATATAATTAAAACATACAACCAAAGAAAGTAATATCTAATTACACAAAAATGTGAAACAAAATACACAAACACATTCACTGGCCATCAAAATTGATATTGCTCCTGTATTCAAAATTCTTTGACAAAATTCTAAATTGGATTATAATTATTTATATAGACTTAGGTAAGGGGTTAACTCATCCTCAAATCTCATGCAAGGTCATTACATGTGATAGTTATAACATTGAGTTATAGCTATGGTCAAAACTGTATAAGAGTCTACTTATAGTTATCAGCTTAAGTTAGCCTTTACAAAAGATATACAACATGTGCATGTGTATAAAGGCAACTTTTATAATTATAGATTGAAATGCATGAAAATACCTTAATTTATAGGTTGTGAAAAGAACCTATCTGATACTTTATGTTATCTATTTTCAAAATGGAACTCAGACATGCATTAATGACAAGTATCACTTTTATCAATGGCTTTAGAACTAGTGACACTGTTTAACCATGATCAATCTTGATTAAACTGTGCATTACATGCTACCCCTAGATTTTATAGAATAGAATATTCCTCTTCAAAATGTTATTCAAATAAATTTAACTATGAGACCCAATAGTTGTCGATAAATATAGCTTATGTGTTAAAAGATCTATTTCCATCAGACAAAATGTCTATTATAATAAGTCTGAAGACTAATTCCATTAGATAAAATGTTCAAATTAATTTTCCTAAAGATAAATTCTATCAGACAAAATGTCCAAAACAATTTTCCTGAAGAACAATTCCCTCAGACAAAATGTTTGAAATAATTTTCCTGAAGATCAATTCCATCAAACAAAATGTCTAAAATAATAAGTCCAGGGCAAAAATCTCAAAACAATAAGTCTAGGGCAAAAAATAAAAGAATTATATAAATTTCTTAAGTCCTAAACATCTACATAACTATGTCCATAATGCCATGCCATTATATTTACTATCTTTTGAAATGTAGTTTTTCCTTTGGGACACATGTTAATAGCTTATTTAGTCTAGATCTTTTGAAATGTCCTCTTAAGACGTACACCACCGGATATTCTACATGATGGAACACGAGCATGCCACTTGGTATCTCCTCACTAGTTTTAAGACCTTTGAAAAGTCCATGTTGATCTTTTATCATTAGATCAATTATACTCAAGTTAACTTGGTTCATAGATCTTAGTGCTTTGACTCATTGACTCTTTCAAGATTTTGACACTTGTCATGTCTTATGTTCCTCTATGTAATGATCTCCCTCAATTTGTTTGATTAAATACACTAGGATCCCATGATGGTGATACTTTTCAATCTCATAGGGTTCCATAGGGCTTTGACATTTCAATGTTGCACTCGCTTTGTTCGATCTTCAATGTGTGATTTAATGTGCACCATTAGATCATGATTCATGGAGTTGAGTGAGATTAGTTCCATTAATTAAAATACTTATGTTATTATGATCTATCTCAGATTATTGGATTAACTTTTCCCAAGTAAATGTGGGTCACTGATTGTGATCTGGATAGTCAAATGCGATTGGCTTCGCTCTTGTAGACCAAAATAAACTAAGTGAGCCTGGGAATATAAAGGACTTAGACTAATGTATTAGATTAAGATTAAAATGTAATAAAGGGGACCATTTTAATAAAATGACCATGAATAAATATTCTATCCTAAGGTTTGATTTTTATTAACAAATATGATTAAGACCTAGGCTTAAAATATATAAAAGAGACAATGTGTTAATGTTTACCCTGCATAAATATAAGATATAAAAATGACCAAGAATATAGATTTTTATCCTAAGGTATTAGTATTAATCAAATGTAATTATGACCTAGGATAAAATATTAAATTAAATCCATAATATAATAAAAGATCTCTGTAATAATTTTAACCCTGCATAAAAAATTAAAACTATTAAAATGGACTTTAGGCTAAACAATTTTTTAAGGTTTAAACATGATTTTAATCATAGACTAAATTTAATCAATAAGAGACCAATGGTTTAAAAAAAACAAATTTAGCATTAACATGTAAAACCCTAGGTAGTGTTCACATAAATGGACTCCATTAATCTTGTAAAATGAAAATGCAAGAATCTAAGGTTAGCAATTTTAGTCAAGATCAAACCAGAATCATGTGTAAATATGGTAACCCAACCATGGTGTGGATGATCCTAAAATAAAGATAATGTGAAAAACACTCTAATTGTACTCTGATCAAATGAATTTTCAATTTAAATCATAAATTTGCATAATTTGAAATAAGGCTCCCTATTTTCAAAAATGGGGGTGTGTTGGGTACAAAAAATGGTGACTCATAGGAGGAATACTCTAGAGTATTCAAGAACCTAGAACTTCAGTTAGAAATCCTTAAATTAATCTTGAAGTTTTTCATTGAAGAATAATTAAATTAGAAACATGAAAGAGACTCCTAAATTGATTCACATAACATACTTGCCTTTTAATTCTTAGATCTATGTGTGTCAAATTATGTAATTCATTAAACCCCTATTGTGATGAGTTTTTAAAAGGCTTGATAAAGTCATAGGTTTAATTCTAGTGTCTCTTAAAAACAAGGGGATCTTAGGCATTTCTCTACTATCATCTAGGCATCCATAGGCCCAATAGAGATACCTTAGGCTCCTTCTCTTTTCTTTAAATTATTTTATTTTAATCATGATGCGTAGTACATTGACCTTATTTCACCATATGAGCTTTTTGATTTTATTTAAATTTTATTTTACTCTTTTAAACTCATTGGTTCTTTTCTTATTTTGTTTTCTCTTTTATTCTTGAATGAAAAGAGAAGAGATAGAACCCTAGTGAGCTGGTAGAATTATAAAACAAGTCATTACTAGAACACCCCTGCCAGCTACACCTATACTCAAAATTGTCATTTCCAATAGGTATTTAATGTGATAAGTGTATTTGATCCAATAAAATAGAAAAAAAATATACATTTGTATGAAGTAATCTAAGAGAAAATTTCACATACCTGGTGAAAGTATTCAACTGTGACATAATCCATAATAATTCATGATTACATACCTTTATCCTAAAGACTTAGAAACACATAAATATACCCAATTTGTAAACTAGTCCCAAATTGACATATTTTATTTTTTCCCTTTTATACAAGTCTATTAAGCATAATCTCAGTTGGTTAAGATCTTTAGATTGGTTACAGTCAGAGCAAACATAGTTCAGATTTCTAGAGAAAACATTAAAAAAAACTAATCTAGAAAGTGGGAAATCTAATCTAAGAAAGAAAGAAACTAAACTAAGAAAATAAAAAACTAATCTAATCTTATAGATACACTTATCTATCCCTTGTTACTTAGTGACATCATCTGATGGCACGAACCTGAAGTAGTGCTTTAGGAACTATCTATTGACTAGATATGTAAGCTTGTTGCCTTATAGGTATTTCAAATGAAATACATTATTGCCCATGATCTCTGAAATTTGGTATGGTCCAATCCATAGTGGGGCAAAAATTTTATGCTATCCTTTATTTTCATGGGATTTATCCCAAAGTAACACTAAATCTAAAATTTTGAATGCTTTGACCTTCACTCTCTTATCAAACCATCTCTTGACCACATCTTGGTGTTTGATGAATGTCTGTAAGGCCTTCATCCTTGAATTTTTTATTTCTATTATGTCCAGTAATCTTGACTCTATTTCATCACATGGATTCATGTAGTCTTACATGAAATATTAAGTGGGTAAATTTAGCATAATTGGGAATAAAGGCTTACATCCATACACCAATAGATAGGGTGAAGCTTTAATGGCTTGTTTGTAGCTTGTTCAGTCTACCCAAAAAGCATACTTAAACAAGTTATACTAGTCCTTAGGATTATCGCCTATTGATTTCTTAATTGCATCTATCATATTTTTTTTCATTTATTCTACCAGTTTATTTCCCTGAGGGTAATGGTTAGAAGCTAACCTAATAATAATCTGATTGTCCTATGAGCACTTAGTAAATTTTGATGATATGAAAGATGGTCCATTATCATAAACCAAAGAAATCAACATGCTAAATCTAGTTTTTATGTGTTCCTCCAAGAAGTGGATCACATCTTGTGCTTTGTAATTATTTGTGGCTATGACTTTGGTCCATATAGTGTAGTAGTCTATAGCAAAAAGCAAAAAATTATGGCCTACCAAGGAGTTTGGGTTGATGACACCAATGAAGTCTAAACCCCATTAGAAAAATGACCTTCCTTCAATAACAGACTATAGAGGCATTGCTACATGTACTTCTCTCTTAGCTATAGTTAACATTCATGGAATATTATCACATGAACATGAGCATCCTTGAAAACTATTGGCCATTAGTAACCCATTCCTAAGGTCTTGTGGGCTATGGTATTCCTAGAAGGATAACCACTGCATATTTTTGATGTAAATTTTCCAAAATTTCTTTATCTTCGTCTGTATATATGCACTTGAGGTAAATACCTTCATAGTTTATTTTGTAGAGGATTACCTTATTGGTCATGTAATGATCATATTTAAGCCTCAAAGATCTTCTTCATTATCTGTTAATTCCTAGGGAATAAGTACCTATAAGAAAATACTATATGATATTAGTATAACATTCCCATTTAGATGCTTTAGATTCACATACCTATTTAAGTGTGATATGAGGATCTAGTTTAGTTATAAGCTAAATAATTCCCTACCTTTAAATGACCTTTGCTGGATTTATATCTATATTGAATTCTTGTAGCTTGGCCATCTATTTGCCTTGGTGTTCTCCTAATTTGTTTTATGATAGGGTAAACTTGAATATAGGATTAAGTATGATGGTGATGGTTTTATTCCTCAATATTTAATGCCAAAATTTATTTACTACTTTGACAAGGGCAAAATTATAATACCTAAGTTCTGCATCTTTCAAATTTGTGCTCATGAATGTAATTTGATTCTCAATTTCCTCCTTCTGTGTGATGAAAAATATAATTGCATACTCTAAAGTGAATGAGTATTGGTAAAAATATTTATTAAAATCTAGACTTAATCAATACTAGAGCCTATGATATTGCATCTTTAATGTCACTTTTGGGCTTCAACCATCCACTCTATTTTGGCATCCTACTTGAGCATGGAATTCAAAGGTTTAACAATATTTGAAAATATTAAGATAAACTTCCTTATGAAGTTAGTCTTTTCAAAGAATGATTTAAGCTCATTTTTTTTTGGTGGCCAAATTTTTGAAATTTCTTGAATTTTGTTTGGATAAATGGTGATTCCATCTTTGGTGATGATGTGCCTCAAAATATTTCCTTTAGTAACTCCAAATATATTTTTATTTAGGTTTAGAAAAACACTAAACCTTTTGCATCTCTAAAATATGGATTATAGATGAATTATGTGATCCTTCCTATGCTTTAAAAACATCATAATATCATCCATGTAGATGACTATGCATTTTCCTATTAGTCCTTTGAAACCATGATCCATGGCATGTTGAAAGGTTGATCCTACATTTATTAGGTTGAATGGCATTCTCTTATACATGTAATTTACCCATTTTGTGGTAAAAACTATCTTCGTTATATCTTCATATTACACCAATACCTAATTATAGCCTAAAAATCCATCCAAGAATGACATTATTTTAGAACCAATTACTATCTGTATCACCTCATTTAGAGAAGATAGGGGATAATTATTATAAAGAAGCCTTATTTAGGTTTATAAAATCCACACATAGTCTAATCTCACTATTATTATTTATTACTAGGACCAAATTATCCACCTAGGTAAAATGTCTCATTAGAAAGATGATTTTTGAATTTAATAGCTTCTATACTTCTCTTTGGATGAGAGGCTCTAAGATAGGATTGACTAGTCTCTACCTCTATCTAAATGGATTATGATCTAGATTCAAATGAATCATATGAGTGATGACCCATGGGTCATATACTTTCAAGTCTTCATATGTCTAGGCAATAACATCCTTATACTAAATGATTAGATCCTTTAGTCATTATGTCTCTTCTAGGGTACAGTTGAGACCAATATTAAGATAGCATGGGATATGCTCATCTCCTAGATTTTCTCTTTTGAAATTTGATTCATTAACCTTAGGCTACCTGAGTTGTTGAGCTTGAGGGTCTATGTTGAATGGTCTTTTCAAAGAGACCAACCTAGCTAGAATTTGACTCTCTTTGAGCTAGATAATGCCTTCTTTATCTAATTTCTCTTGATAGAGGTGATTAATGTCCTTGTCATTGATGATTTGGGATTCAAATTCCTATGAATTAATTAAAAATTAAATAATCTACTCATCATCATCAAATAACTAGAAATATTATATGTTATCCAAAATGGAAGGACATGGTACCAATTCAATAGAGAACCTTTTTACCTTAGATTCTTGTAATGGGTCCAAATTAATAGTAACATTAGCTAGTGAATCGATAGCTTGATTTTGCTCTATAAGAAGGGATACTATGTTGAAATCTTTGAATATTTTGGTCAAGTCTCATGTTTTATGCTTGTACCTTCTCAAATAAGACAAATTACATTGATATGTATTTATGACTTGGTTAACTACTATCTTTGAGTCACCAAATACTAATACTTTCTTTACATTGTTCTTGAGTATAAATTGTAATCCCATAATGAAAGCCTCATATTCACCTTTATTGTTCATGCATGGAAATTGTAATCTATATACTACTAAGAAAGTTTTACCTTGTGGTTCATTTAGCTTGTTTCCCATGCCTGATCCTTGCTTGGATCTAGTGGCATCAAAGTGTAAAGTCCATAGTTATGTGGAAAAATTGGGTTTTGGATTTTGTAATTGATTTTGAGTAGTAAAAGTATAAATATCAAGGCTAGGAGACTCATACTTTACCTCTTAATTCTTGACTTTATATTCTATGATGAGATACTTCATTTTTAGTTCTCCATCAATTTTGAGTTGATTTGAAACTCCTCTTTATGGCACCCATATATGAGATAAGTATATATAAAGATATCTATTGAGTGATTTAGACCAATCTCTACTCAATAAAAAACCATAGCCTTTAGGTATGTCCACCACCAAAATATCAATGGACATCCTAAACACATGGTTTAAAGGCTACTTAGATATGCACATCCCTTAATTCACCAACTACAAGGACTACAATATTGTATAATTATGAAAATGCTATTTGAAGGGATTAGAATCAAACCAAGCCTTTGACATATAGAAGTAGGCATGACACTTGTAGAAGTTCCATAACCAACTAAAAAATTATGAATATTCTTACCAAATGCCCTGATAGTGAACAAAAAGGGTGGAATTTCTATCTTGATCTTGTATATAGCATTGGTATTAGATAATTTTGATTTATATGTAGATGTTTTTGATTTATCCATAGGCATATTCCTAGTAATATAATTATAGATCAACTCTTTTTATTTGGTAATTAGATCTGGTCACTCTCCTGGGTGATTTCAATGCAACTTTATGTAAAGGATACTACTATTATTAGATGATTGAGAGTAGGCCTTCCTTCTAGCACTAGTGAAACTATTAATGAATGTTTTATGCACACCATAGTCAACAAGTTAGCCTCTAACATTTTAGGATATCAATGGAGTGTTAAGGATCTATATTGCACCTTAGTTGAAAGTAGAGATGTTCAGGTCCTACTCTAAAATCTAGTCCAACATGGGAATGACCCTAGGCTATGGGTTACCTAAACCTAGGTCAAACCTATAGGATTTCTAATGAGGATAGCTCCTTAGATATAACAATATATTCCCTTTTACTAAACCTATTCTATTGGGATTAAAATGGAGATAAATACATAAATGGAAATCTACACTAAATGCAATGATGTACCAAATGTTCACAGATCCATTTTTAGCTTGGACACTTTTATGATAATTAATGACTTAAATCAAGATAAGGAATAGCTAGATTATATGACAAGGTTGATGAGTAATTTATGCAGAGAATAAAAAGAGACCTATGACTTGAAGGACAAAAGGGGATAAGTCTATATAAGACACTATGGACTCACAACACTTCAAAAGGGACATCACTAGTTAACACTTTACACAACCTACAAGAAACCAATAGGATTGAAGCAAGGTGCATGAAGAACATATAGATGATGAATAGAAACATACACTCTACACATCAAACTTTAATAAATCACAATTAGCATTCAACTAGAATCTAAAAACTATCTTATATTACTTCAAGAGACTATTACAAAGTGATTTTGGTAGAGCTTCACTATCTCTAGCATAGGAATCTAAAACAAGAACTCAAAGCCAATATTTATAGGAAGAGAAAGGGGAAGAGAGATAAAAATGGCACTAAAGGGATTATTAATTATCCATATCCTATTTATAATAATCATCACCATAATATTCTTCGAGACTAATCTTGCAATAATGTCACTCTATCCTTTTCTAGCATGATGGAGGATATGAAAATCAAGATAAGTTTTAGAAAATAATCTTAGTTACACATGGACTTTATCAATCTTCTTCATATCAAAGTCCTTCCTTGTAGGGGAAATGTCTTCATATTTAGGGCCGTACTCATGTCTAATTTTAGTGGCTGAGAGTATAGCTCAAGATGATCCTTTGTTAATTACATGTATCTACCTCTACTTTGCAATATGAACCTGTGCCTACTCTAGATTGAAAACTAATTTAAAAATATTGGTTTTCCTATAGTCAATACATCCACTTGGACATATCTACATCAATAATCATTTTATTATCCCAACTTAATGTATATTAGGTTAAAAAAGACCTATTCTATCTCTGTGGAGTCTTAAGGGCACCATTAAATCACAAAATATCTACTCTTGGTCCAAATTAGATCATGTTCAAGCTTAGTTCCATTCATACTTACCTTACATGTTTAAAAAATGGCTTTGTCAACTTGCATAAAAAATATTAGGCTCACCCTCTTTTCTCATTATCTATCAAAAAATGACACAACTCATTGACCTATTGATCCTCTTTCGCACAATTCAATCTTCATGGCACAGTTGAATGTGAGCCTTAGATGTTTGCTGGAATTATCAACTCTGTCTAAATTAGTGCCACTTAGTAGCCTCATTTTAATCCTAAAAATTCCATTTTTATCGTGTCTACTTCTACATTTATGCCATGTGGTGAATTTTGAGCTCTTTGACTTCTCCATCCTCACTCGCACGATTGATCTACCCTTATATAGTTAAATATGCTCCATTAAATATACCTAGACCTATTAACCTATCTTTACCCACTCACTATTATATTTGATTTGAGCACCTAATATTTAGACACTTGTCAAGCCTATGTTCATTTAGGACCCCAATGATTTGCTCACATACCATTATATCTCTTATATGATTTAATGTCACTCATTAATCTTGCCTTTTGAATCCAAAAGACTATTCTATTGGAATTAATTTTGATGTTTGTGTGCTTGTATTTGATGTCCATGTGAACATATTTACCACCTATGTGAATATCACTAAAACATTTGAACTTCAATGGTTACTTGTCATGGCTTGAATTTGATATTTGTGTGACCATCAAATCATGTCCATGTAACCATCACTAACATCTATGGGCCCATCACACTTTAAACTCAAATATCTAATTATTGAGCTTTATTTTGACACTTGTGTAAACATCATACTTATTGGATCAACTTATCTAAGATAAACCATTCTATCAGAGCTTTTACATCAATATTTTATCTTTGTTAAAACCATTACTGTAGACATTTTATCTAGAAGAAATATGTCCTTAGGGAAATTATGGTAGAACAATTTCCCTAAAAGAAATATGCCTTATCCTTTTTGTAGTGGGATTTATGAAAAACAACTTACCTAAAAGAATTAGTTTTTATAAATTATGCTATAGACAAAATATCCAAGATATTTTTCCTTTGGGAATTTGACTTAGCCTTTTGATCTAGACAAATTTCCCAAAATAATTAGGTCTTTAGAAAAATTGTTGAAAAACTTTTACTTGAAAGAGACAAGTCTATGAGATCTTCACCTTTGGGACTTTTGTTGAAAATAAAATGTTTGAGAGAAATTGGTATTCAAGGAAATTATTATGAGAAAATTTTCTCAAAAAAAATCCTTCTTAGCTTTTATATCAAACAAAATGTCTGAAAGAATTTGTCTTTAGGAAAATTATTTTAAACAAAATGTCTAAAATAATTCCCAATACTTAGTCAAAAAACCTAAGATAATTTATTCAAAAGAATTAACATATCCAAAATCAAAGCCTGAAAGAATTAGTCTTTTAAGGACTCAATAAAATAAAGGTTTTGCACTTAGATTTTAGTTCATAGGCTCTTCTAAACTAGTGTAACTTTCCCCATTATTGGATTTTTAAATGATATAATGAACCATGAAAGCCTAAAACTTGTGTATATTTGATCCATAACTTAGAACTACTTTTATCACCATGGGAACCTACTAGGACCCTTTACCTCACTCTATAGATCTGTTCCTCAAAAACTAATAAAACACACTTCAAGCATGCTTAAAGTGTTTCAAAAACTTTGAGAGTTATGGGTGATCTCTCTAGACCACTCATTCCATCCATAACTTGGTCCACCTACTCAAAGCATTTGTAGGCAAGATCTCTATGTGGTCCAAATGTGGCTAACATTTATGGTGACTCAACAAGCTTGACTAGCCTCTTGGTCATGGAACCTAAAATTGATCAAGCTTGTTCATGATGATTTAGACAAATGAAGCATTATTTATATAAAGACTCTATCTATCTCTTTAAAACATATTGATGTAATGAGACACACATGAATAAAAATAAAGCAATAAAAAGAACAACTACCTAGACAAATAGAAAAATAACAACTAGAATAATGTGCAAGGGCACTTGGATAAAAGACAAACCTATCTACCTATGTACAAAGATCATGATACAATACTAATAACATAAATTGAGATACATATCATTGACAGGTATGGGAAGTCTCTATCCATTCAACCTATCAAGCTCAAAATCATTACTTTCCTTTCAAGTTGTGATAACATAAGGTCCATTCCAAAGACTGTCAAACTTGGAGTGCTTTCCAAGTTTTTACATGGTCCTCATCTTATTTGAGGACTATATCACCTTGATAAAATGTCTTTGAATAAAATATTTTATCAAATGACCTCCTGATTTGGTACTTATTGGACCACATGGTGTGTATATCCATGTCCCTTGTCTCCTCTAACAATCTTAGTTCATTCAATCTTACCTATAAACATCATCTTTTAGGAGTTCAAGTTGATTTGTAAATTTTAATGTAGGAAGCTTGATGTATATAGGGATTTTATCCTCTTTCCCATAGACAAAGAGGTATGGGTAATGTTTATTGTCTACCTTAGGTTTCACTCTATCCAACCATAGGGTAGTTCTTAATCTAGTATGCCACTACCTTTGACTATCCTCCATGGTTCTTTTGATAATCCTTAACATGTTCTTATTGGTGGAATCTACTATTCCATTACCTTGTGGTTAATAATTAGATGATGCCTTAAGATAAATTCCATGTGAAAGAGCCCACTCACATATGTTGTATCTAATAAAGGCCAATTTATTTTTAAAAATAATTATAGAAGGTACACCATATCTAATCACAAGGCTATCGTAGAAGTCTAAAATAGAAACTTCATTAGCCTCCTTAAGTGCAACTAATTAGACCCACCTTTTAAAAAAATCTATAGTTGTAATGATCCATTTATTCCCTTTACTTGAAGGGGGTTTATCATTCCTATAAAATCTAAACCCCATTGCATAAAGGGTTGCTCCACTTGTATGGGTTGTAAGGGTAGCTAGCTTCTACTAGCCAGTAAAAATTACACATTTTGGGAATTTGATTACCTAATAATGAGCATATATAAACATTATGGGATAAAAGTACCCAATTATAATGATTTTGGAGGCTATGGTTTTGGTAGCAAAGTTACCTCTAGTTGGACCATCATGCAACTACTCAAGCAGCTTGTCTATTTGGCATGATTCCACACATCTCAAAAGCATGCCTCCTATGTCTCTCTTAAAAATCACTCCATCTACTAAGACATAAGGTATACTTGTCAATCTGAAGTGCCTTATTTTATATCTATCTTGACCCATAGGGCATTGACCTAACTCAAAAAATCTAGTTATGTCATGTGTTTAACTAGAAGGTGTGTTGTCTATAGCTACCTTCTGGCTATCATTGACTACCAACACTTGATATTTATCTTAATTTAATTCTATGGCAAGGTGATCACACAACCCTCTACCCCTCATAAGCTTTGTAACTCTGATATCAAGATTATAATCCATGCACATAGTGACCATCCATATCTCTTCTCATTTAAGTCTTTGTTGAGGATAAAATTCTTCACACTTGGATGAGATACCAGTAGTATAATCTTATTTTTTGAAACTAAATGTTTGATTTTTTTCAAACTTATTATAATAACAAAAGCATGTTTTTATATAAATCTATATATTTCCTCATAACCTTCTAAGGCTTGACTAAATAAAGTAATATGCTACTCCAAACCTTCATTATTTTGCTACATAAGCATGGCTAAAATTGCATCCAATGTAGAAAGGGCATATATATATATATATATATATATATATATATATATATATATATATATATATATATATATATATATAAAATCCTTATTGAAATTAGGATTAATGAGTGTGGGGGAATGAGATATGGCCTCCTTGATAGCCTCTAATATTATCTTACCTTATCTTATCCATGCAAACTCTTTGCCTTTTATCAACATATGGGTGAGGGGATTGACCAACTCTACAAAACCTAGAATGAACCTCTTGATGAAATTGATCTTGCCTAAGAATCTCTACAATCCTTTTTTATTTTTAGGTAATGATAGAGCAAGTATTGCTTCTATCCTCTCTATATCAATGGAAAGACTAACTTTTCACACCACATGCCCAAGAAGTTCTCCTTCATGCACTAAAAAAATGCATTTTTTTGGATTTAATCAAACTCTAAATTGTCTACATCTATCAAAAACAACTCTCAAGTGTGTTAGGTGATCATTAGGATTCTTTAAAAATACTGTTATATCATCAAGATAAAATAAAACCATTTCATTCAAAAGACCATGAAAATCAACATCTATTTCTCTTTGTAAGGTGGTTTTAGCATTGGAGTGTCCAAAGGGAATTTTAAAATATGTATAGGTGCCCCATTTGGTAATGAATTTAGTCTTATGCCTATCTTCTTATTTGACCATGATATGATTATATCTATAATAGACATAAAGTAATGATAACCTTCCACCTTTTGTAGCATTTGGTCCATTGAGTGTAATGGGTAGTGGTCCTTTAGAGACACCTTATTAAGGTCCCTAAAGTCAACACATAAATAAATTTATCCATTCTTTTTTCTCACTGGCACAAGGTTTTCCACACATGAAGAATGCTTAATTAGAAATATTATTTTTGATTCAATACATTTAAAGAGTTTCCTTTTCATGAGGTCCTCCACTATTGGATTGATATGCCTTTATTTATGCCTAATTTACTTGGCATTGATTTCTAATTTAATGGTGTGTTGTGCAAGTTTGGGGTCAAACCCCTTCAAGTATTTATACTCCCATGCATGCAAATAAATCATAATTTTTTTGGCACAAAGTAATAAATGTAGCTCTTTCTTCTATTATATTAACCTTTCCTAACTTTAACAATCTATCCTTGAAGATCTCTATCTTCTCATAATGTCCTCCTTAGCTGAGATGCATGATTTCCCTTTTCTTACTTGGGCATCTTCATTGATGATGATTTACAATGTCACAAGCCCCTTAGGTAGCTTATCTGATCTTAGTTGTAATATTTGATCATCATACTAGTGGAGGAACTTATTTTTATTTTTATGGTAGAATTCTACCTCCTGTATTAAAAAACTTATAATTCGATCATCATTTTCAAATGCTTTCCAACTCACCTAATTTTTAGGTATAGCTGGCCTATATATGACTTTGACCTTACCTCGGCTCTGCTTGCCTTTAACTCCATCTACAACCTCATACTGAGCTCTAATGGATGAAAACCTATCTACATGTTGATTTGACTCTCTTAGTATGGACTGTATATTAAATGCCAAGAAGTCTTCTATGAGATCCCATACACTATGCTTGTAGGATTTCAAATGATGGTTCTTAACTGTAGCTATGCCTCTCACTTGTTTCATAACAATATCACTATCACCTTTGACCTAAATAAGTTTAACACCTCTTCTTCTTGCCTCTTGAAAACCATGTAAAAGAGATTCATATTCAACTATGTTTGATGTGAAACTAAATCAGAATCTTGTAGTTGAATAATAATTTTGACTTGATGGTGAAACCAACATGACCCTTGATCCACTACCATTTTTTAACATTGACAAATAATAAAAAAGGTCCATAAACCATCTTCTTCTTGAGTGATGTTATTGAAGTAAGCTATAGTTTCACCCTCATCATGCATACAATACACCCCTAATTTTGCTTCATCAAGATTGCCAAAGGGATCAAATCCATGGCTGTCAACTACCCATCCATCTAGATATAGGTATGAAATTCCTTCAAGATGATCATGAGGCTCTTATTCACTAACATTTTCATCCTCCTCAAATATGTTATAGTTGACATTTACAAGGTTAGGCATATAAGGCTCTAGATGGAACCTAGGGATAGGTTCAGACCTAATAGTAAACTTAGTCCCATATTTGGTCTTGAAAACCATATATGACCAGTCAGAGGATAAATACCCCCAATATTTGTAGTAAATTCCCTAGATAGGCATAGGTAAAAATATGGGGGTAGGTCTACAACCATTACAACATGAGTGATGACATACTTGGGGTAAGCTACCTATGTGACCTTAAGATATTTTTATATGCCTATAATTTTAGTGGGGGAACCATCCAACTAGAAAACACCTTTTTCATTAGGTACATATTTAATCCCAAGCTTATCTACTATGGATTTAGGCATAATCAAGGTTAAAACACCTAAATCTATCATACAATTATGCACTAATATATCTCCTATGATGGCTGATAAATAGAATGGAGGGGGATTGATAAATTTTAGGGGATAAACATTATTATGAACTTGACTTTGATTATAAAATTGATTAGGAACCTGACTAAGACTAGGTTGATTACTATTTATGAAAATAATGTTCACCTTCTCAGCTGTCTCATTCACATGAGAAGGCTTGGAGAGCTCTTGTTGAAGGATTTCATTATATCTTGGAATAGAAAAATTATCACACATAGACATAGTGACATTATCCTTTTTCATATGATCCATAATATTAAAAGGAAAACTAGTTCCTTTGGACTACACCTTTAAGGTAGAAGTATCACTTGGCACTTTTGTGATACAAGGAACAAAAGGAGAGTTTTGATGATGTCCATGATATTGGGGTACTTTTTGAGTTGTAGGATATTTATCATCTATATTTTAAATGGTTAGTCACCTAATGGTTTTTTGGAGGTGTTGAAGAAGCCATAGGCTACCCCAAACCATCATCTAACATCCTCTTCTTAGCCCTTGTATGGGTTACAACTGGTCTCTTTGGACTTTGTGTAGTCTATCCCATGTTTTTTGCTACATGTTCAAACATATGATCCCCTTATTGAAAATTTATGCACATGGTATCATCTAGTACATTACCCATACTTCCTTGCTATTGAATTTGAGCTTTTGATGATGTCATGCTAGGTACATTACATTGGTTCATTAGAGGGCCTTGTGGTGGAGGAGGCATGGTGTCATGGCCTAAAAATTAAGTAGTATGCTGCCAAATAGGGTCTTGATACATCTCCCCACTTGTAACTATTACCATCTCATTAGATTTTTCTCCTAATTTCCATTATCCCTCATATGCAAGATTAGTTTATATGGGGACCAAGGCTCTCAAGCTACTTGAAATTGTAGGGTTGTTGTTATTATAAGATCTACCTTAAGTAAGTTGGCCTTGGCCTTGTTGGTTTGATGGATAAAGGGTTTTATTATAGGATTGAGTAGGGTATTAGGTTTTAAAAGGACCTTGGTATGAGTATGGCCCATAGGAAGTCTGATGCTATCTCTCTAAAGCCACTAGCTTATTGTTTTGTTCCTTTACCAAGCTCTCAATCTTTGAAAATTTATCCACTTGGCCATTATCAGGTTGGGTTTGGTTGTTTAGAGTGGGAAGTGGAGAAATGGTAGGTGGGGTTGGCTAAATTTTAAGAAAAAAGTGGTATGAGAGGTCTTGGAATGAGTTTCCTTGATTGCATTAAATAGTTTTCTACTCTTAGAGCTATCTGATAAGCCCAAAATAGAGTTTTCCCACCCATAGATTGAATCATGAATACAATTTCTAAATTCATTACTCTCAAATAGTAAAGGAAAGCATAATTAGGTGTGGGCTTAATGATGACAAGGATCCTATCCCAAGTCTTTTAGAATCTATAGTTGAAATCAACCATAAATTCTTGGGGTGCCCTTTTGATTGAGTTAAGTTATTCCACAAGTGAAACATGGTCACTTCTATCCTCAAAATGTTTACATAGACACTCACCAAACTCATCCCAAGTATTGATTGAGGTAGGAGTTAAACCTCTAGACCACTGCAAGGCTTTGCATTTCAAGGATGTGGTTAGTAGTCTCATGGCTACATTTTCTTGTGTAATGTGGTGTATTACACAATATTTGTTCTATAGGAGTGGTGGAGTTTTATACTATAAATTATGGTATACTCTTCAAAGAGATATAGGGATGTCATCATATTATTGAAGGTTAAGAGGAATCCCCCCATTAAAGGGTAAAAAAGCATAATTTCTTGGTAGTATTATGAATGGAATGCAAAATAGGCCTCACCTAAAATGGAACCTTCCAAATGAGGGTGTATACTATGATATATGGGGTGAGTGGATTATGATTCACCTTATAATAAGGGACAAGGATGATCTTACTCTCCTTCTTATTGAGGGCATGGAAGCTCACTAAATTTAAAGTCAATACCCCTTATAGATGATCTTGTTCCTCTTGTCATATAGGTAAGGGATTGGATTTTAGGAACCAATGATATTTGGAGTTTTCAAGTGCTCTTGATGAGTGTTTGATACACTTATCAATTAAATATAACACCAATTATTTATCTTCTTCTTCAACTGGTCCCATCAGGAATACCAGAACTATTAAGTATCTAGATTGCACCCTAGCTAAAAGTAGAGATGTTTAGGTCCTACACTCAAATCTAGTCTAATATAAGAATGACCTTAGGCTATGGGTTACCTAAAATTGGGTCAAACCTCTAGGATTTTTAATGAGGCTAGATCCTCTTATATAACAATACAATCCCTTTTACTAAACCTATGTTATTGGGATGAAAAGGGAGCAGTGATGCACTAAATGTTCATAGATCCACTTTCATCTTGGACACTTCTATGACTACTAATGAATTCAATCAAGACAAGGACTATCCAAATTCTATGAAAAGGTTACAAGCATGAGTAATTTGTGTGGAGGTTAAAAAGAGATCTATGACTTGAATTACATAAAGGGATAGGTCTATATAAGACACTATGGACTCATGACACTTTAATAGGGACATCACTAGCTAATACTTCACACAACCTACAAGAAACCAATAGAATTAAAGCAAGGTGAATGAAGAACATATATATGATGAATATAAACATACACTCTACATATCAAAATTCAATAAATCACACTTAGCATTCAACTAGAATATGATAAATATCTTATATTGCTTTAAGAGAGTTTTACAAAGTGATTTTGGTAGAGCTTCACTATCTCCAACCCAGGGATCCAAAATAAGAGATCAAAGCCAATATTTATAGGAAGAAAAAGGGGAAGAAAGAGAGAAATGACACTAAAGGGATTATTAATGAACCCCATCCAATTCAAAATAGCCATCTTTGTAATCCTCCTTGAGATTGTTCTTGAATTAATGTCACTTTATCCTTTTCTAACCCAATGAAGGATTTGAAAATTCAGACAAGTTGAGAAAACAATCTCAATTATGCATAAAATTTAACAAGCTTCTCCATATCAAAGTCCTTCCTTATATGGGTAAGGTCTTTGTTTTCAAGGCCATGCTTATGTTTGATTTTAGTGGCTAGGATTATGGCTTGTGATGCTCTTCCATTAATTATATGTACCTACCTTTGCTTTGAAATGTGAACCTAGGCCAACTCTAGATTGAAAACCAATTTTAAAAAGATGGTTTTCCTATAGTTGAAAGATCCACTTAGACATATCTACATTGTATGATCAACTTAGTATCCCATATTGATCTATATTAGGTTAAAAAAGGTCTATTCTATTTTTGTAGAGTCTTAATAGCATCATTCAATCCCAAAATATTTACTCTTAGTCCAACCTAGATGATGTTTGAGCTCAATCCATTTATACTTACCTTGCTTGGTTTGAAAATGGCTTTGTTGAATTCTATCAAAAATATTGGGTTCACCCTCTTTGCTCATTATCTATCAAAAATTGACTTAGCTTATTGACCTATTGAATCTCTCTCACACCATCCGATCTTCATGACATAAGTGAATGTGAGCCCTAGATATTTGCTTAACTTGTCAACTTTGTCCAAGCTGGTACCACTTAGTATCCCCATATTGATCCTTAGGATCCTACTATTAGCTTTTCTACTTCCACATTTGTGCCATGTGGTGGCCTTTGAGCTCTTTAACCTCAATCGCACCATTGATCTACCTTTGTATGCTCAAATGTACTCCATTAGATCTACTTGGACCCACTGACCTATCTTTACCTACTCACAATTAGATTTGATCTAGGCACATGAGATTTGGACACTTGTCAAGCTTGCATTCATTTAGGGACCCCTTTGACTTACTCGTATGATGCTAGATCTCTTATATGATGTAATGCCAATTGTTAATCATACCTTTTGAATCCAAATAGCTATTCCATGGGGCTTAAATTTTACATTTATATGCCTATCTTTGCTTCCCATATAAACACATTTTATGCCCACATGATGGCCACTAAGACATTTGAACTTCAATGATTACTTATTATGGATTGAATTTGACATTTACATGATTGTCAAATGAGGTCCATGTGATTGTCATTGATGTATGTGAGTCTATCACATTTAAACTCAAATGGATAATTAATGAGATTGATTTTGACACTTGTGTGAATTCCATACTAGATCAACTTCTCTAGGACAAACCATTCTGTCAAAGCTTTTGCCTCAGTCTTTTGTCTTTGTTAGAACCATTGCTGTGGACATTTTATCTAGAAGAAATATGTCCTCAGGGAAATTATTGTGGAACAATTTACCCAAAATAAATTTTCCTTGTCCATTTTGTTACAGGATTTGTATAAAATAACATCCATGAAATAATTAGTGTTTGAAACTTGTGCTATGGATAAAATTACTGTGAAATTTTGCCTTTAGGACTTTGACTTAGCCTTTTGATGTAGATAATTTTATTGAAACAATTATGTCTTCAAGAAAATTATTGTGGAACTTTTGCTCAAAAGAGACAAGTTTGTAGGATATTTGCCTTTGGGAAAATTATTGTAGATAAAATTTCCAAGAGAAATTGGTCTTTATGGAAATTATCATGGGATACTTTTCTTGAAATAATTCATTCTTATCTTTTGCCTCAAATAAAATGTCCAAAAGAATTTAGCTTTAGGAAAGTTGTTTCAAAAAAAATATACGAAACAATTCTCAATACTTAGTCAAAAAATCCAAGATAATTTCTCTAAAAGAAATAAAAATTATCCAAAATAAAAGCATGAAATAATTATTCTTTTAAAAAATCAATAAAATAAAGGTTTTACACTTAGTTTTTATCTCATAGGCTCTTCTAGACTAGTACAACTTACCCCGCTATTGGATCTTTGAATGTTTGAGTAAACCATGAAAGTCTAAAACTTATACAAACTTTCTCGATAACTTAGAAATATTTTGATTACCATGGGAACTTTATAGGACACTTTACCTTGCTCTATAGACCTGTTCCTTATAAATTGACAAAACACACTTTATACAAGCTTAAAGTTTTTCAAAAGCTTTTCAAGCTATGGGTGATCTCTCTAGACCACTCATTCCATCCAAAACCTGGTCCACCTTCTCCAACCATTTATAGAAAATATATCTATGTGGGAAAAATGTAGCCAACATGGAGATAAAATCCACTCTAGGGTAAGAGTTATAGGTATGTCATCTTTGACAACCTATTTATGGAATAACTAGTAGGGCATGTAGGTTATTGACAAGGTTTTTTGGATAGAGGTGTGGTCCCTAAAAGGTAGTGAATCTCTATGTGACTAGGATGGATGGTTGGATTATAATATAAAATGAGTAGGTCTCAAAATAAACTTAAAAGAGGATGGAAGGGTAAGGGAAAAAAGAAGGCTCTGTGGTTTTTCAGAACTACTTCCCTAATTGGTTTCTAAATAGACCTGTGCTATTAGAACCTATGCATATTTTTAGTAGTAATTACAAATGCATAATTAGACATGGTTAAAAAGTCTAAGGAGATAATGATGGAGGAAACTGATATGACTTAGACAAAGGTTTCTCCTTTTAGTGTAGTTGTTGCCCACTCTTACCTAGAAGATTATGGCTTGGGATAGTAAAGTATCTAAGTAGCTTTGGCACACACATAGAAAACTACATCAAAAAAAGAATTAGTACACATTAAAAATTATGAATAAAACAACTTGATTATCTTAACTAATATATTTTACCAATATCTCAATAGTTATTGTACATCTACAGATCAATACATCAATCAAAATAATCAAGAATATATTCATAGTTATTGCACTATAAAGATTATTAAAACATACAACCAAAGAAAGTAACAACTAATTACATTGAAATTGGAAATAAAATACACAAACACATTTTTTGACCATTAAAATTGATGTTGCTCTTGTATTCAAAATTATCTAACAAAAATCTAAGCTAGATTACAATTGTTTATATAGACTTGGGGAAGGGGTCACCTCATCCTCCAAGATCATTCAAGGTCATTACATGTGATAGTTAGAATCTTGAGTTCTAACTTTGGTTAAAACTGTATAAGATTCTACTTATAGTTATTAGCTTAAGTTAGCCTTTACAAAATCTATGCAACATGTGCATGTGTATAAAGGCAACTTTTATAATTATAGATTGAACTACATGAAAATACCTTCTTTTATAGGTTATGAGAACAACTTGTCTAATACTTTAAGTTAGATATTTTCAAAATGGAACTAAGACATGTGTTAAGGATAAGTATCACTTTTATCAATGGCTTTAAAAATAGTGACACTGTTTCACCATGATCAATATTAATTGAATTATGCATTACATGCTTCCCCTACCTTTTATAGAATATAATATTCCTCTTAATTTTTTATACAAGCTTAGTTACCAAAGGAATATAAATTTAACTATGAGACCCAATGGCTATCGATAAATATAGCCCAAGTGTCAAAAGATCTATTTCGATTAGACAAAATATCTTTGACAATAAGTCTGAAGACCTATTTTATCAGATAAAATGTTTGAAACAATTTTCCCAAAGATCAATTCCATTGAACAAAATGTTTGAAATAATTTTCTCAAAGATCAATTCTGTTAGACAAAATTGCTAAAATAATAAGTTAAGGGAAAAAATCTTGAAGGATTAAGTCGCATGCAAAAATCCTAAAAGAATTCTCTGAATTGCTTAAGTCCTGAACATCTACATAATTTTGTCCATAATGCCATTCCATTCTATTTACTACCTTTTGACATGTATTTTTTCCTTTGAGACACGTGTCAATAGTTTATTGAGTCTAGATATTTTGAAAATTCCTCTTAGGACTCACATCGTCAGATATTTACAATGATGGAATGTGAACATGTCACTTAGCATCTATATGAGTCTTATGTGTACCTTACAGTCCTATCTTTAATGCCTCTATGCCATTTGGAAACTCCTCTCTAGTTATGGTACCTTTAAAAATTCCATGTTGATGTTCTACCATCAAATCAATTGTACCCAAGTTAACATGGTTTATAGATCTTAGTGCTTTGACTCATTGAAACCTGTGAGATTTTAACACTTATCATGTCCTACATTCCTTTATATAATAGTCTTCCTCATTTCATTTGATCAACTATATTGGACTCCCATGATGGTGACACTTATCATTCTCATGGGAATTCATAAGGATTTGACATTTTATTGTTACACTCACTTCATTTGATCCTCAGTGTGTAATTTAACATGTAACATTAGATCATGATACATGGGGTTGAGTGAGATTGGTTCTATTGATTAAAATATATAACTTATTATTCTTCATCTCACACTATTGAATTAACTTTTCTTGAGTAAACATGGGTCATTGATTGTGATCTAAATAGTCAAACATGATTAGCTCTACTCCTACAAACAAAAATAAACTAAGTGAGCCTGGGTAATATATTAGACTTAGACTAAAGTATTATAATAAGCTTAAAATGTAATAAAAGGGAACATTGATAATAAAATTACCATTCATAAATAGTTTAGCCTAAGGTTTGATTTGTATTAACAAATATAATTAAGACTTAAGCTTAGAATATATCAAAGAACCCCTACGTTAATTTTGACCTTACATAAATCATAAGATATAAAAAGGACCAAGCATATATATTTTTATCCTAAGGTCTTAGTATTAATAAAATATGATTATGACCTAGGCTAAAATATTAAATTAAGTCTATAATATAATAAAATATCTCTCTAATAATTTTGACCCTACATAAAAAAATGAATCTATTAAAAAAGACTTTAAGCTAAACCAATTATCTTAAGGTTTAAACATGATTTTAATCATAGACTCAATTTAATAAAGAAAAGACCAAGGGTTAAAACAAACATCCAGTTTATCATTAAGGTATAAAACCCTAGGCAGTGTTCACACAAATGGACTCCATTAATCCTGTAACTTGAAAACATAAGAATCTGAGGTTAGCAATTTTAGACAAGATCAAACTAGAATCATGTGTAAATATGGAGACCAAATTAGGGTGTGGATGATATTAAAATAAATATAATGTGAATAAAAATATAATAGTACTCTAATCAAATGAATTTTCAATTTAAAGCATAAATTTGTATAATTTGAAACAAGGGTCCCTATTTTAAAAAATGGGTGTGTTGGGTACAACAATCTTCTCACAAAGACTTTACATGCCACGACTAGTCTTAGGCTACTTAAGAAATTTATGTCCATGCCTCTTTTCATACTCTTAATACCTCACTAACATTCTCAAAATATCACTCTCATGCCATACAACCTCTCATATTCTAAAATAATGTCAAACATCCTTATACAACCTTTTCTCACCATGAAACCAAGCTTATGCCTTTACACAAGGTCTCTTCATACCATAACTAAGTTTCATAAGACACCTTATCCTCAAAGACACTTGATATCAATATTTTATAACGTTTAAAATATTTAGAACATCTATCTCACCATGTCACCATGCCTCTTCATGCATAAGACTAGGCATTCTATGCACATACCTTCTCAAGACACTACTAGGATCAAGAACTTGACAAATTTGACAATAAGAACCTTCCATTCTAACCTTGACATTACTCATGTAGACATAAGAACATATACCAATCATATATTAAAATCTCATAATCACTAAAACATTGATCAATATTCTTTCTCATAGCTACACTCCTTAATGACCTCATAAAGACCTATAACCTCATGATCATGCCAATTGAACTTCAACACATTAACTTTTTACAACATAACACTAACTAGAGCACCACTGAGACATCAATGACAAAAACAATGATAGTCATATTACATCAAACTTCTTAAGCACCTTTGACATCAATCTTCATAAGAGCATCTCTAGAACAACAAAGACAATCAATGACAATAACAATGATATCAACCTTCTCAAGAACCTTTGACATCAATGCCAAACCTAAATAATAGGAATAATACTCAAAAAGTAGGATTCTTATTTTATATTATACTATCTCTCTCATATGTAGTAAAACCACTATTAGAATCAAATGACATTTTCATGTTGACCTTATCTATTTTTTATTCCATTTGTTATATCCATTATTATTTTAATATTGGATTGAACTATGGAACATTAATATCCTTATATAATAATGTATCCAATATACTATTCCTAGGAGAAATGGGTATATTAATATTCCCTATTGATAGGTTATTGCATGTTGTAACTCCTACTCAATGTACACCAATTTATAAATAAATCCAATTTTATATGCAATATGTTTTACCTAGTTGTCAAATTCAATAACTTTTTTATGTTCACCTTATATAAGAGATTAAATGAACATTGGTTAATTTTTAAGATCTTCTTGGGATACATAGATATTTTTACCTTTTAAAATAGATTGAGATGGGGAACCAACCTGTGTATTAGTGTTTTTTGATATCTCAAATGTGATAACACTGATATCCAAAAGTAGATCAATATTATTTCTTAATGTATAATAGTTTATACCTCTATGGCCATTAATATGATTATAGATACAAAATTACCTCTTCCCCACTCATGATATATGATGTGTGGGGAAATCATAATTATAAGGTAACCTTATTAATTTATTATCAAGCAATTTTAATAAAATAGCACTTGGCCTATCCTTGAAGTTATCAATCAGACTAGTTGATTCACATTTGAAGGAATGGGACTCATGAGAGATTCCATATTATTAATTATATTTCTTGGAGATTATTTCTTATCAATAATATTATTAGAAACTATTACTTATCAATTTACTTAATTTTTATCAATTGAATTATGTGTAATTTCCATCTCATAGATTACCTTATTTTTATCTTCCTTATTAGATGAAGAATCACTTTTATGATTTGAAGGTGTTGTTAAGCATGGGATATACTGAGAGGGGGGTGAATCAGTATATCATATATCTTATAAAACTTTCCCTTAATCCAATTCCACTTAATCAAACATTCAAGATATGCAAGAAAACTAAAACAATAAACACCACACAAGAGAGAGACACTAGATATAACGTGGAAACCCAATGTGGGAAAAACCATGGAGAACAATCTCAAGAATATTAATGAGCACCAACCCAAACAATATTCACAAGCACCAACTTGCAAGATCACTAACCCCTTTATTGAGCACCAACCTAGAAACTATTTGTGAGCACCAACCCACTAAAGCACCAACCCCTTTGCTGAGCACCAACCCAACAACTATTCGTCAGCACCAACCCATAGGAGCACCAACCCCTTTACCAAGCACCAACCCATAAAAAATTCATGAGCACCAACCCATAGGAGTACTAACCCCTTTTCCGAGCACCAACCTAGCAACAATTCATGAGCACTAACCCATAGGAGCACCAACCCCTTTGCCGAGCACCAACCCAACAACTATTCATGAGCACCAACCCACAGTAGCACCAACCCATTTATGTATACCACACAACTATCTCTCAATGTTGCTATCTCAACAAATGATATTTCATAACAACATCTCTTTCCTCTCTCTCACCTTTGCTCTTATAAGTTAGATATAACAAATACAAATCATATTCTTCTCTCTTAAATGCTCTTCTAATCTAGATATTACAATATCAAATCAACCTCTTTCTCACATATTACAAATGGCTTCTCAAGCCTTTATTTATAGCTTTCCAAATGACCTTTGGCCTTCCCCCTTTGTGACCCTTCAATCCTCATGGAAAATGGTGCCAAACTTGTATGACCCTTCATATCCTTGCCTTTGAAAAGTCATGTGGTGACCCTTCATCAACAAAAACTTCCTTCCCTCTTTTGTCCTTATCTTGGTGACTTTTCATATTCCTCAAAGTGTCCCTTCATGATAAATTGTGCCCTTACTCTTTTGTCTTCACTTGGTGACTCTTGGAATTGCCCAAGATGACTCTTCATGGGAAAATGCATCCCATCCTTCTTTTGTCTTTACCCCGTGGCTCTTTGACTTCTCCATGGGCCCTTTTTTATCTCATATGCAACCAAAAATATATTAGTTAATATTAAATAAATATTAACTCACATTAACCAAGATATATCTATTACAAACATCATTAAATGCAATAGGGCCTTTATCACCAATAATGCGAGACCTTTGACATCAATGACAATATTTCCAACAATCTCCCCCTTTGTCATTGATTGCAACCTCAATCCTGAAACTGCCATATCTTGTCACCTACATATCCTGTCATCTGAAAACATACAATAACTCCCCCTTACTATAACAACTTGTACCTATTCCTTGTACCTATTTCTACACTTGTACCTATTATTCTCCCCCTTTGACATCAATGGCAAAGGGCCTACCTGGAACTAACACTTAGCTCCCCCTCAACTGATGCTAAATATCAATGGCAAGAAAAAATATAAATTACTCTCAACTCCTCTTGTAGATATTTGAATGTATCCTTTAATCATGCCTTTGAGAAGATATCTGATAATACATACACATTGTTCCCTATCCTTTGAGCATCTACAATCAACTCATTTGAATCTTTTCTTCTAATCTCACAACCTTCTTTATGAAACTTTAATGTGTATCCTTGATCACATATTTGACTAACACTCAATAGATTATGTTTAAGACTTTTTACATATAAAACATTCTTAGTCTTAGTTCTACCATAATCCAAACTCAAAATACCTTTTCTGGCTATCCTGGCAGTGGTTTTATCTCCAAATCTCACTGTACCACCATTGATCTTCTTTAGAGTTATGAAATTACTTTTATCTCCTATCATATGCCTCAAACATTTGTTATCAATTAACCATGGCTGATCTTTATTTCTTACAAGCAGAGCTATCTGAACCATCATAGAATCTTCAAGTTGTTTCTTCTGCCATGAACTAAACATTCTTCTTGATGAATGGAGCTTTGAAACTCTGATCCTTCTTCTTAATGAATGGAGATTTGAAACTTTGATCCTTCTTAACTGACTTGAACATGCTTCTACAATACCAAGCTATGCATCTGAAGTTGTTGCACTTGTAGCATACTATGGTCTCTTCATCAAATCTTGATAGAGGAGTAAAAGAGTTGTGGCTTCTACTTGACTCTACTTGACTTTCCTTCTCCTTATTTCTAAAATTGTTAGCTCTTTTTCTACATTCTAATTTCTTGTGACCATATCCATTACAATAAAAACAATAGCCATAAAAATAAGACCTATCTATATATCTTTAACCTGATTGTCTTTTGTAGCTTTGTTCTCTCCATCCTTCTCTATTTGAAATGTCCTCTGTATTCTTCACTTCTTCCCTTGTTTCCTCTTTTGTAAGAGCTTCAACATAGCTCTTCTTTTCAAATCCGATCCCTATCTTAACTAAATTTTATTTTTGACTTTCCAATATCTTATTTAGCATGTTAGTGCTATCCTCAAATTTTGAATCACTAACTACTTTATCATTGACTGCTTTCTCAATATCTTCTTTTAAAGAGGCAATTTCAATAACATACCTTTCACATTCTTTTCTTGCTACTTCCAACTGTGTTGTTAGATCTTCTTCATTATTCTTGGCTTCTTTCAAGTGCGTTGTTAGATCATCAATAATTTCTTTTGACTCCTTTTCATTTTTCTTGATCCAGTACATCAATCTTCGATTCTTCTTCTCAACAGCTTCTAACTCTTCTAAGGCACAAATGAGTTCTCCCATATTTACTTCAACTTCCTCCTCTTCTTCTTCTTTATCAGATTCATGTATGGCCATAAACATAATCTCTTCTTCTTCTAAATCATTGACTCCATTATCTTTAACTAAACTAGGATCCTTAGAATACAGGCTCTTCTTCTCGAAACCCTTCTTGGATTTGCCTTTGAAATTATTCTTGTATGTAGGATTTTCTTCTTCTTCATCATTACCCTTATTTGGGCATCTAGCTAAAAAATGTCCAATATTTCCACAATTAAAACATTTAAAAGGTAATTTTCCTTGATATTTACCTATTCCCCTTTTTGGCTTGCAAATGAAAAGTGCTCCATTGTCATCTTCATCATTACTGAAACTATCACTTGATTCTTGAATCTGAGCTTTCTCTTTCTTTGATGTCTTGAAAGCCACTTCTCTCTTTGATGGTTTATCTTGTTCTATCCACATCTCATATGCCGTGAGTATACCATGAAGCTCATCTATCTTAAGCTTGGCTAAATTCTTCATCTCCTCGATTGCCAAAACCTTTACATCATATCTCATTGGTAGAGATCTCAAAACCTTTTGTACCACCATTGACTCTTCCAACATATCTCCAAGACCTTGAATCTAATTTATGATTTGTTCAACTCACAAACCATAACTTGCTATAACTTCTTCTTCTTCCATCTTCAAACTTTCAAAATGTCTTCTAAAAGTTTGAAGCTTAGCTTGCTGAACCTTTCTATCACCTTTGTAAATATTCTCAAGTTTTACCCAATTTTTGTGAGCAAATTTACGTTGCATAACTTTAACAAATTTAGATTCACATAAACCACATAAAATAGAATTTAAAGCTTTATCATTACATTCACTTGCCTTCTTTTTTGCTGGAGTAATTACAGATGTCTGTGGCTCTTCATATTCCTCCACCACTGTTTGCCATATGTCTAATCTAAGGGCCATCAAATAAATCTTCATTCTCATGCTCCAAAAATAATAATTCATCCCATCAAACAAAGGTGATTTATTTTTAGAAAATCCTTCCTGTGACCCAACCATCGTGCTTTCTTGATCTACCTTCAAGCTGTAAAACTTTTCAAAAAGGAACATGCTCTGATACCAATTGTTAAGCATGGGATGTACTGAGGAAGGGGGGGTGAATCAGTATATCATATATCTTATAAAACTTCCCCTTAATCAAATTCCACTTAATCAAACATTCAATATATGCAATAAAACTAAAATGATAAACACCACACAAGAGAGAGACACTAGATATAACGTGGAAACCCAATGTGGGAAAAACCATGGAGAACAATCTCAAGTATATGAATGAGAACCAACCCAAACAATATTCACGAGCACCAAATTGCAAGAGCAACAAACCCTTTGCTAAGCACCAACCCAGAAACTATTCATGAGCACCAACCCATAAGAGCACCAACCCAACAACTATTCATGAGAACCAACCCATAGGAGCACCAACCCCTATGTCAAGAACCAACCCAATAAAAATTCATGAGCACCAACCCACAAGAGCACCAACCCCTTTGCTGAGCACCAACCCAGCAACAATTCATGAGCACCAACCCATAGGAGCACTAACCCCTTTGCTGAGAACCAACCCAACAACTATTCATGAGCACCAACACACAGGAACACTAACCCCTTTGTGTATACCACACAACTATCTCTCAATGTTTCTATCTCAATAAATGATAGTTCATTACAACATCTCTTTCCTCTCTCTCACCTTTGCTCTTCTAAGATAGATATAACAAATATAAATCATATTCTTCTCTCTCAAATGCTCTTCTAAGCTAGATATTACAATATCAAATCAACCTCTTTCTCACATATTACAAATGTCTTCTCAAGCCTTTATTTATAGCTTTCCAAATGACCTTTGGCCTTCCCCCTTTGTGACCCTTCAATCCTCATGGAAAATGGTGTCAAACTTGTATGATCCTTCATATTCTTGCCTTTGAAAAGTCATGTGGTGACCCTTCATGAGCAAAAACGTCCTTCCCTCTTTTGTCTTTATCTTGGTGACTTTTCATATTCCTCAAAGTGTCCCTTCATGAAAAATTGCACCCTTCCTCTTTTTTCTTCACTTGGTGACTCTTGGAATTTCCCAAGATGACTCTTAATGGGAAAATGCGTCCCATCCTTCTTTTGTCTTTACCCCGTGGCTCTTTGACTTCTCCATGGGCCCTTCTTTTGTCTCATATGAAACCAAAAATATATTCATTAATATTAAATATATATTAACTCACATTAACCAAGATATATCTATTACAAACATCATTAAATGCAATGGGGCCTTTATCACCAATAATGCTAGGCCTTTGACATCAATGTCAATATTTCCAATAGGTGTTGAATTTTGACAACTTGTATAATTAGAGGCACAAGTTCATGTGCACATATTACTATCCAATTTATCCTTGTGTGACTTAAACTTTAAATTCAAAGTGTAAACTTGTGTTTGAATATCACTCATGAAATGTGTCATATATATGATATGAATAGTAGGAATGATGATTATTTGGAAATATTATTTCATTGGTTTCATCTCACCATCTCTCTCTCTCTCTCTCTCTCTCTCTCTCTCTCTCTCTCTCTCTCTCTCTCTCTCTCTCTCTCTCTCTCTCTCTCTCTCTCTCTCTCTCTCTCTCTCTCTCTCTCTCTCTCTCTCTCTCTCTATCACACACACACACACACACACACACACACACACACACACACACACACACACACACACACACACACACACACACACACAACACACACACACACACACACACACACACACACACACACACACACACACACACACACACATGCATGCATGAAAACACACCATGCATGCATTCAAACACAAACAAGCCTCATGAAAAATATTTATATTATTGATTTTATTAGAATCATATTCCCAAACTAAATAAAATATAATTTTAGTTTAAAACTATCATCATATTTAATTTTTAGAAAAGTAATAACAACATATTATATTTTTAGTGAAGAGTGAATATCATCACATAGTGTTTCACTAGATATATCATTGCATTTAGAATCATTATTACAAGGTATAACATCATGAGAGTCAACACGTAGGTCATAAAATATATTAATTTATTGTATCCAATTTCTCAAATGGAAGCCTAGTAGCATTCAAAAATGTATTAGTTAATTGATTTTCTCTTTATTCTTAAACTTGTATATGAATAATATAAAAATATAAAGAAGGAGAAAGATAACTAATTTATTTTATTAAAACCTTAATTTATTTTTATTATTCTTCAATATTATTATACAAAGATATATCACTAGCATACTAATATACCCCATCATCATGATCACAATTATCATAGTCATTTCCTTTAGTCACACAAGAATATTCCTCATCCACATAAACATTTAAATTAGGCACAAAAGAATGACCATTTATATTAATATTTATCCATTCATTAGAATAAATATATTCAAAAAATGATTATATAATAAATAATCCATAGGATGAGACATAATAGGGTTCTAGGAATACACATGCATTAAAAAATCACAAAACCCTAGGATGAAAAGGAATACAAGCAAAAAGGCATACTCCTAGGATAAGGGTGAACATATTACTCCAAATTTTTATGGATTGAAAGTAAAAACTTTAAACCTTAGTAAAAATATATAATATTAAATAATTGACCACCTAAAGAGAACTATGAATTTTAGGAAATAAAAAACTTATAATTACACACACACATCTCTCTCTCTCTCTCTCTCTCTCTCTCTCTCTCTCTCTCTCTCCTCTCTCTCTCTCTCTCTCTCTCTCTATGTGTGTGTGTGTGTGTGTGTGTGTGTGTGTTACCATCTATAAAAAAATTAAAAAACATAGACAAACCCTAAATTGAAATAATTTTTACATCATTTTAGGGAACATAAAGAGCTTTTTGAGTAAATCAATATGAATAAAATAACCTTTGATAATTATAAAAATATATTTTATTTGAATCATATATAGACTAAACATGTATGGGGAAAATACCCAAACCTAATAAAATAATATCTAATAAGAGAATAATCATAAAACCCTAGGGAAAAAGAGAAGAAATTTATATTTGTACCATGGATAATGTGGAATCTAAAATCTTATCACAAAAATCTAAATCCCTAAGAAGTTAGGATGAAACCCTAAGGGAAACCTATGTCTTATTATTCTCAAAATATTTAACATTAGCTTAAAAAATCACCTTAAATTTCTTATTTCACTTAAACTAATGATCCAACATAACATGGGTTGATATCTTTACTAAGTATACTAATCTAAAAAAAACACTCCCAATATGTTTGAACAATATTGTTAAATATTTCATATCATTAATGCCTTAACAAGTTGTGTCTTTTCTCAAATATAATTTAACATAATTCAATAAGTTATTTAAATTTAGATGAAAATCACATGTTTCTTTAACTTTGATAAAGTCTTTAAACTTGTTGATTCACTCATATTAGCATCCGTGAAGTTTCTACAACCTGTTATTTCCTATCATGCATCATTTTTGGAAAGATGGTATAACACCCTTAAGAATTTATTAATATTTTAATAGGTTAGGTATATATTCTATTTTATTAATAATGTCTAAGTATTATAAATTAATTCCCACTTATACTAATTTGAATGATTATACTGTTAAAGTGCATGTGTAAGTATTAGTCTAATGCAAGTATTAACACCCAATGTAGATTCATTTCATGAATTAATTCTATAATATAAATAAAGTAAACTTGACTTATTGTAATAAATCACTATAATTTATATAATTTAATTACATATATCATTTAAATTAATATTAATAAGAACATTAATGTTGATATATTTCACAATATATTATTGTACAAGAAGGGTACATACTAGCATTCAAATCCATTATCATTACTCAAAATTAAATTCAATAAATTGTATTTTAAAATTATTCTATATTCCTTTGAGACTCATACATGAGAATATACAATGAGACATATGTAATACTTTAAAGTTTAAGAATAATATATGATTAATACAAAATTTCAATATAGCATATGAGATCCTTTCATAGCTCTCTTGAAACTTATTAATCTAGAAATATCATTCAACTACCATATATTTACACTTATATTGTGATTAATACCAATGTAGTATAAAAATTTACTACCAAATTTTTTTTTAGAGAAAATCTATGTTTCCAAACAATTATTTATTTATAACAAAATATAACCGTCATCTAGAAGGTAAAAATGTGGAGGACACCTTGGTGAACTTGGGAATTTATAGCTTAGACCTAGCCACATGGACTATATCCCACAACTTCCCCCCATATTTAACCTTTTCTTGATTATGATGTAAATCTACTAAAGCCATAGGATGGTGGCAGAGAAACATGTGAGAACTCTAATCATGATGTTAAAAAAGGCCTAATTTCACTTTGTGACATAATAATAACATGAATTTTGAACTCAAAGACATGAGACATTAGTTAAAAAAAGTCTTTCCCAATAGTAGGGGAGTAAAACAAAAAATTGGTATTTTGCCTAGATTATGCCAATGACAACTCAAAACATAGTTGAAAAAATAAGAAAAACACCATGGGGAAGATAGGGACTGCTGCAAGAGAATTTCATGTGTAGAGGTCCAAACCAACCACAAAGTCTAGAGGAAGCTTCATGGGGGTAGACTAATATAATTCATGCTAAGTATCGAAAGGCATGATGAGATCCTTGATATATATTTCATGGCTAGATGGAAGTAGAGATAGGTAACCTTTAGGGGGCCATGGTGGTTACTTCTAAGGAACTCATAGGAGAAGTCACTGCCATGACTTGTGAAGGTGGGAAGGCCTTCAAGTATAAATTACATAAGTAAGAACTACAACAAGACTTATTTTAATATGACATAGTCTACCACACAAGAAAGATGGGCTTCCCTCAATCTGAGTTCCCATAAAGATGGTTAGAAATCTACATGTAGGTAATGTAGTATCTTACTCTTGAAGAGAAATTCACTCACATTTTCTCACATCAATTATTACTACTAAATCACTTCAAAGGAAATAAGATTAGCTTGCCCTATTATTTTCTCATGTCCCTTGAAGCAAAATTTATATTCTTTTAGGAAAGACCCTCTATGGATATTATCCATCAAGGGCTTATCCTTATTATTACTAGATGGGAAACCCCCATAAGAATTTAGGAGATTCAGATGATAGAAAGTAGTAGAGAGAATACCCTTGATAAGAGCCTCTATGCAGTGGGCAGAACAAGTGATGCCTTCTCTTCAACCTTCCCAAGCCCATAAGAGGGAGGGAAGAAGGAAAAGAGAAAGGCCCATGACCCTTCTACCCCTAAAAATATACCTAGTAAGAAAGACATAATGAGCCTTCAGTTCCAATAAGATAATGAGAACCCCAAATTTGAAATTCATGAACTCAAGGAGGCCTAATTTTAGAGGAGGGATGAGGACCCTACCAAACTTTTGTAGGGCATTAGGTAGAGATTGTTAGATATCCCTGAATACTTGCATAGATTTGGTAGATAGATTACTACTTACATAGATCAATGGAATAAGATGAAATAAGAGATTGATGATATAAGGGAGGGGACTAGGGATCAGTAGATGAAAGGTGAGGGTAAGACTGAGGGTACCCTCAAGGGAAATGAGGAAAGCATCAAAACCCCAGGGGATCATAACACTAAGAGAGAAAAAATCAAATGCATGATGAGACTTAGAAAAACCATAGTGAGAGGAAAAATGCATAAAATAAGAGGACTATCAAGAAACAATGTGAATAAACTGGTGGGTAGAAATAAATAGGAACATTATTTAGAGGAAATTTAGCTAAGGGATGCATCTAGTTTGATTGGTTTTATTCCCATTTTTCTAAAGAAATGTGTATTTTAGGCCATGTGGGCCTTGTTTCCTTTTATTTAATTTGTCTTATTTTACCAATCTATGGTTTTTAGGTCCTTGTAAAACTTGATCTTAAATTATCAAATAAAAAATAAAAGATAACCATTCATTTACAACTATGTTTTTTGAGTTCATATTTTAATGAAATTGCATAAATTCATACCCATTTTTCAATGGAATAAAATATTTCTAATTTTCATTTCCATCTTATCAAATTATTTTACATTTAAGTAATATTGTCTATGTGTTTAACCCTAAATTAAAATGAGTGGGAAAAGGGTTAAGAATATAGAAATAGTTCAAGTACAAGGATGATAAACTAATCTATAGTAGGCCTATTAATTACAAACTTAGATAAATTAATTTTATTAATTATAATAATAAGAATGTTAAATATATAAATTAACAAATTTAAAATATATTAAATTAATTACAATACTAAAGAGAAATGATACTTAGCTGAGTCTACTGCACATAAGTAGATTTGGGCTAGAAATAGGTGGAAGATATTTTGGATTAGTCATTAGATTCTAGAGAGTATACCTTTTTAGCCATAAACACTACCATTTAATCTTAAAACTATAATTTATGTTAGTATCTAATTGTGATGTAGATGTCCATTAGAAAATAGTGACTGGATCTTGATGTGAATAAATTCACTATTTTGGGATTTATATCACCTTTATAATAATATATTAATATCTAAGATATAGGCTATATCTATTTGATAATTGATTAAACCTTGTTTATTAACCCTTAGTCACCTTTAGAATGAGTTTTATAAAAATGGGTTAATGGGATAGCAACGTCAAGTCAACATCAATGACACCTATATCACTAAACACTACCTACATAGCTTATACTCCAAAGAAGACCTTAGACTTATGAAATTATCCCATATGTGTGTGAGTGTATGATAACAAGGGTGTAATAGACTATATAAATATGCATGTAGTTATATATATTATAACTTGATAGATATCACTCATGGGATGCCATTTGAATGCTTCCACCTTTTGTATGATTGATCTTATGAATGATAAATAAATAGTGATTAATAGGGTAGAATAGCTTAGTTGTGCAATTGATTAAATAATCTTTGGTAGGTGCTTGATTGGTATTTTATTTATGATAAATGAGAATTATTAAAATTGTATTTATACCACAAATTTTGAAAACATATAACGTTAGTGTACAATAATATAAATAGGCTGATCCATAGGTTTTGAAACATTTACAATTTGTATGACTTTTGGCAACTAGACACTAGATATGAATTTGGACACTACCATCAATGGTAGTGTCCCTCTATGTTTGGTAGCATATATAAGGCTATAAAAATGTTATGGATTTAAAAAGTGAAGGATTTTTACCAAGTTTTAAACTTTCTATGTAGTGAAATAAACTTGGTTCATCAAAATGATATGTATCGAACTAATAGATAAATAATTAGGCACAACTAGATGGTGAATGCGAGCCTTTAAAAAATAGGAAGGTATAAAAATAAAGGGTAGAAACCTGATTGATATTTTCCAAATGTACATAATTAAGATTTTATAAATATTCAATTTTAGTATCTACATCCCCCATTTAATATAGTAATGCATAAGGATTAAATTACTAGTTTAAAGGAAACAAATCCTTACCTAGGTGTGTACAACACACCTTTCCTTTGATTAGGCCCACTTTTAGTTATTTTTTTGTGTATGAATTAAAAACAACAAAATTTTATATTGTAAATTAGTACATATAAGTATACTTATGTGTCGATGCATCCATGTTGCCTCTTGATGGTAAATATACTTCCTTATGAAGCATTATAGATGGAAGAGGTTTAGAATTAAAACTTGAAAAATTTAAAGAGGGATATTGGAAAGTATTATGCCCCTAATATGGTGCAAGGATGAGTTGTGACACAACCATTGAGATCACTAAATCTCAATTGCAAAATTCAAGTGTGAATATGTAATCTGGTGAGCATGCATGATTTAGTAAAATGATCCTATATATCTTGTGATATTTGATGATTTAATAACTTTTTCATATATATCTAGTGAATTTGAATTATTTAATTAAATTAATCTATAAAATGAACCAACTATTGTAGTATAAAATGTTTGATAGTAATACAAACTGATGTAATCATTGCATCCTAGTGAATAGTATAATTGGTAAATTTTTTAAGTTTTGGTTCAATAACATGGAATATGCATCTATAATATTCTTAATTGGATTTAATTTGTCATAAATATGAAAAAATCTATTTTAAATCTAAGCAAAACTAGTGCAATGTATAGGATTCTAACCCAAGTGTATATCTAAATAATGAAATTAAACTGGAGATTTGTGCAAGTGTGGAATTCATATCTTTATGACATGAACCCACTAAAATATGTATCTACTGATAATGTGTGTAAGTGTGGTCATGTCTTTATTACATTCCCTAACTAAAATTTAGAAATCATTAAAATGTGGATGTCATGCTTCTATGACATGCCCCCCTTTTGAGGTGAGGTAAATAAGATTCGGTATGTACCTTACCTCAAAAGGATAAATTAATTATATAATATATGTATGAATCATGTAACATTTATGGAAAACATGTCTAATTATATATCAATGAATCTCATATTATGTGATCACATATCAATGAAGCTTGCAGTATGTGATCACATTAAGTCCTAAGATGCATGATATGGATCATGGAAAATTATAGAGAGTAATAACACAATCTCCAAAAATAATCAGTCACACATAATGCCACTTATTTAATGCCAAATAATGGTATAAGGAGACCTCATACAAGGGTCTTACTCAAATTCCTCATAATCTAAATGAATGAAATATTCAAATGTCCAATCAAGATACAATAACATAGGGGACCAAAAATGAAGAACATATTAAAATTTTCCATAAGAAACACAATAACAAGAAATATAATACACTCAAGTAAGTGATAATATGAATAGATGAAGTATAAACAAAAAACATAAGCATATCATACTAGTCCTTGCATATATATGTTAGCAAAAAATGTCATGTAAAATAACATATCAAACACACTATAAAATATATGAGCATGAACATAGACATTTGTAATATTTAGTATATAATCTCAAACATGATAATTTATAAATTATCATAAAGGATATGTAACATGTATCAATCATGATCAAATAAGTATATGCCCTTAATGTACTATATGATGTGGGTAGAGGAGAGGTCCAAAATTTGTAATTGCATATATCATGTATCTAGGTATGCATGTATCACACTAAAAATATGCATGAAATATATACTTATATAAAAATAAAACTATATTATATATACTAGCATAAATCAAACAACATAGATGCCAAGGAGCTATTAAAACATGGAAATGCTGAAAATTTTTGTATTTGTGAATTTATTTAAATATTTTTGTATTTTATTGATTTTTTTTTTTTTTGGATTTGTTTTGAATTTTTTGAATACTTTAAAATAAAATTCTATCCTATGACACCATCCAATGGATTCTCATAGTTATATCTAAACCTATAATATTGTACATCAAACTAGTGGTACTGCCAAGGAACATGCATATGTATCATATTTTGATCTATAAAAAATGTGGTACTCTATGTATTTATAATAGGAATTTGTGGTCATTAAGAAATAATATAATGATTATGGGTTCATGGAACCCATATATTATTACTATGTGGTTTATTTTAAGTAACATTAATTGGAAAATGTTAAGTTGCTCTATATAACTGAATATGTTGTGTAAGAGTAGATGAGGATTATGTGGAATCCATTATATACATAATCATGTGTATATCTAAAATGTGTAAGTAATGTCATGCTAAATATCTTCTCACTAGTACCATTATTGATCATAACATTATATATATGTTTATGGTCAAGATATACTCAAATAAATAATGAATGGATATCTGAGTCGTCATCCACTATTTAAAATTCATCAAATGTAATTTAGGGGATCTAAACCATAGGAAGTATTGTGCATGTATAAGTTACAATAATAAACTTTAATGGGTACCAATAGTGTGATGGAGGATGATGTGCATTACATGCCATTTCCATTTATGGATATTTTTTGGAATTATCTTTCAAATGATTGTTAAACATTTTCTAATTCTCATGATCATTAGGTTGTGAACTTGAATATTTTGGAGGATCAATAAAGGTAATATATTGGTCATAAATAATATTTTGGATCTTATGATTCAAGGTATAACATATGTTTTTTGAATTCCCAGGGCCTTGGTGATAGTTATAATATGTTTTAACATCATATCCTTTGTGTAGAGGTTGACTCATATCAACCTCAATGGGAGGAGGGAGAGGAATGAGATGACACTCCACAAGATTCTCAAGTAAAGATGATGGAGACTCAGGTATTCATGTAAATTATCTCATAGGTGCATTGGATAAGATGAGTCTATTAGGTTTCTATGACACTACATTGACCTTTATGGTTGTTTCATTTTTAGGTTCTATATGTTTCACCTTGTAGCTTAGTTTGATATGAACTAGGTATTAGATCTAGTAAATGTGTTTATTACATACTTAATTTTGTTTAAGGAAATAAGCTTCACTTCATGATATTGAATATTAAGGCATAAGTCATACAAATATTTGACATTTTTGAAAATAATAGACTCATGTAATTGGTCAAGAAAAATTTGCTTGAAAATCTCTTGAAGTAATTTAATTGTCACTGGATTTATCATTTTAGTCAACATTATTTTATATCTAAAAACATATTCATTAATAGGTACATTGGTTCCTTGTTTGATTTTTTCAATTTGAGCATCTACCATCTTTTCAGTGATCTTAATAGTGAAATGTGTTAGAAATTGACCTAATAGAGGTTTGAAATGCTCTCACTAATTGGATAAATAAATCATAGAACCATTGTAAATCATATTCCTTTAGGATCCATGGAAATAATTTGGTTAAAATTTTATCAATTAGGACATAATTGAGGCATGCTACATAGAAAGATCTAAGATGTTGTTCAGGATCACCTTTGGCATCATAAAATGTGAACTTTGGTGAAATAAAACCAATTGGTAAATGGTGTAAAGATATTTTAGGTGAAATAGGACTATGTAACACATATTGTGAATCAATAACATGTGGAAACTTTAAAGCCTTTTTTTAAAATATTGGTAACCTTGTCTTCCAATTTTTTTTATAAGTTGGAGAAGATATTTCACTATAGACCCATTCAGATTAAGATTGTCTAGTTGAGCAGTCACCAAAGGGGATGCAAACATGTTTTGAGTTTATATAGGCATTGAAATTGGTGTTTAACTTAAATATTTGACTAGACCCATGGTATATGTAATAATAATATTTTGGTCCTCAGAGAATAATTGTTTAAAAACATAATCATGCCCCCACTAGATGTAGGAATTGATGATGTGCTAAATATGAGGGATAACTCATTTGTGCCTTTTGATTTTTTAGTTTCCAATATGGTTTTGAGGATCTCACCAAGATCTTAAGTATTTTGATATATACTCTCTAGAAAAATAACAATAGCTTACATTTGATCTTTATCTATTTTTTCATGTTCATTATTTACATTAGATTCATTTTTTTTATTATCAGAATCATCTTCTATTAAAAATTATTCACAAGTTTGTTTATTTTAGTTTTTGTTACCCTTATTAGGCATAGGATTTGATATTCATTGGTTTGAGCCATCTTAGATGGTAAAAGAGGAATATCTATGTGTTAAAAAAACACCACTTAATCTAAAGATATGGCTAGGTTGCATAATGATAATATAATAAATCTAAAAATAGTAAGAAAAAAACTCAAGAGGGTGAATACTTTAGGGCAAGCTAGGATTTACATAAAGAGACACATAGGTTGGGTTCACCAAATGTTTAACCCTAAATTTAAATGAGTGGTTATAAGATTCAAAATATAAAAATAGTTAAAGCATAAGAGTGATAAATTAATCTATATTAGGACAATTAATTACAAACTCAGATAAATGAATATTTTGAATTATAATACTAAGATATGTTAAATATAAAAAGTATCAAATTCAAAATATGTTCAATTATTGTGATACCAAATATAAGTTATACTTAGTAGGATTTAATGTGTATAAGAAGATATATACTTGAAATAGGTTAAAGATATGCATGCTCGATATTTTGGATCAATCATTAGATTATGTAAATTTTACTTCTATAGCTATAGACATTACCATTAGATCTAGACACTAGCATATATGCTAGTATCTAACTATGACACATGTATCTATTAAATACTAATGAGTAGATTTCAATGTGACCAAATTCATTATTATGGGTCTTATGTCACATTTTTGATGATATATTTAGATCTGGGATATATGAAGTCACTTTTTACTAACTGATCAAACCTTAACTATTCACAATTATTCACCCTTAGAATAAGCTTTCTAAAAATAGGTTAGTGGGATCATGATATAACACTGACCTAAATGACCCCTCTATCATTCTGTGTTACCTACATAAACAATAATACAAGAAGGGCCTTGGAATTATGAAATTTTACCTTATGTGTGGGAGTGTGTGCACATAAAGGTGCAATATACTATATGAAAATACATGTAATGATATAAATTTTAACTTGAAAAATAAATCTCATTGGATGATATTTGAATTTTTTAGACTCTTTGTATGACTAATCCTATGAATGATAAAGAAATAAGGATGAATAGGTTAGAAAAATATAGTTGTTAAATTTATTTAATGAGCATGGAAGGTCTTTCTTGGTATTTAATAGATGAGGAATGATAAGTATTACACCTTTATTTATACCAAACCTTTTTTAAATATATAATAATAGGGTTCAATGAGATAAATACATTAACCTATATGTTTCAAAAAAATTTAAATTTGGAAATGAGACACTAGATAAATATCTTGAACTACCATTGACAATAGTGTCCCTCTGTGGATGGTAGTGTCTAGAAGGCTATAAAACATGTATGGATCTAAAACTGATAGTGAAGGCCATTTATCATGTTTTTATCTTTTTGTATATTTTAAGAGACTTGAGTCATTATAATGATATGGATTAGACTAAGAGATAATCAATTAGGCATAATGAGATGGCGAATGTGAGCCTTTTAGTAGCAGGGAAGTCTAAAACTAAAGGGTAGATCCATGATTTGATTTTAGTGGGATCTTTACCCTTATATGATTTTTGACCAGAACTTCAACTAGTTTGGGACAAAATCAAGGGTCTAGACCCTAAGTATGCAAGTACCATAGTTACAAAAAATGGCCAAAACTAGCTGAAAATACCAATAGACATCCACAACCAACCCAAGAATACCATCAATGGCCATAACCAACCTAATACCAATTATCATCCACAACTGGCCTCTAATACCATTTAAGATCTGAACGTGGGTGGTGATTATATCAACCAAAGCACTTTACTAACTCACCCACATCTCATCAGTAGAAATATTCAATTTTAGTATCTATATTATAAACTAATTTAATTTCACAAGACAAAAAAAATTATTACTCTTTGTTTGGTATAAATGTAGCCAGATGTTGACACAAATAGTTAACTTTTTCATACTAAGGTATTTAACCTCCTTTATTAATATTTAAAATATAAAAAACACATTGAAATTAATAAAAAAATTAACCTTGACCATGAATGCTACATCTTATTCAAAAATTTAATTCAAATTGATGCATTTTGTCTCTTTCTAGTGTACCAACTTAGATTAATATAAAATATATAAAATGCATTTAATACAACCAACAAGCTATTTTAGACACATAAATTTAATCATTAAAGTGTCATAACCACAATTGTTTTTCTACTCACATAATATAAATAAAATAATTTAATAAAGTTCACCCAGAGTTTACCATGGAAACATGTAATGAGATTGATCCATAACTATGTTACAACCAACATAAGAACTAGACCAAGTGCATATCCCATAAATGGATTATTTAGGAAGAATTTTAACCACACAATATTCAGATAAAAGTGGGTTATTTTGGGTTTACCCACTCACCTCTATCCACATATTATGTTGTGTCCTCCCTAATGGAGTCATTACTGACTTATGACCTTACTCGAGTACTTGTACAGGTTATAAAATATCCATTACCTCAAGGGTAGTTTCAACAAAGTTCAAAAAATAGTGGTAGAGTAAGATCATATTTATTAGAATAATTATCATACTAAGATTGATTAAGTTTTATTTAAAAAATCACAAGCAATAAATAGAGATCAGAGTAAAAGGACTAATTCCAAATTTAATACAAAGCATTTGAACACATTTTTATTACATAGGTAAAATAATGTACGAGGTTTGACAAAAATGCTATAGGAAGTATGCAAGATTTTAGGGATGTTTCAAAAACCAAGCTTAAGTTCTATTTAGGAACATATTACCATTTACAATAAGGGTAAAAGTTCATGAGAAGCTTGTCTAAGGATTCTATAATGACTTAGGTTGATTTAGAATTCCCTTATTACCAACATAAATACCTCATGAGTTAACCAACTCGATACATATTAATAGTTTCCTAGACTAAATGTACTTATGTTAAGTCTTGATTAAATCTTATTATTAAGGATTTATCCTTTAACTTAAATCCATGATCTTAGCCCAAACATTTATTGTATTACTTACTTAACTTTAAATCCAAGATAGATTCTTATGTTAACAATATAAGTTCATAGTTTATTTTTCCATTTAAGTATAAAAGGCAATTATTAATATGTTCAATGGTCTACTCCAACATGGATAAAATGTTCATCAAACAAAAATGCTTAGCTAGGAATATCCATGTTCCTTATAAACTTACCCATGGAGGATATTATTACCAATTTAACTTCAACATGGTATAATATTAACTTAATATTAATGATAATTAATTATAATGAATTAATTTAGTAGCTACCCATACAGTCCATGGCATGTAATAGTGCTTATTAATTTAAAAGTGAAGATTATCCTATACAAGACATTTAAAAATGCATTTACCAATTAAGTACTTAAGTGATTATCCTAACTTAGCCCTTATCACACATTTTGTTAATTTATTACAACTCTTCAAATAATTATTAAAACTAGATATAATTGATTAATTTTATGAATTAAATTACAAGGATTTCATTTAACTAACCATATAGTTATAATCCAAGTTTAAATTAAGTATCAATAATTTCATTAGTCAATCCATGTTATAAATAGGTTTTATAATCTATAAGGATTGGAAATTTTCATTTAAATATAACTTTAAACTTCACCCAAAATATCACATTACAATCCTTAATACAAGTAAACATATTCAATGAATAATATCATTTAGCTTATACAAGCTTATTACTATAATGAATCATACAAAGTAACTTTAACATATTAACATTAAGTTTCAACTCCTTATGCTCTATACAAGAAAAGAATCAAGACATACTCAAGTTATCTTTTATAGCCGAGTTTAAACACTATTATTTTAATATTCACATAATCAAATAATTTCTCAATCACCATACCAATGATGTACAAGTACAATAAAAGACATGAATACAATTACTTATTATGAGTTAACACAAAAATAATTTTATATAACAACTTAAGATACTACACCATTCAATTCAACTTATCAAATGACTTAGTACAATCAAATGTTTAGCTACAAGTACAAGATTAATAACTCATAACTATGTTCATCTAACAAAGTATCCATGAATAAATATAAATTCATATTGAACTAGTAATGCTAGATTATTCAAATAATTAAATGATCAACTATGACTATGTCATAAATCAAACATACATGTCAATGTTACATCAATTTGTATTAAATACAACTAGGATGGATAACATGAATTATAGCCATAATAATTACATAACAATTTCAATTCATTTTTATCCAACTGACATAACTTGAAGTAAGAAGAAATAAATCCAATCATTGCATGCAAACCAATGAAGCTAATACCACCTCACTAGTCCTAATGTCTCAACCATAAGTTGCCCTAGACCACCCCAACCATCATTTGGATATGGATCAGGGAAAAAAAGAACCAATGGAGAAAGGATTATGAAATAAATTTATCATGACAACATTCAAACAAATAACCAATAAAAAGAAAATGAAACACATAAACCAACTGACCAAGATCCATTAACTTGGTACCTGATTATGACTACAACTCTTTTTTCAAGATTCTCAATTTATAGTTCACATTTTATTCTAGAATATAATATGGCCCATAAATATATTAACCTACATAGTAGTTGTCTTCACTTACTAATTTAATAGATGTTTATGAGTTAAAATAAAACTCGTAAAAAGAATAACAAACACATCCAATTAATAATTAATAAACTAAACCTTACGTAAAGTTATATGATACATTATGGAATGAAATTAACTTTAATAATAATATCAAAAACTCAAAGGTCAATTTTAGTGATTTACAGAATTAGGATAAATAAAATAATCAATATGTCAATGACCTAAAAAATAAGTCAACATAATTATTGACTATTTTGACCACAAGTCAAAATAGGTCAACCCCATATAGTAAAAATTTGCATATGGGTGTATTAATATGTTAAAGGGCGTGTCATGGTCCTTTTGATGTCATTTAATGAGATATTAATGTTGTTCATAGTTGAATCTATTCCTAAGTCATTCTATGCCACTTAAGGGGCATATTTGAGCCATTGATGAAGGTTGTACAATTTTATTAGGTATAAAAGTGTTATAAAGTATATTTTAATGTCAAATATTTTATTTAATATTAATAAAGTTAGTAATGATTGAAAACCTTGTAGGTTCTTATTTGAAACCAAGAAAATAATTGAATAAATAAAGGTTTTGGTAGTTGTAAGACCTATAGAGGAGTGTGGCACATGTGGGAAGCTCATGAAGTGACCATTAAAATTAATTGACTACATTTCCATGTTTTATATTATTTATAAGTCTAAAAAATGACTAAAAAACATTTCACTTCTCCATTGCTCCACTAGACATGCAAAACTGGTCAACAGGTTTCTTCTTGGTATGGACAATAGGAGAGGTTTAAGGTCAAATGATCTTGTTGGTAGATTTTAAACTTGGTATAATTAATTTTCATGGTAGGATTTCAAGGATCAGTCACCTATAATTTATGAACCATTCTTAAGAAGTTGATTGCCTCATTTTTCTTGCTAATCCCCACACCCTATAGGTTTTATTCTTATCTGAGCTATTTCATACAAACCACTTGTAGAAATTTATTATAGAGTATGTGTAATTCCTTCTCTCATGGTTTAAATATTTGGTTTCACATTTTAAGGTGAGTGGATGAGCCAAATAGATCAGTTTACAAGATGAGATCATCATTACTAAGTTGTAGGCATATTTAACCATGTGTAGAGGTCCTTATTCATATAATGGTTTTCAATGAATGTGATATGTTATATTTAATGTTTTTCATGGCATGTTAATATCCTTTCTTTAAAATTTTAGTCTCAATGGTTGACATCCATAGAGTTGCAGTCAAAAAACATACAAAATTAGTTCTTGCAAGTATCTATATATAATTAGATGAATGGAGGATCCATGCATAGTCATAGAGAGTAAATGAACATTATCAAGAGTTTTAATGCATTATTAAAACATAATAAATCAATTTGAGATCTCAAATGACATAAGTTATAATATGATAACTAATTCAGACTCCATACATAGGCTTGCAACATTGATTTGCACCTACAGGTGCCCTAAATGAAGCTAAACATGTTGAAATGAGGAATTTGAATTGTTCAACATATTTCAAGGTTTAAAAGTATCCATTTTATAAATTTTAAAATTTATATAATGGTTAGAGAACCATATACTATATATATAGTCCATATTCCACTTTCACTACCTTGTATACTACTATGTACACACCTACAGGCTCCCACAAAGGTCTGAACATGTGGAATGATAGTATCTAAACATGTTTGATTCATTCATAGAGTTTAAGAAATAGAAAATGTGTCAATGGAATCATGTTTAAATACATAAGAGGAAATTAGGTCTGAAGATTCATGTACATATGTGGAGGAGTTTTAGGGATTGGTTACCTTAAAAAATATAAAAATAGGGCCTGGTCCACTTTTGATGTTGCCATATGATGAAGATATATGGAGTATAGATGAGTCTGGATGATTACATCATGAATACATATCCTAGGGGAGATTAATTAACCAAATAAAGGGGAAATTTGGTTCCAAAAAATGATGTAGAGGGAGCTCCTAATTCATTCTTTCTTACACTATAGAAAGTTAATGTTCTTTATAATTCTTTAAACCCCAAGTGACCTTATATACTTTTGAAAGCAAACAAGAGCATATCACCATGGAAAATGATATTATTTGGGTAATAAAACACTACTCATTCAAGGAAATTGGAGAAAGGTTAAATTTTAATATCTTGATCTGTACTACCATCTATAGGTGTGCCTGACCCTCCAAAAAGGTCACCTATAGTCTAACTGTAGGTACCTATAAGCTTGTAATATGAACCTTGGTGATTGAATCATGAAAGATAATAATTTTCCACTAGGATTAGGTTATAAGACTTTAAAACTATCCAATGAGGTGTAATATAAGTTATAAATGTTAAAATTCAATTTATCAGTGTTTTTTTAATCCAAGAGTGGTCACCTGTAGTCAACTATACGGTGACAACACACTAACATGGTAGTTTGGCCTAATCAAATGGTATTTGAGCATGAAGTGGACTCAAATAAAGTTTAAAGGGACCTAGATGATTTCAAGGGGATAATATAATTATACACAAGGTCTAACTATACAAATGTTCACCTATAGGTATGGTATTTTGGAGCAAGTAACACAATCATAGTTGATTGTAATATAGACCTGTCAAGTGCAAGTTATACCTTGAATAATTTGGAAAAGTTTGGAATGGTAAAAATTATTAGAGTTCCTCCATATTATTTATACAAAATTCATGAGACTCTTAGATAATTAAAACATGGAAAGAGTTAGGTTCTCAAGAATAACCTATAATCAACTCACAAAATCTTGCACATAGTGAGCTCTACATAAGTTTGTTTTGAATTTTGTGAGGTTTGGAAGTGATAGAGGTACGTTTTAGCCATATATTTTTTAAATAGGGTCTATATCACATAATAAATACCCTCATATCATCATTTTTTCTAAGGTAATAGGGGAGATACCCTCTATTCTATATTAGATAGAGGGCACTCCGATGAGAACACACCCTGTAGATCTAGTTTGAAAATGTTAGGAAAAGGGTCATAAGTGCTTTGAAACACTGAGGAAAAGTTTAGGGAGCTTTTAAAAACATATAAATTTATGAATAATCCTCCTCATTCATGACAAACCACTTAGAGGTTGTTATGAGGAGCCAAGCATAGTCAACTCCTATTAGACCTAGACTAGGCCTACTACCTAATGGGGGTCTAACACCATTTATAAGGCTAGGTGATCATTTTAGAACATTGAAACACCTTCATGGGGATCCATAATGTGTGTTATAACCTATAATTTTCAAATAATTCCACATAAAATCCATCTCTTAGCTTAGAAGCATGACAAGGTGTGCATAATGCCTTAGAGATCTTAATAAAGGCAAGGTTAGAATCTCACAAAAATACATACACATAGCATGGGATATAAAGGAGATAGGATATTTTGGAGAGGATCACAAAAAAATGTTTAAGTGGAATTTGTTTGGGGTTTAGATGTCACAACTTTATGAACAATCATTAAAGGCTAAAACTACCTAAAACCCTCTAAAACCTTTAATAATGACCCAATGGGAAGGATGAAGAAGTAAAGGATTCTAAATGAAATAGTTTGAGTAGGAAATAAATTTGTAATATTATAAGACTCCCTAGGGCTCCTTCCCATCAAGTTGGCTTCTACCCTACTAGTATGGACAAGGTATGAAACTAATTTTCTTGATAGTTTTTAGTTTTTTTTAGATGCAAAAGGGTTTCAAAAGATGAGGATAACTTTTTGAGGAAGAATGGAATATAATATAACTCATAATATACATTTATTACTTCATAATAGCTCATAAATATCTCTACTAACACCTCTACTTTAGCCAATCCTAAATGACATAGTGACTGAAGAGTGATCACCTAGTGAGAATGTTGTAAATACAATTGGGAAGCCTTTTAAGGTTTTCCTGATGAATATAAGGGTACGATAACTATTGAAAAGTGTCACATCACCCTCTATATGGATTTATTTGAGAAAATAATGAACATCATGGTGCCAAGAGTGAAGGATGAGTGAAAGAAGGGTGATTAGGAATATAGGTAGTGAGAAAACTTTGATAGAATAATATTGATGATTAGGACACATACATTGAATGTTGGAGCATGTTTATAACCCATACCTCATAGTTAAATTATCTCATATATCCCTAGTCTAATGTGGAAAATTCAAGGAAGGACAAATGAAGGAAATTTATAATCAATAAAATGAAGAGTCATATGCCAGATCTAAAGGAGTGCCATTCTTGAAGAGACATTTTTCCATAAAAAACTTGCATGTTATTATACATACTTTATTATAATTAAAACATAACTCATTATATCATCTTGACAAGTGTTTTTGTGACTCTTAAACTTCAGTCTTTTCTCTCCTTTCTCACATTCTATAAGTACCATCCATTTTGGATATTATTTCATAATTCTACTCCATGTATGGAAAATACCTACTAGTTTTGTGTTGTACTTTGCCTTTTAATAATAAATAAATCTGGTTTTGAGTTCACAAACATCTTATCTAAGTGTACAAAGTGATGAATGGTGAGGTCTAGTGATTATATCCTTGCTTCTCCTTATCCTTTCATGTATAGTACAAGGATTTCTCATTCTAACATTCATATAGAGTGTAGATAGTGTGTTTAGATCCCTTAAAGTTTTAATGTGTCCTTATATTCATCAATTTTATCTCTAGTATATTCAACTTGAATTGTCTCATGCATATCATCTCTATATTGAAACACTAATGTTAGAACATCTTAGGACTTTGAAGTTGGTTTATAAGTATTGTTCCTTAGTGAAATATGTATGATGTCTTGTGAAAATATTTATGGTGTATCACCTCCATAGTATATATTTAATTCATGAATATTTTTATTCCTTTTCCCAAAAATAATTAGTTAGATTAGGTGATAAACACTTCAAGGTAAATTCAAGGAGCTAGTTCTTAAACCTAGAGGTCTACTCTACTATAGGTAACACATAGGCCTATAAGTATTATAATGTGTCCCAAATATTATATTATGATTTAAAAACCTATTATAGGTTAAAATATTTGGTGAAAATAGTTTTGTCACAATTGGTGGGACCCATTTTCCTAAAGATAACTTGTCAAGGTGAATGTTGGTCTTGACAACATCAACTACATATTAGTGTGTTACTCAACATTTTGTGACTTAATTCAAGGTAAAATATGATTTTATGCCATTTTTTTGTAATATACTTGTTCTCATACTTCATTTTACTTACTAGTTCATCTTCTAGTAGAGTTTTCAATCCCATCAATCCACCTCTTCAACCTAAAATTATTCTTAAAGTTTAACACCCTCAGCCTATTATTCCCTTTAAAGAGAAAGAAGAATTTTCTATCCAAGAAGACTAAGAGAGTGAGGAATATATTGAATAAAACATGGCCAAGAATCATACATTTCATATATTTAATAATAAAAATTTAATTCATCTTGATACATATGATACAATTGCCCTTAATGTTATAAAGAGTGTTCCTACATTCAATGGTGAAGGCCATGTCACTCCTAGTGAACACATTAGGGACATTTAATTTTTTTTTGGTTTTCACAATGTCACTTATGAAAATATTTCCATTATAATATTTTCCATTTACTCAAGAGTTAAATCACTTGATTGGCATAGGAATTTTCCTTGTGGTTGCATCACAACATGGGATAAATTTGAAGTGTTACTAAATTTAAGATTTGAGGATGAGAGTGAAAACATTTCACTCATACATCAACCTAATGTGATCCTAAGAACCCATAAATAAATAATGCATGAATTCAATGAGAGGTTACAAAATACTTGGAATAGGTTGCCTCCTCCCATGAGATGACTTGCTAGCTTTGTCTTTCCTACATACTTGAGAGCCATTGGTATTAATATTTCCATCATGATACAATACATGGGTGTTTTCACTCTTCTTAAAGCATATGATCTTACCATTAGAGATGATAATTACCTCATTTAATCTATAAAGCTTCCTCCTAAAGTATATATGCCTTATTACCTAATATTCCATTTGGTCCTCCAAACATTTCCCAAGTTATAAATGTAAATGCTAAGTCAAAGGTTGCTCTTAAGAAGGCAAAATAAGATGTTTATTAGAGGTAAAAATTCCTAACCTCATAATCTCAAATTAAGAAAGATATATTGTAACAAGGTGATCATAAAAAACCTATCCTTATCAGAAATATGGTCAACAATATGGGAGATGGAGAGGTCAAGGGTAGCCTAACTTTAACATGCCTTCAAATGTATACAATCCTACTTCAACTTCTAACACAAGAGAGATGCTACCGGTGCATAGAAACTTAGTACAAGGGTAAAATTGGAAAAAAGGAAAATTTATGGATGCTAATGGAAGTGTAAAATAAGCTCTAGTTTCTCAAAGAGGAGTCACTCCTATTATATCAATTAAAGATAAATTCCTAATGTAAGCAAGTTAAGGTTGGCATCCTCAAGGAGAAAGCTTCACCAATTTCCTAGTTGAAGACACCTTTGTACTCAATCAAGGAAATTATGTTGAATATAATAAAATATATAAGAGGAAGGATATAAGAGATGAAAATAATATTCCTACAAGTTCATCTAACCCTCTTCCAAGGCAACACGGCATGGATGCAAGCATGACAGTTCCTAATATTCCTACACCTTCTCAAAATTAGAATGTGGTAAGGTCTACTCAAAGTGCCTAAATACCTCAATTTTCAAGCACTTTATTGCCTCCAAGGACTAAATATAAGGTGATAACTTCTAATCTAAACATATTGGATTCATTTAAGAATGCCAAGACATCTATTTCCCTTTTGGATGCCCTTCATATGCCTAGCCAAAAGGAGCTCTTGTAAAAATAACTATCCATTATTTTTATTAGTCCTTCATCTTCAAGAAATATTCATGGCCATGTAGATATTACCAATTACCCTAACAACATTATGGAAACATATACCAAGTCTAAGAAACCTCCACCCTTATACCTCACTCTCATAGTGGGAGACAAACTAGTCCATAAATGCATAGTTGATAGTGGAGCCTCTACATCAATCATGTCCAAAGTTATAGATTACAAATTGGGTCTAAAGTATGAAACAAATAAAAAAGGAGTGATTTAGTTAGATGGTAAACCTACCAATATAATAGGTTTGATCAAAGTATTGAATGTTTTCCTCCTTGACTCTCCTAGTTTCCCCATCTTCTAAGAAATTGTTGTTGTTGACCTTCTTGGTTATTTTAAAATCTCCCTTTAAAGATATTACACAGCTAAGATAGTAGGGTATATCTCATATTATTGGTCCTTTTTAGCCTTTAGGACAAGATATGGAACCAAAGTAACCATAATAACTAAACCACTTACAATCTTCCACATTGAACCCTATGTTGAGGCAAGTTCCTATCTCAATTATGTTTTCAATGACAAGGAGGAATATATTGTAGATGATGGTGCTTCTTCTAAGATTGAAGGCATACCTATCTTGTGTCTAGATGAGTATGGTGTGGATGATTACAAACATGATCCATATACATATTTTTAGCAAACTAACTTTGACACCTATATCATCCATGAAGAAGCATTTGAGGAAGTTGAGCATTATTTCTCACAAGATGTTGAAAGAAATTAATTAATACATGTATATGATGATGATAGATTGAATAGCTTGTCAGATCACCATGGTGAGAATAATGATGTCTTTCTACCTACAATTAATGAATTTGCCCTTGATAATGACATTCATGAAGAAGAAGATGATGGCTTGTGGCAAAGGTTCAATGTCATATATATAGAATTTGATTAGTTAGGTAAGACCACTCCTCCTCATAAGAAGTGTATATCTAATGTCAAGATTTTTAATGAAATTGATGAGTAGGTTGTTGAGTGTTCTATTGAGAAAGGAAAAGAAATGTTGATTAAGCATAAAAATAAGTGTCTTACTATTATTTAAGAGCATAAAGTCATAGAGAGTCCTAATGAATTCAAGGAAGAAGTATTTATGCCTAAATAATAGTTAATATATTCATCTAAGATAGATCCACAATTAGAGGTATTAGAACATGGTGAAGAGGTAATTGATGATCATTCACTTCAAGTGCATTTTGTCCTAAAAGAGAGCATAGTTAGGGCAGCTATCATACCTTTTAATTTGTAGATTGTAAAACATCCAATGGATATGACAAAGATCAAGTCATTTTCATCTCTGACCAAGGTCTTTGGAAAGCAAGAGAGAACATTCATGAAAGATAAAATTAATTCACTTTCAGGCATGAGAAGACATAAAGATGGTAAACTTATTGAGCATCTAAATATTCAAGTGGTTGATGATGAACATGCTTCACATGCTTAATAGAGTGATAAATATGTAAGAGGAACCATCTTTGACCCTATTTTAATTATGGTAATTTGTCTTTCACCTCAAGTGTGATGTCATGTAAATAGTAGATTAGGTGTGTGTGTGTCTTTCTTTCATTTTTGTGTGTTTCATAAGTGTTATAATTAAACACATGTTTGTTTCCTTTGGTGTGTATTTACTTTGTGTTTGGTGTGGTTGAAAAGGTAAAATTAGTGTCAAAATTATGTATTTATGACTCCATGTCCCAATGTATAGGATTAGGCTACTGGTCTTGGCATAGCAAGCATATCACCCCTAGGAAATCACCAAGAATGCTGAATATTTTAAACACAAGTCAAAATAGGTCAACCCCCTATAGTAAAAAAATTGTATATGAGTCTATTAGGATGTCATAGGGTGTGTCATAGTCCTTTTTATGTCATTTAATGAGCTATTAACCTTGGTCATAGTCAAATGTAGTCCTAAGTCATTCTATGTCACTTAAGGGGCATATTTGAGAAATTTATGAAGGTTGTATAGTTTATTAGGTTTACAAGTGTTATAAAGTATATTTTAATGTTCAATATATTAGGTCCTCTTATTAATGTTAGTACTAACTACAAAAATTGTAGGTTCCTAACTGAAACCAAGAATGAGGTTTTGGCAGTTGTATGGCCTATAGAGGAGTGTGTCACAAGTGGAAAGATTATATAGTGACCATTAATATTACATAAATAAATTTACACATTTTATCTTCTTTGGAATTATTAAAAATACTAAAAATCATTTCACTTCTCCATCACGCCATTAGACATGAAAAAATGGTCAATAGTTTCTTCTTGGTATGACCAATAGGATAGGTTCTAGGTCAAATTATCTTGGTGGTAGATAGTAAACTTGGTATACTTCATTTTCTTGTCAATATTTTAAGGATTGGTTTCCTATTATTTATGAACCATTCTTAAGTAGTTGACTATCTGATTTTACTTGTTAATACCCACATCCTACAAGTTTTCTTCTTATTTAAACTAGTCCATACAAACCACTTATTTAAATTACTTTTAGAGGATGTGGAATTACTTCTCTCATGTTTTCCATTTTTTTTTTTTAAATTGATTATGATTGGATGAGTTAAATAGATTAGGTTTCAAGATGAGATCACCATTGCTAAGTTGTAGACATATTTCACCATGTGTAGAGGTCTTTGTTCATATAATGGCTTTCAATGAATGTGATATGTTATATTTCATGTTTTTCTTGGCATGTTAATCTCACTCCTTAAAAAGTTAAATATTAATGGTATGCATCCATGGAGTTGTAATCAAAGAACATATCACATAGTTAGTTCTTGCAAGTATCCATATATAGTCAAATGAATGGAGGATCCAATCATAGTCATAGAGAGTAAATATACATTATCAAGAGGTTGGACACATTATTGAAACATTAAAAATAGATTTGAGATCTAAAATGACATAGTTTAGATTGTGATAACTTATTCAGACTCCATACATAGGCTTGCAACATTGATTTGCACCTATAGGTGCCCTAAAGGAAGCTAAACACATTGAAATGAGGAATTTGACTTGTTCAAAATATTTCAAAGTTAAAAAAGATCCATTTGAGAAATTTTAAAATGTTTAGAATTGTTGGAGAACCATATACTATACATATAGTCCATATTCCACTTTCACTACCTTGTCTGCTAATGTGTACACACCTATAAGCTCTCACATAGGTCTGAACATGTTGAATGATATTATCTAAACATGCTTGATTCATTCATAGAGTTTGAAGAATATAAAATGTGTCATGAGAATCATTTTTGAATCCATAAAGAGGTAGGTGGGTTTGAAGATTCATGTACATATATGGAGGAGTTTTAGGGATTGGTTACCTTAAAAACTCTAAAATAGGGCTTGGTCCATTTTTGATGTTTCCATATGATGAAGAGACATGGAGGCTAGATGAGTTTGGACGATTCCATCATAAATACATATCCTAGGTGAGATTAATTTACCAAATAAACTGGAAATTTGTTTCCAATAAATGATGCAGAGGAAGTTCTCAATTCATACTTTCTACACTCTATAAAGTTAATGTTTTTTGCATTGCTTTAACTCCAAGTGACCTTATATACTTTAGAAAGAAAACAAGAGAATATCACCATGGTAAATTATATTATTTGGGTAATAAATAAAATACTCATTTAGTGAACTTGGAGAGAGTTTGAATTTCAGTATCTTGATCTATACTACCATCTACAGGTATGCATTGCCCTCCAAAAAGGTCACCTATAGTCTGACTGTAGGTACCTATAAGCTTGTAATATGAACCTTGGTGATTGAATCATGAAAAAAAAGAATTTTTAATTGGTATTTGGTTATAAGACTTAAAATTTATCCCATGAGGTGTAATAAAAGGTACAAATATTTAAATGCAATTTATCAGTGTCTTTTTGATCCAAGAGTGATCACCTATAGTCAATTGTAGGGTGACATCACACTAACATGGTAGTTTGGCCTAATCACATGGTAATTGAGAATGAAGTGGATTAAAATTAATTTGAAATGAGTATGGATAATTACAAAGGGATCATGTAATGATACACAAGGTCTAAATATATAAATGTTCACCCACATGTATGGTATTTTGGAGCAAGTAACACAATCATAGTTGACTGTAATATAAACCTGTCAAGTGCAAGCTATACCTTGAAGAATTTGGAAAAGTTTGGAATGGTGAACATGATTGGAGTGCCTCTATAGTATTTATATAAACTTAATTAGACTATTATATAATGAAAACATGGAAAGAGTTAGGTTCTTAAGAATAATCTACAGTCAACTCATAAAATCCTGCACACAATGAGTTCTCCACAAGTCTGTTTTGAGTTTTTATGAGATTTGAAAGTGGTAGATGTATGTTTTAACCCCATAAATTTTTTACTAGGGTATATATCACCAAATAAATCCATTAATATCATCATTTTAGTTAAGGTAATAGGTGATATACCCTCTATTCTATCTCATACCAAGGGCACTCCTAGGAGGACACACCCTATAGACCTAGCATGAAAATATTAGGAAATGGGTTGGAAGTGATTTTAAATGTTGAAGAAAGGTTTAGTTAGTTGTTAAAAACATATAAAATCATGAATATGCCTCCTTACTCATGATAAAACACTTATATGTGGTTGTGAGGAACCAAACATAGTCAACTCCTACTAGACCAAGACTAGGCGTACTGCCTAAAGGGGGTCTAACACCATTTCTAAGTCTAGGTGAGAATTTTAGAACATTATAACACCTTAATGGGGATATATAATGTGTGTTATAACCTTTAAGTTGAAAATAAGGCTATAAGGAAGCTATTTATTGCTTAGAATCATGATAGGGTGTGAAGAATACCTTGGAGAGTTCAAGAAGGCAAGTTTAGAAGATCACAACAATATGGATACATATCATGAGAAGTAAAGGAGATAAGATATGTTCGAGAGGTTCACAAAAAAGTTTTTGTGGAATTTGTCTAGGATTTGTATGTCATAACTTTATTTACAATCCTTAAAGGCTAAAACTACCTAAAACACTCTACAACCCTTAATAATGACCCAATGGGAAGGGTGAAGAAGGAAAAGCTTCCAAATGAGATAGTTTGAGTAGGAAAGCAATTTTAAATTTTAGATGACTCCCAAAGGCTCCTTCCCATCAAGTTGGCTTCTACCTTACTAGTATCGACATAATCCAAAATTCTTTTCTTGATGATTTTTGGTGTTTTATAAGTGAAAAAGGGTTTATAAAGATGAGGATCATATTGGGATGAATAGTGGAACCTAATATAAATTTATTTCTTCATAAGATCTCACAAATATTTCTATGAACACCTCCACTTTAGCTAGTCCAAAATGACATAGTGAATAAAGAGTGATCACTTAGTGAGAAGGTGATAACTTCAATTAGGAATCCTTTTAAGGTTTGCCTAATGAATCTAATAGAAGGATGACTCTTTAAATGTGTAACATCACCCTTTCTATGGACTGGTTTGAGAAACTAAAGCACACCTTGGTGCCAAGTGTGAAAGATGAGTGAAAGAAGGGTGTTAGGACTACAGGTAGTGAGAACACTTGGATATTATAATATTGATGATTAGAGACACATCTAATGCATGTTGGAGCCTATTTATAACCCCTCCCTAATAGTGAAATGGTCTCATTTATCCCTAGTCTATTGTGGAGCATTTAAGGAAGGCCAAATGATGAAGGAAATTTCTAAGAAAGTAATCAAAGAGTCTTACACCAGATCTAAAGGAGTTTCATGCTTGGAAAGACATTTGTACATAGATACATTGCATGGTATATTCTATAATCCATTATACTATAAACATAAATCCTTCTCTCATCTTGACAAGTGTTTTTGTGACTCTTGGACTTCATTCTTCTCTCTCCTTTCTCACATTCTATAAGTACTAGATATTTTGGCTCTTATTTCATAGTTACACTCCATGTATGGTGAAGCCCTACTAGTTTGATTTTGTACTTTGACTTTTAATAATATAATTTATTTGGTTTTTAGTTTAAAAACATCTTATCTAAGTGTGAAAAGTGATGAATGGTGAGGTTTAATGATTATATCCTTGCTTCTCCTTATCCTTTTATGTCTAGTACAAGGAGTTATCATTCTAACATGTCATATAGAGTGTGTTCCCTTCAAGTGTGAAATTATCCTTAGATTCAAAAATCTAATATCTGGTCTATTCACCTTGAGTTGTCTCATGCATATCACCTCTATACTAAAATACTAATGTTAGAAAATCTTAGGACTTTGAAGCTAGTTTGTAAGTCTTGTTGCTGATGAAAGAGGTATGATGTCTTGTGGAAATATTCATGGTGTATCACGTCCCTAGTATATCTTTTTTTCATGCATATTTCTATCCCTTTTATAATTAATAATTAGTTAGATTAGGTGACAAGAACTTCAAGGAAAATTTAGGGAGCTAGCCCTTAAACCTAGAGGTCTATGTCTATTATATGCAACCCACATGCCTAGAGTTATTCTAATGTTGCCCAAATATTAGAGTATGCTCGAACAACCTCCTCTAGGGTGAAATATTTGGTGACACTAATAATCATGAACTAATAATAATTTCCATTATCATTTCTAGAATAAATCCATTAATTCAACATTATTTCATAAACTTGGTTCAACTAACAATGACCAAATAATGAACTAATAAGTGTCTCTATTGAGCTACGGCACTAAGCCATGGTGGCACCCTGCTCAGGGAAAAAATGGTCGAGGCCACCTCATCAAAATTCATTGTCATTATCGATGAGTTGAAGCTGGTTGATGATCTCAGTGGGAACAAGCTGGCCATGCTGGTAGAAGTGGTGCCATTTTGTTGGGAGTACAATGCATGATGATTGCAGGCAATTTTCAATGTGGAGGGATGCAAAGCCAAGTTGTGCATGGATGATGACAAACCCTATGTGTCAGATAATTTGAACTATATTATGGATTTGTATTTTGAGATGCCGATTAAGGATGTCAGGGCTATAGGCAGTGCGAATTTAGGGTTTGAGGGCATGGTGGAGCACGGCCTTTTTCTTGACATGGCTACAGCCATCATTATTTCTAGATCTGATGGTGTCTCCATCAAATCAAAGTGATAGAGAAACCAAAGGTATTTTGTGGAATTTTAATGTCCCGGTAAATGCTTGTGTGTTGTTATTATTTATTGCAATGGCAACTTGCATTGTTGGCTAGGGCATAATGCTAAAGATATATATTTTTTTATCATTCTTTACCCTATGCTATAAGTTCTTTGAGGTTTCAGGTCCTTGTAAAACCTAGGTACTTTTATTGGACTATGGTTGTGGTTTTAGGTCCCTTTAAAACCTAATTTTGATGCTGTTCTTCAGTAGGTTATAGGACTACTTTTCTTGGTGGTTGTTAATGCTTTATCTTTCTTGATTCTATTAAAGGGTTTCAAGGTCCCTTCAAAACTTGCTTTTACCGTAATCTAAAACAATGACCAAATAATTCAACCAAAGTCAATAATCATTTAGATAGAATCAAATAATAATAATAAATTATTTTCCAAAAAATCCCTATAATCATTTCAAACCCATATGGGACTCCATATGGTCATTTCCCCCTTTTTTGTTTATGGTTCAAAATAACCATCAAGATTTTAATTTAACTTTAACTTTATTTATTAAACCCAACTGTACCCTAGTTAGGGTTTCAAAATAAATAACAAACCAAATCAAAAATTAAATTTGCATATAAATTAGTTATATCCATAGAGATTCAATAATAACCAATAGCTTAATAAAACACATTCATTCCATTAAATAATCAAATAGACATAATAAGGCTATAATGGCTTACATAATACCATAATCAAATCAATTGAGGGGTTTGACTAAATAAAATCATGTAAAATTAATATAAACCCAACTACAAGTTTATAAAATAAAATAAACAATATTAACACCCTCAGTTCATATACTGAGATGTGCCCTAAAATAACTCCACAAAGTTTTTTCAACCAAAACAAAGACATAGTGACTATACACATTCACATTAACCAAAGACAAAGCCTCAAGAATACGAGTTCACAATGAAATAAGAACTCACTCCAAATATATATATATATGTAATATTTAAAACATTATCATACTAAAAATTATATCCATCATTAATATTAAACATGTTTCATCAACCCATGGCTGAGCCATTCATGGCCACTGTGTGCAAAAACAACACAATAGAAAAACCAACTTTATGTCCCTAGTAGGGTGTTAACCTAAAAAAATATAAAATAAAACTAATGCCAAATTTATGGATAAATACCTAAATTATTTTCAATTCAAAATACATCTCCAAAATCAACATAAAATTCTAAAAACATCACTTACTACATCACTTACATGGTTGATGGAAGTTGACCATAGAATAATTCTTGTTATCTTCCAACCTCCAAGTTATATGCCAAAACTTAGTACTAAAAATCCAATCATAATTAAAATAAACCATGTGAATAATAAATACATAAAAAAACCTAGATAACTCTCCTTAACTCCTCCATGGCCATCAATATTAATGCATGGAGCTATAGTTTTAGCTCTTAAAAAACCTCATGTAGAATTGCCTTGCATTCCCCTTATTTGCCATGGAAAATTTTTTGTAAAAGTTTCCCCAAGGCTCCAAGATCCATAAGACTAAGTCCAAATGAAACTCAACAAACCTAAAAACCAAATGAAGCATCTTAACCACCTCATACATAGTAATTTTAGCTAATTCCAAGACCCTTAAGTTATTGGCTTCAACAAAACATAAAAAAATATAATTACCATAGCCCCCATGTTAGTAGAGTAACCTATCAAAATTACCCCATGGCTTAATCAAATATTCTAAATAAATAAACAAAACAAGGTTCATTCAACAAATTCAAACCTTAGTGTATAAGATTTAAACAAAGCATAGTTACAAATGCCTTTAATACAATATATAACCATATCAGGTTGATTTAATGTTAATTAAAAATCATTAAGATAAATGATAATGAAATAAGATGTCAAAAATAAAAAAATAGTTAAAGTAAGTGATCAATTACATGACTGAAATAGACTATCCATGTTGACAAGCATGGAGTTCATGAAAACACACAACACCAAAATGATGGAAAATGATAAAATCAATAAGAAGACAATAATCACCAAATCATTACAACTTAAAACAATTAATATCAATGAGACCATATCACAATCAATATCATTGGATAAAAAGATGTTAGCACAAATGTAAAAACTAACACAAATCAACTATTAATGGAATTATGGACAAGTTTAACCTCACAATTCAAACTATCACCCCTATTATTCAAAACTTTCTTGTCACATTGTTTTCCCTGATAATTTGTGTTTTGGTCTTGTAGTGTCCTTGGAATATTCATCCAAATCCTTGATTAGCAGAGTTTAAAGTAGATTTGATGAAATTAAGGTTTTGATCATCATAGTCATTTATTTGTCTAGCCTCCTTTGTGACCAGTTTCAATTATGTCAAGAGGTGAAATGATTATATAAAATCATAAGTTTCATTATGAATTGTATTATAGTCATATATTACTATATAATTGATCTAATTAGTTGGTGACATGTTTAACTAACTTCATGACTCAGTTACTCACATTTTGGGTCATTTTATGGATTTTGGTGCAAGTTTTGAATGTGAGTGATAGTATAAAGTAATTAAAAAAACATGGTGTAATTTTTAGACATTAAAATTACAATGGATCCATTTTTTATTAGTTGCATCAGCCTTCTCAAGTGTTTATGGTAGTTTTAGAGCCAAAAAGGCCTATTTTAAGGCTATTTGTATAGTTATTCAATAAAAAATTAATATTAAGGAATAATTAAAAATATTTTGTTATTTAAAAGGTTAAACAAGTGATTTATAATATGTTTTAGGTCTTAAAATGAAGAAAACCATTTTATCTCCCATATCAACCTCCTTGGTAGCTCTAGAAGGGTAGTTTTAAAGTGCTCAATACAGATAGAGGAGAGAGAATTATGAGATAATTTTTTTGGATAATGTTATATACCATAATTAAATTCAAATTATTTTAATTTTTTTTAATATTTATCCCTCCATATTTATGAAAAATTGATAAGAGCATAAGGGGATCACTATGAGCTAGTCATCTAGACAGGGTCCAGGTTTGCCTCCATTCCTTCACTTCCGAGCTTGATGGAGAAAAATAGATTTAGGGGTATGATTTCAGAGGTAAATAATAATTTTTTTTCATGTTTTAATCATCGTATTATTTTCCTTGATAAGGTGTTTTTTGACAAGAAATCGGTCGCCTATCTTAATTTGAGATTTGGCAGTTTTCAAGTAATCTTGATATTTCAATAGAATGTATTTATTTTAAAGAGTTTAAAAGATAATTTTGTAGGAATTATCATATATATTTCATCCAATTAATGTTTCTTATGTTTTAATCTTATAGAAACTCCTTCAGATAGCCTGGTTAGTTATTTGGCCCTTCCACAAGGTGTAGTTGCATATATAATGAGATGTTCAGTCCTTGAGGAGCATTTTGGTAATGTTGTCATGATATTGAGAGGATTATATAGTATTATAAATCCTAATTTTTTCAATATAGTATGTTATATGTGAGGTTAAAATATTATTCTTTCTTAAGAGCTTAAAAACTCTCTTATTTGCCTAAGATGTAGGCTAGAAGGAACATAATAGAAACTAATAAGAGCTATGAGGAATGATGAAGGTGAATAGGTTTTTTTTGAGGTCATGATATTGTTTGATAATTTTCATATAGTATTCATGATTTCTAGAAATACCCTTGAGATAAAAAGTCTATTTTAAGCCTAGAATGCCTAAAAATCATAGTTAGACTATGTGTGACTGTAATGTTAACTTATAAGATCCTCTAAAGGACTGCATATCTTAAATAACACATTTATGATGTGTTTGATGAAACTTTGAAGTGGTATAGGAATATTTAAAAATATGAAATTGATCTGAATATCACCAGGGTATAAGAAAATAATTAAGAAAATCTCGTTAGAGCTTAGTTTAGTAGAAGTTAACATATTTTTGCATTTTTCAAGGTAATGATCATTTCTTATTTTCATTTCTATTCAAATATCCTTTGGTAAGTTGATGCATTCATCATTATAGTTTTGGACATGAAGGAAAAATCAAGGTTTTAGGTTCGCTTTTATCCCTAGAGACCAACCTTCCATTTCTAATCAATTCATACACATGGATGAATCTCCACCTATAGCCATATATGAGTTAACACAATCAACTTATAGGTAAAGTGAACTTATCACTTTCATAATATGATGAAAGAGGTTTATTGTATAATGGATGATTTGATTATAATAATGACTTAATGGTGTGCTATAACAAATTATAGTTAGTGTTTCTGAAAGCAAATTGACCCCTAATCACTTGAAATAGTCAGTCCATACAGATCAATCACATACACAATCAAGTCTCTATGTGACTTGAAATTCTTATATATTAGGTCAAAGAGGTTGTAGGATAATTATGGGATAAATATTAAAGGTATAAATATTACTTGTTTGATATCCAAAAGAGGTCATGTTGAGATTAAAGGAAATTAGTGTGACTCTCTCTATAGTCTATATAAGAGACCTAAACAATCACCTACAATAATGAAGTGGAGAGACATAACTAGTATGTACTTTAGATCACCAAAAAAGGTGTATGTAATGGTGATAAGAGAATTTAGAATTGTTAAAATGATTATATATTATAGTATGAGTGGATTTAGACTCTATGAAGGTATCTTAGTAAATCATAGGCATCAATCCTTCATATATAATCTATTATTGACCTAAAGGCCTACCCAATCAAAAAATACTAAGAGGAACATGTTATCATTAAAAGGCTGATACAATGAGAATGAATATTAAGTATGAAACTTATTTAAAGATGAGGTAACAATTTTTGTATAGTCCTTTTCAAGATCCTCATGTTAATCTCCTTCTTCTTTCAAGCTCAACTGTGCACCTACAGGTTATACTGATTATGGAGGAATAATAAAGATGATATGAAGTTTGTAAAAAGGAATATAAACCATTTGAAGGAGTGATAAGGACAATGATACAAGTTTTAAAGTGTTAATATGTATAAAATCATAGGACCTATCAAGATATACTTGTAATCTATGAAGGAAAGAGAGACCTTTAGGCCTAGGCCTATAGGTCATCAATATAGACTTAGGTATTTGGTGTTAAAGGTTAAGAAGGAATAAAGATGTTTGAAAGAAATATAAGTCTATTGGAAATAAAATTAAATAAAATCCCAAAGAATCATCACTATAGTTAAGTAATGTCTAAACTTTCAATACACAGTTAAGTGATGTCAATAGGCACTTACAAACCTATTTAGAGGGTTAGTTCCTTCTTCAAAGCTAAGCAAGGATGTTGAGAAGAGGCAAAGGTGTTAAGAGATATTTGAACTCAATTGATACTACAAACCTAGTTGAAGGAACATTGAAGAGGATAGTGGTGAGTTTTATGAGACCTAAAACATGAAAGCACACAATCCAACTGACCCAAATAGGCTACCTATAGGTCTATTTGAGGGTTGGTTCTATTTTCAAGTCTAAAATTAAGGGTAAATAAAGTTTGTGAAAAAATCTTGAACCCACTTGGAGATTCAATTAGGTTCAAGATAATTATTAATATCATACAAGTAAGAGTAAAACTAGTTTTCTAAACCTCATACAGTCAAATACCCTAAGTACCTACATGCTACAAGTGAAGATATCATGTTTTAAGCCTGAACCAAAGACAACATGATGCTCTCAAAACTAAAGTATGTTGAGATAATTTTTTTTTTAAAGGAGTTTATAATAAATTTATATTTAAAATAACTTAATGAATAATTTAATATGTTATTAATGAGGATATGAGGTTCTAATTATCAAGAGCACAATCAAAACCTTCTTAAAACACCTACAACAAACTTCTAGAGACTTCACAAGAATTCTATGGAAAATGGATGTCAAGAGTAGAAAGGTGAGGTAAAGGGTTTATTTAAGAATTAAAATAAGTTTATAAAGTTTTATGTGAAAATATTTAAGGATATTTCAAGGGAAAAGACCCCTTTTGAATGCTACAGTCATGGGACATATTTACGTAACATAGTTATCTGGTGACTTGAAGAGGTGTAGAATCTAGATGATAGAATATGTTATCCACCATGTAATTTGATGTGTAAAAGTGTTGAGATAATATATTTATATTATAAATAGTCTTACATCAACATTCATAGAGTAAATAAGGAGGAGAAACTCATTTTACTTACCTTTAGGGTTAACAAGCCTATTTAGCATATAAACCTTTAATGGGAGATACAAGGTTCTAGACCCTCTTGAGAGGTAATTAATAATGGAGAATCATCATTGATAATTTCATGTATGTTTATAAGACATGATAAATATATCCATTTTTTGGTAAAGTGACTTAACAGGTCTTGAACCCAAAATAGATTTCCTAGGCTTTTTACATGCAAGTAGTCCCAACTAGTTATAAGGAGAAATGGTGTTTTGAGAGCTCAATAAGAATGAACATGATTTGAAATTTGGTAAAAGTGGTGGTAATGAGTTGTAAAATACACTAATTTTAACATTAAGGTCATAAAAATAGGATATATACCTATTATTTTGTATTAGACCTTGCCCACTCCTTGGGCAAGGGGTAGCCATAAGACTTAGGAATCCACTTGAGCTCAAAAGCATGAAACAAGTTTACAGACATAATGGGGGAATATTTAGGAAAAATAAAAAAATTAAAAAGGTTTAAAATCACTTTTAAGAGACACTCAAGATTAGGTTTTCACCGAAGTGCCCTTGAGGGCTAGCAAAGAGAGAATAAGATTAAACCCCAAGTATGTTGATCAATGTATCAATTGCATATAGAGATATAATGCACACTTAAAAATAATTAATAATAATTTGGGTTTTTTTATAAAGGTTTTTTAACTCCTCCAAGAATTAAGGATGAGTTTTCAGACCCAAAACTCAGATTACACCTCTCAAGTTAGAAAAGAGCTAAGCAAGCCACCTAAGGAGCAACTTCAGATGATTGTACCATATCTCACACTTATCATTGGGATATGAGACATTTTGGATAGATGAGGAGGTAAGTAAATAATTTTTTACAAGTGTAATGATTTTAGTATGATGTACCGTATTTATTAACAATCGTTAAAACCCTAGATAAGTCTTAAACCCTTATAAAACCCTAATTTTGACCAGTTAAAGGAAAGGGACTTAAAATTAACCTATAATACCACATATTTATCCTAAAAAATATTATATTCTATTTAGGACTCCAAGGAGGTTATTAAAATGTACTTCACTTGTATGTACTACTATATCAACTACCCAAAATCATCTATTTTGCATGTTTTTGGTGTTTTTTAGGTGTTATAAGAAGGGGATAACTTCCCAATCATAGGATGAGGTCAAATATAAATTTTAATTACTATTAAAGTACAAAAAATCTCATGGCATATTATATAAGTGGCCAAACTAGGCACATTTTTCAAACCAGTCCTAAATAGGCTTAAAATAAGTGTAGGAAGCAAGGTGTTTTCTTGGTTTTCACACTTCCATAGGGTATTAGTATCCAAAACTTTTCATGGAAGTTTTTTATAGTGGTAAAATTTAATAAAATAATTTTAATTAGTTTCACATGTATGGGATCTGCCAGCATCAAGTTTTCTACTTTCTAGGCCTATGATGGCTAATTAGGCCTAATTTGGAATAGAGAATGAGATAGAAAGTACACTTACAATAATAATATGATAACAAAAGTTTTTTTGGAAATTTTATGGGGATATAAATTATCTAAAAATACTCTCATTTTTTCACATTCATCTCTATATTGTTCCAAATAAGGAGCTTTACCTATTTTTAGGGCTAGAAGGATTTGAGAAGAAATTCATGGCTTTGGTGAAAAATCAAGTCTTTTTGAATGTTTTATGTATTCAAAGGAATTTTTACAAGTTTTAAATTCCATTTTAAAATCATCCAAGGAATAAATTTTAAGCCTCGAAGAGAAATTCCACTTTTCCCTTCTACACCCTATTGAGAATTAGCTTTTCAAGGAGCCTAAACACTAAATCATTGAATAAGACTTATAATAGACCTTGTAAAGGATAATATAAATTATACACACCATAAATTAGTTATTAAAAATCTATGTATAATATTTTAAGTGTTTTAAAAGTTTGAAAGAGTCTCAAAGTCTCCAAAAAGATCCTCTCTCCTTCCAATGCTTATGCTTGTTGAAGGAGTCAAACTTGCATTTAAAAGATTATAACAGCCCATGGATCATGGAAAGTATTTATTAATGTCCTATAATAATTTTTAAATTAATATTAAATAAGGAATTAAATTCCTCTTTTCAAGGGGGAGGACCAATTCTCCAATAAAGATGTAGGACCTAGTATCTAGGGGCTCTAGCAAGGATTTAGGCACTCTCCAAGTGGTCAAGTCTTGAAAAATCATTATGAATATGTTTAAAAGTACCCAATTTTTTTAAAAATATCTCTTTAATTCCATGCTAATTAATTTTATTAAGTAAAATGTTTCAAAATATACTACATAACATTGATGGAGGAAAAAGACCAAGTTTGAAGACCCCTATTTTGGGGCTACTTTGTCTCCAAGAATTTGATTTGTCTATTTGAAATCATTTAAAAAAATTTAATTAATCAATATATATTTTTTTTTTTGTGATAAAAATATACCAAATTTTATTCTCACCTTTTGAGAGAAATAAGAAGCATTTGTTCCTCCATTTTTAGGTTTGTTAGTGAAGTATATCTGTTTGCCATTGATTTAGAATAGTGAAGCATTTATATTAATATGATATTGTCTAGTTTTTATACCTTAAATAAAGATATTTTGACTTATAAAAATCATTATAAGTGTCTAGATCAGCTTTGGTTCAAGTATTAGATGTGAATTTAGTTCCTTTACATTCTTTCCTTATAAATATTAAGTTTATCAAGTCCTTGTGAAACACTATTGTAGAAGTCATTAATAAGTGTAGAAAATGTGTGAAATATTATCCATTTCATAAGAGAGTCTATTTAAAGAATAAGTGGTCATAAACCATTGGTGCATCACCTTAATTTCTAGTTTCCCTTTCAATTCCATTACAAATAGTGTCATTTTCACCCTTTCCATTGCTAGAATCAGTAAATAGTAATTTTAAGAATAGGTTTTAGTGATATCACCAAGGTAACTAGACCTATATGGAGATTATATCACTTCAAAATTCACCCAAACTTAGGAGAGATTCCATATTATAGAATTAGTGAGAAACAACACACTTTCTCTCAAGGGTACACCCCTAGTTAACAATGGTTTTTGGCACATCTGGTGGGACACATTGGATCTAGTCTTGGTGGATTGTAGTTATAACAACATTATTCATGAATTATTTGATGATTCCAAGATAAAATAATTGTTTATACTATTCCATGTATAATTTACAAGTAAGTGTTTTTCATTGCACTATCTTGATGTTGTTTTTATGGCTGTATATGAGGAAAATTCCTATGTTATATTTCCTTATCATCCTTATAATGAGTTATACCAGACTGATCATGACCCATATGAACCTTTTTATGAGCCTAATCATCCTTACCAAGATTATTATCATCCCTATGACCAATATTATCAAGATTATGATGATGCATATCAATTTTATAGTGACTCTTATTAGCCTCATTATGACCCTAAATATATGCCTCAGTAGCATTATCATGAATTAAATTAGTCACACACACCTCTTTGTACTCCATCTCCAGCTCAGAATCATGTTTCCCCTACCATATCTTGGTTGGCATTCAAACCAAAAATGTTAAAATATGAAGGGGTGATGAGAGTGTAAGATAACAAGTTAGATGTGATACCTCTTCACCTCATAGAGAAGATGAGGAAAATAATGCAGATGTTGATAATTAGGTGTGTATGAGTAGGAGAATATAATCAATAGGACATGACCTATGAGTTGTGTGAAATGAGAACCATGATCCAATAGTGGGTAGACAATCTAGTGAGGTGGGAGAATCAAGAGATCCAAGTCAACAAACCCCAACCATCTTGACTTACCCTTGGTTAAACTTATTATATTCTAAGGTTATTTCTAGATAAACCTCCCCTTCTTAAAAAAAAAATCTTATTCTATTTTTGATAACTTCTTGGTCTATGACTCTTGATTTTTCCATGCCATGTTTTATGGATGAAACTCCTCCCATCACTCTTCAAGAAACCTCCTATTTAACATTTCAGCCCTCTTGTGCTCCTTGTGCTTATGAAGTCATTGAATATATTAAAATTGATCCTACAAGAGAGTAAATTTAACTTCCAAGTGAACCTAATACTTTATAATTCCTACCTTGGAACCAAGTAGTCAAGACTTGGGAGAAACAAGAGGAGGTGAGTGTTATTGAGTTCGAGCCCAAAGAAGACCTTGTGCCTATAATTATTCCATCATGGAGGTTAATTCAATAAAACATTCAAATTAAGAAATAAAGTGATTATTGAAGAGGATAAAATTTAGGTTACATCTAAAATTGTTGAAGTGAATCATCAAGGTGAGGAAGGAAATTATGAGGTTGAAAACCTGGCATTCATAGGACAACTCAACCTACTCTCTCTCCAAGCATTCCTAAGAGAATCTTCCACTCCTAAGATCTCAAATTGAAAAATTAATCCCTTGACTTCCAAAAAAATTATGATATTTTTCATTGTCCTCCTACCATCTCCCTTCTTGAAGAGGAGCTTGTTTCATGGAGGCTAAATAAAGAAGTTATAACTACAAGTGATTTTCAAGGTGAGTGTGATGAATATGAGGAAAGTGTGCATGAAGAGGAATAAATATTTATTGGTACTCCCCTTGGTGAGAGAAAAGGAATTTTATATTTCAAACTAGATGAATAGGTTTTAGTAGAAGATGAATATATTGACTTGTTTAAATACCTTACATTTTATGTGATTGAGCATGAAGAAGAGGAGGTAAATCCTTGTTTTGATCTCCATGGTACTAGTCACGAGCATAGTGATAATTTGTTTAAATCTTTAAAATCAGGTTAATCACTTCTACTAGGTGATAATGAGCTAAATAAGGCAATATGAGGTAGTTTTAGTAAACCAATCAACAAGATCGAGAGTGATAGTCTTACAAATTTGCTTTTCAAGAGGAAACCTCACTAGATGGTGATTTGTTTGAGATAATCAACATGGGTTATCATCCTCTCACCTCTTTTTTAGACCTTGATGTGCCCCTGGAAAACAATGAGAATATATTTTGGCCTCAATTTATCAATGAAAAACAAACTCTCATTTTTAAAGATAATGATAGATAATTTGAGAATCATCAGGAGGATATTAATGACTAGGTACAATTCTTTAATTAGTTAAATAAGGTTCATGATGTAGTTGATATTACAAACCAATATTTGGCCATCTTCGAGATCATTGCCAAAGAAGAACAACAACATAAGGTAGAGATTTAAGATGACTAGTATGTGTTCATTGGATATCTTTTTGATGATGTAGACCTGCTACAACACTTTTCAAATGTGTTGTTAGTCAATAAGAAGGATTAGCTAAGTAAGAAGTCAATCAAATGTGATTTCACACTCCACTACATACCTCATGAAGTAAGTAATCCAAAAAAACTTTCCTTTTGATCCTGGGGAGGATTAATTGAAGTTTTTTTTTAGTTAGTTTAGATTTCATCCAGGTGTTGTCAAGCACATTAGTTTTCTTGTGTTTTGTCATAAATAAGTTCTTTGTTTGCACATTTGCTTTGATATTTAGTTTCCCTAGTTTTATGTGTTTCTTTCCTTATTTAGGAGGAATGAGTTGTCTTTCTTCAAGTGAAAAGAGTTTTTTTTTCATGAATCAAATTTATTACTATCATTATATAATGTAAGATTGTTTTTATGAGTCTAAAAGATATATCAATGGTCTAGTTCTCAACCATAGTAGGCATACTTCCTAGTTGAGTCACAAAAATGTTGACAAGTTTGACCTCATAGGTCAAATTATCACCCCTAACATTCAAAACTTTGATTTTCTTGTTTTTTCCCTGATAATTAGTGTTTTGGTCTTGTAATTTCCTTGAAATATTCATCCAAATCCTTGATTAGTAGAGTTTAAGGTAGATTTGATGAAATAAAGGTTTTGATCATCATAGTCAGTTGCTTGTCTAGCCTCCTTTGTGACCAGTTTCAGTTATGTCAAGATGTTAAATGAGTATAAAAAATCATAATATAAATTATGGCTTATATTAGAGTCATATCATATTTAATACTTGATGTAACTGATTGGTGATAGGTTTGACTAACTTCATGACCCAGTTACTAGCATTTTGGGTCATTTTATAGATTTTGATGCAAGTTTTGAATGTGAATTATATTATAAAGTTATTATAAGAAAATATTGTACTTTTTTATACATTAAACATATAATGGATCCATTTTTAGTAGTTTCATTGGACTTATCAAATGTTTCTAGCAATTTCAGTGCCAAAAAGGCCTATTTTGAGGTTATCTACACAATTATTCAATGAAAAATTGATATTAAGGAATCCTAAATGACTTATTTTTCCTTTAAAAGTTAAAAAAAATTATTTATAATAATTTTGAGATATTAAAATGAAGAAAACCATTTTATCTCCCATATTGACCTCCTTGGTAGCTCTATTAGGGACGTTTTCAAGTGCTAGATACAGATAGAGGAGAGAGGGTTAGGAGCTAAAAATTTGTAAAATTTTAGGGAAACTAATTAAATTAAAATTATGTGAATTATTTTTTATATTAATCCACACATATTCATGAACAATTATTAAGAGCGTAGAGGGTCATTATGAGCTAGTCATCTAGATAGGGTCCAAGTTTGCCTCCATTCCTTCACTTATGATATCAATGGATAGAAATGGTTTTATATGGGATTATTTAAGGGGTAAATAGGAATATTTTTAATGTTTTAATCAGAATATAATTTGCCTTGATAAGGATATTTTTGATAGGAAACTAGTTGCCTGCCTTAACTTGAGATTTGGTAATTTTCAAGCAATCTTGATATTTAAATGGAATGTAGTTATTTTAAGGAATTTACAAGATAAATTTTAAGGTATTATAATAAATTTTTTATCCAATCAAGGTTTTATATACTTTCATCTTAAAAAATTCCTTCTAGAGATAGTTGGTCATTTGGCCCTTCCACAAGGTGTACTTACAGATATCATGAGATGTTAAGTTTATGAGGAGAATTTTGGTATGGGATTATATAGTATGATAAATCCTTAATTTTAAACTATAATAGGTTCCATGTGATGTTAAAATACCATGCTCTCTTAAGAGGTAAAAACTCTCTTATAAGCCTAATGTGCAGGCTAAAAGGAACATAATGGCAACTAATAAGAGCTATGAGTACTCATTAGCCTTAATAGGTTCATTTTGAGGTCATGATATTTTTAAAGAATGTTAATAGAGTCTTAAATATGGATATAAACACCATTTATATAAAAAGTCTATTTTAAGCCTAGAATGCCTAAAGAACATAGTTAGATGTGTGTGACTATAATGTTAACTTGTAAGATCCTCCAAAGGACTGTATATCTTCATAAACATGTTTTTTAGGTTTTGGATGAAACTTGGAAGTGGTATAGGTATATTTAATAATATGAGAGTGCTAATAATATTATTAAAGTACAAAAAAACAATGAATAAAACCTATTTAGAGATTAGTTAAGCAAAAGTTAAGGTATTTTTGCATTTTCTAAGGTAATAATCATTTATTATTTTCATTTATATTCAAACCTCCTTTGGAAATTTGATGAATTAATCAATTTATTTTTGAAAATTAAGGGTAAATAAATGTTTTAAGTTCAATTTTTTACCTTGAAACCAACCTCCCACTTCTCCTCGGTCTGTACACAGGGATGAATCTCTACCTAAAACCATATATGAGCTAGCACAATCAACTTCTAGGTAAAGTGATCTTATGACTTTCATAAGATGATATAGGAGTTTAATTGTATAATGTATGATTTTATGACAATTTTTACTTAATGGGGTAATATAACAAATTATATTTAGTTTTTTTGAAAGAAAATTGAACCCTGATCACCTACAATAGTCGATTTGTATAGATCAATCACATAACATAGTCAAGTCTCTATGTGACATGAAATTATTATATATTGGGTCAAAGATTATAGGATAATTATGGTATAAACATTCAAGGTAAAAATATTACATGTTTTATAGACAACATATATCATTTTGAGACTAAATTAAAGTACAATGACTCTCTCTATAGTTTATACAAGAGACCTAAACAGTCACCTACAATAGTGAAGTGAAGAGACACAACTAGTATGTAAATTAGGTCATGACAAAGGTGCATGTAATGGTGATAAAAGACTTAGAGTGGTGAAAATTATGATATATGATATTATGAGTGGAATCAAACTCTTTGTATGTATCTTAGTGAATAATATTATTAAATCCTTCACATACAATCTAGTATTGACCTAAAGGCCTACCTAATAATAAACTGCTAAGAGGAGCATGCTTTATTTAAAATTTTGACACAATAAGAAAGAATATTAAGTATCAATCCTATTTAAATATGAGGTATAAATTTTTTTATATCACTTTTTGAGATCCTCATGTTAATATCATTCTGCCTTCAAGCTCAATTGTGCACCTACAAGTTGTATGGACTGTGGAGGAAAATTAAAGATGATATGAATTTTTTCAAAAGGCATATAAACCATTTAAAGGAGTGATAAAATAATTATAAAAGTTTAAAAGTGGTAATATGTCAAAAATACTAGGACATATCAATATATCCTTATAATCTATGAAGGCAAGAGAGACCTATAGGCCCTAGGCCTATAGGTCATCACTGTAGACTTAGGTATTTGGTTTAAAAAGTTTAAGAAAGAAAAAAGATGTTTGAAAGAACTCTAAGTATATTGGAGATAAAAATAAATAAAATAAAAAATAATCATAATTTTAGGTAATTAATGTTTAAATTTTTAGTACTCAATTAAGTGACCTCAATAGGCACCTACATGCCTATTTAGAGGGTCAGTTCCTTCTTCAAAGCTAAATAAGAATGTTGAAAATAGGTAGAGGTGTTAAAGAAACTTTGGACTCATTTTAGAATAAAACCTAGTTAAAGTAACATTTAAGAGGCTATTGGTAAGTTTTATGAGACCTAAAACACAAAATTACATAATCTAGTTGACCTAAATAGGCTACCTACAGGTCTATTTGAGGGTTGGTACTATTTCAAGTCTAAAATGAAGGGCAAAGCAAGTTTGAAAAAAATGTTTGAAACCCAATTGGATCTTCAAGTAAATTGAAGATAATTATAATATCATATAGGTAAGATTCAAACTATATTTTTAAATCTCACACATTAAAATCCCCTAAGTACATATAGGCTATAAGTGAAGATAACATGTTTTAAGTATGGAATAAAGACAAAAGGTTGGTCTCAAAGCCAAAGGATGTTGAGATATATAATTATTTGAAGGTGTTTAGAATAAATTGAGATTTTAAACAACTTAAAAAATAAGTGAATAGGTTAGTAATGAGTATATGAGGTTTTAATTAGCAAGAACACAGTCAAAACCTTCTTAAAACACCTACAACCAAATTCTAGAGACTTCAAAAGAATTCCATGGATAATGGATGTCAAGATTAAAAAGGTGAGGTCAAGGGTTTATTTAAGAGTTAAAATAAGTTTATAGAGTTTTTTTTAAAAAATATTTAAGTATATTTCAAGGGAAAAGACCCCTTTTTAATGTTACAGTCAAGGGACACAATTATTTAACATGGGCATATAGTGACTTGAAGAGTTTTGGAAGCTAGATGATAAAATATGTTATACACCATGTAATTTGATTCATAATAGTGGTGAGAGAAGATAGGTAAATTAAAAATAGGCATAAATCAAGTTTGATAGAGTAAATAATGAGGATAAACTCATTTTACTGACCTCTAGGGTTAACATGCCTATTTAGCATACAAACCCTCAATGGGAGATACAAGGTTCTAGACCCTCTTTCGATGTAATTAGTGATGGCTAATAATCATTAATAATTTCATGGATGTTTATAAGACATGAAAAATAGATATATTTGGTGGTAAAGTGACTTAATATGTCTTGAACCCAAAATAAGTTTCCTAGGCTTTTTGCACATTGGCAATCCCAACTAGTTATAAGGCAAAATGGTGTTTTGAGAGATCTATAGGCATGAACACACTTTTAAATTATGTAAAAATTGTGGTAATGAGTTTTAAAATACATTAATGTTCACACAAAAGTCATACCAATAGGGGATATACCTATTTTTTTGTCTCAAACCTTGCCACTCCTTGGGCAAGGGGCAAGCATAGGACTTAGGAGTCCACTTGAGCTCAAAGGAATGAAAAAAGTTTACAGACATTATGGGGAAATATTGAGGAAACATAAAAACATGAAAGATATTTTAAATAAGCTATAATAGGTACTCAATCTTAGGTTTTCAACCAAGTGCCCTTGAGGGCTAGCAAAGAGAGAACAAGCTTAAACCCCAAGTACCCCGATCAATGTTCTAGTTGAATATAGAGGGGTAATGAGCACATACATAGAATGGATAATAATGTGGGTTTTTTTAAAGGTTATTTAACTCATAAAATTAGTAAGAATGAGTCTTGAGACCCAAAATGTAGATTTGACCTCTCTCAAGTCAGAAAACAAATAAGCAAGATACCCAAAGAACAACTTTAGATGCTTGTACCATCTCTCACACTTAACATGGGGAGATGAGCCTTTTGGTATGGATGATTAGTTTAATAAATAAGGTTTTATAAGTGTAAGGAGGTCATTTAGACATCCTGTATTTATTAACAATCATTAAGACCCTAGAGATGTCTTAAACCCTTTTAAAACCCTAATTATGATTAGTCAAGGGAAATTGACTTCAAATGAACATCTAATTCCACATATTGATCTTAAAAAATCTTTTATGTTTTTTAAGAATCCAAATAGGTTATAAACATCTACTTCACTTGTATGGACTATTAAATGTACTGCCCAAAATAGCCTATTTTTACAAGTTTTTTGTGTTTTTTAGGTGTTTTGAGAAGGGGATAACCTCCCAATAATGGGATGAGGTCATTTGGGAATTTTAATAACTATTAAATTCCAAAAAATTTCATGAGATATTATATAAGTAGCAAAACCAAGCACATTTTTCAAAGTAGTCCCAAATAGGCTTTAAAAAAGCCTAGGAAACAAGGTGTTTTCTTGGTTTGTACACTTCCATAGGGTCTTAAGACCCCAAAATTTACATGTAGATTTTTTATAGTGTGGGAAATGTTAATTAAATTATTTTATATAGTTTCAAATGTGTGTGATATCCTAACAATAAGTTTTATACTTTATAGGCTTATGAGGGCTAGTTAGGCCTAATTTGGAAGAGAGAATGAGCTAGAAAGTACACTTGTACTTAGAATCTGATCACCAAATTTTATGTGGAGATATAAGAGGATAAGGGTATTCTAGTTAAGGGTCTTTACCTATTTTTAGGGCTACAAGGATTTGAGAAACAAATCATGGTTTAGGTGAAAAATTAAGTCTTTGTGAGTGTTTGATGTCTTCAAAGGTCTTGTTCTAGGTTTGATATGCTATTGGGAGACAATCTATGGAATAAATTTTCAAACTTTAAGAGAAACTTCACTTTTTCCTTCTATGCCCTATTGAGAATGAGATTTCTAAGGAGCCTAAACACTAAATCATTGGATAAGACTTATAATCGACCTTGTAAAGGCTAATATGCATCATTCACACCATAAATGAAGTAGTAAAAATACAAAGATCATCTTTTAAGTGTTTTAAATTTTTTAAAGAGTCTCAAAGTCTCCAAAAAGATCCTCTCTCCTTCCAATGCCTAGGCTTGTTGAAGGAGTCAAACTTGCATTTAAAAGCTTGCAACAACCCATGGATCATGGAAAGGATTCTTGAATTTACTAGAGTAAATTTTTAGTGAATATTAAAGGAGGAATTAAAATCCTATGTTCAAGGGGGAGGACCAACTCTCTAATAAAGACATATGACATTGTATCAGGGGTTCCAACAAGGATTTAGGCACTCTCCAAATAGTCAAGGATTGACCAATCATTATGAAGTCTTTTCCAAGTCCAATTTTTTTTTAAACTCTCTCTTAAATGCCACACTAAGGACTTAGATGAAGGAAAAGGTTTGAAAAGGTACTATGTAGCATTGATGGAGGAAAAAGACCAAGTTTAAAGACCCCTATTTTGGGGTTGCTTTGTCTCCAAGTATTTGTTTTCTTTATTTGAAATCATTTTATAGAATGTAATTGTTCACTCTTTGATTTTGGTTATGCTAAAAGGCTGCCAAATTTTATACTTACCTTTTGAGAGAAATAAGAAGCTTTTGTTCCTCCATTTTCATGTTTTTTGGCTAAGTGTATGTGTTTTCCATTGATATAAAATAGTGAAGCATTTTTTATCATGTGATATTTTCTAGTTTTCATACCTTAAATAAAGATATTAGAACTTATATAGGTCATTATAAGTGTCTATATTAGCTTTAGTTCAAGTAATATATGTGAATTATGTTCCTTTACATTCCTTCCTTGCAAAGATTAAGTTTATCAAATATTTCTTGTGAAACACTATTGTAGAAGCCATTCCTAAGTGTAGAGAATGTGTGAAATATTATCCCTTTCATAAGAGTGTTCATTTAAAGCATAATTGGTCATAAACAATTGGTGCATCACCTTCATTTCTAGTTTCCCTTTCAATTCCATTGCAAATAGTGTTATTTTCACCCTTTTCATTACCACAATTAGTAAATAGTAGTTATAATAATATGTTTTAGTGAGAGCACCAAGGGGAAAATACCTTTATGGATATTATCTCCCTTCAAAATTCACCCACACTTAGAATATATTCCATGTTTTATTATTAATGAGAAACAACACACATTCTCTCAAGGGCACACTCCTGATTGACAATAATTTCTGGCATGCCCATTGGGAAATATTGGATCTAGTATTGGTGGAATTGTAGTTATGTAGAATTGTTCATGAAGTATTTGGTGATTAAAAGATCAATAAATTTCTTTTAACATTCCATGCATAGCTTTTAATTAAGTGTTTTTAATTTTATTATCTTGATGATGTTTTTATGGATATGTATGAGGAATATTCTTATGTTATGTTTCCTTATTAGCCTTACAATGAGTTATACCAAATTGATCATGACCCATATGAACCCTATCATGATCCATATGAAATTTTTTATGAGCTTAATCAGCCTTACCAAGAGTATTATCATCCCTATGACCAATCTTGTCAAGAGTATGATGATGCATATCAATTTTATAATAACCCTCATCAGCCTCATTATCACCCTTAAGATATGCCTCAACAACCTTATCATGACTTTCAGTAGTCACACACACCTCCTCTTACTCCATCTCTAACTCATAATCATGTTTCCCCTACCATATCTTTGTTGTCATTCAAGCCAAATATGCTAACATTTGAAGGGGTGATGAGCATGTGGGATAGAGAGTTAGATGTGATACCTCTTTATCTCATAGAGAAGATTAGTAAAATAACATATATGTTGAAAATTAGGTGGTTATCATCTAGAGAAGAGAATAAATATGTCATGACCTATGAGTTACATGAAATGAGAACTATGATCCAATGATGGGTAGACAAGCTAGTGATGTTGGAGAATTAAGAGATCCAAGTCAAGAAACCTCAACCATATGCACTTACCCCTAGTCAAACTTATTGTATTCCAAGTTTAGTTCTAGATACACCTACCCTTTTTAAAGAAAACAATCTTATTCCATCTTGGAGGTCTTATTGGGCTACGAATCCTGATTTTGCCATGCCAAGTCTTATGGATGAAACTCCTCCCATCACTCTTCAAGAATCCTCCTATTTACCATATAATCCCTCTTATGCTCCTTGTCCTAATGAATTCATTGAATATTCTCAACTGGGAGACTATAAGAGAGTCAATTTAACCTCCAACTGAACCTACTACTTTCAAAGTCCTTCCTTGGAACCAAATAATCATGTTTTGGGAAAAATAGGAGGTGAGTGTTATTGAGTTTGAGCCCAAAGAATACCATGTGCCTATTTTTTTCCCTCATGGAGTTCAATTCAATAAAACATCCAAATGTAGGAATAAGTTATTATTTAAGAGGCCAAAAATTAAGTTACATCTAAAATTGATGAAGTGAATCATAAGGGCGAGGAAAGAAATTGTGAGGTTGAAAACCAAGCACCCATAGGAAAACTCAACCTACACTCTCTCCAAGAATTCTTAAAATAATATTCCATTCCTAAGATCTCAAATTAAAAAATTACTCCCTTGGGTCCCAAAAAAAATTATGAGATTTTTTTATTTCTCTCCCACCATATCCTTTCTTGAAGAGGAGCCTATTCTATGGAGGTTAAATAAAGAGGTTATAGTTGCAAGTTATTTTCAAGTTAAGTGTTATGAAGATGAGGAAATTATGCATGAAGAGGAATAAATTTTTATTGGTACTCCAATTGGTGAGAGAGAAGTAATTTTATCTTTCAAACTAGATGAAGAGGTTGTAATAGAAGATGATTATATTGACTTGTTTCAAGATATTCCTTTTGATATGGTTGAGCATGTAGAAGAAAAGCTAAATACTTGTTTTGATCTCCGTAGAACGAATCAAGAGCATAGTGAATATTTTTTTAAAGATTTAGAATAAGGTTAGTCACTTCTACCAGGTGATTATGAGTTGAGTAAGGCAATAAGAGGGAGTTTTGGTAAACTAATCAATAAGTTAGAGAGACAATCTTACAAATTTGCCTATTAAAGAGGTAGCCTCACTAGATGGTGATTTGTTTGAGATACTCATCATGGGTTATCATCATCTCACCTCATTTATAGACCTTGATGTGCCCTTATAAGACAATGAGAATTGGTTTTGGCCTTAATTTATCAAGGAACAAAAAGCTCTCACTTTTGGAGATAATGATAGACAAGTTGAGAATCATCAAGAGGATACCAAGGACTAGGTATCTTTCTTCAATCAATCATATAATATTCATGATACAACTAATCTTACAAACCAATATATGGCCATCTTGGAGATCATTACCAAAGAATAAAAACAACATAAGTTAGAGAATGAATAAGACTAGTATGTGGTCATTGGAAATCCTTTCAATGATGTATACCTACTATAAGGCTTATTGAATGTGTTGTTAGTAAATAAGAAGTATAAACCAAGTAATAATTCAATCAAATGTGATTTCACATGCTATTGCATACCTGATGAAGTAAGTAATCCAAAAAAACTTTCCTTTTGATATTGGGGAAGTATCATTTGAAGGTTATTTATGGTTAGTTTAGCTTTCCTCCATATGCTATCAAGAACATTAGTTTTCTTGTATTTTATATCAAACAAGTGCTTTGTTTACATATTTTATTTGTTAGTTTCCCTCATTTTGTGTGTTTCTTTACTTATTTTAGAGGAAAATGTTGTCTTGTTTCAAGTCAAAAGAGTTTTTTTTGTCATGGATTATATTTATTACTATAATTCTAGAATATAAGAGTGGTTTTATGAGTCTAAAATATATTTCAATGGTTTGGTTCTCAAGCATAGTAGGCATGCATCCTAGTTGAGTCACCAAAATGTTAACAAGTTTGACCTCATAGGTTAAATTATCACCCCTACCATTCAAAAAATTTCTTTTCATGTTGTTTACCTTTATAATTAGTGTTTTGGTCTTGTAATGTAATTTTAAATATTCATCCAAATCTTTGATTATTAGAGTTTAAGGTAGATTTGATGAAATAAAGGTTTTGATCATCATAGTCATTGGCTTGTCTAATCTCCTTTATGACCAATTTCAATTGTGTCAAGAGGTGAAATTAGTTAAGAACATCATAATAGGAATTATTTATTTTATTAGAGTCATATCATACTATATAATTGATGTAACTAGATGGTGATAGGTCTGACTAACTTCATGAGTCAGTTACTCACATTTTGGGTCATTTTATGGCTTTTGGTGCAAGTTTTGAATGCGAATGATAGTATAAAGTTATTTTAAGAAAATTGTATACATTTTTAGACATTAAAAGTACAATTGATCAATTTTTAAATAATTTCATTAGACTTATCAATTGTTTCTTATAGTTTTAGTGCTAAAAAGGCCCATTTTGACACTATATGTATAGTTATTCCATGAAAAATTGAGATTCAAGCATCCTCAAAACCTTATTTTTCCTTTAAAAGTTCAGAAAGGTGATTTATAAGAGGGTTTAGGTCTTAAAATTAAGATAATTATTTTATCTCCCACATCGACCTCCTTGGTAGCTCTAGAAGGGTAGTTTTCAAGTGCTCGATACAGATAGAAGAGAGAGAGAGTTAGGAGCTAAAAAATTATCCTATGTTAAGTAAAATTATAAAATTCAAATTAGTTTCATTTTTTTTCATATTAATATCTCTATACTTATAAACAAACACTAAGAGTGTAAGGGGGTCATTATGAGCTAGTCATCTAGATAGGGTTCTGGTTTGCCTCCATTCCTTCAGTTATAAGATCAATGTATAAAATTGTTTTATGGGTATGATTTAAGGGGTAAATAATAATTTTTTTAATTTTTTAATTATTATATAATTTAACTTGATAAGGGGAATTTTTTATAGTAAATTGGTTGCTTGTCTTAACTTGAGATTGGCAATTTTCAAGTAATATTGATATTTTAATGGAATGTATTTGTTTTAAGGAATTTAAAAGCTCATTTTTTAGGTATAATCACATATATTTCATCCAATAAATTTTTTATATACTTTCATCATAAAAAAATGCTTTTTGAGATAGCCTGGTTGGTCATTTGGCCCTTCCACAAGGTGTAGTTATAGATATCATGAGATGTTCAGTCTATGAGGAAAATTTTGGTAAGGTTTTCATGATATTTAATTCATTATATATTATTATAAATATTTAATTTTAAACTATAATAGGTTCCATGTGAGGTCAAAATACCATGCTCTCTTAAGAGCTTAAAAACTCTCTTGTATGCCTAATGCGTAGGCTATAAGGTACATAATGGAAAATAATAAGAGATATGAGGACTCGTGAATTTGAAGAGGTTAATTTTTATGCCATTATATTGTTTTATAATGTTCATATATTATTAAATATGGATAGAAACACCATTGAGAGAAAAAGTCTATTTTAAGCCTAGAATGCTTAAAGAACACAGTAAGACTATTGTAAAATCCTCCAAAGGACTGTATATCTTAATAAACATGTTTTTGAGGTGTTGGTTGAACCTTGGAAGTGGTCTAGGTATATTTAATAGGATTAGAGTGATTTTATTATCACCAAATAACAACAAAACAATGAATAAAACCTCCTTAGAGCTTAGTTTAGCAGAAGTTAAGGTATTTTTCCATTTTTTAAGGTAATGATCATTTCTTGTTTTCATTGGTATTCAAACCTCATTTGGTAAGTTAATGCATTCATTAAGATAGTTTTGAACATGAAGGGTTAATCATGATTTTAATTTCACTTTTTTCCCTTGAGACCAACCTCGCACTTCTCCTTAGTCTATACACAAGGGTGAATCTCCACCTACAACCATATATGAGTTAGCATAGTCAATTTCTAGGTAAAGTGAACTTATGAATTTCATAAGATGATGCATGAGGTTTCTTGTATAATTGATTATTTTATTGCAATAATGACTTAATTATGTACTATAACAAAGGATATTCAATGTTTTTGAAGGAAAATTTACCCCTAATTACCTACAACAGTCAGTCCATACATATCGATCACATAACACAGTCAAGTCTCCATGTGACATGAACTTATTGTATATTAGGTCAAAACGGCTTTAGGATAATTGTGGGATGAATATTCAAGGTACAAAGATGAATTTTTTGATATATAAAAGAGATCATTCTAAGACTAAAGTAAAGTAGAGTGACTCTCTTTACAATCTATACAAGAGACCTAAATAGTTACCTATAATAGTGAAGTGAAGAGGCACATCTAGTATGTAATTTAGTGTTGGAATAAAAACCACTAAGAGGGTGCATGGGGGGGGTGAATAAATGTTAAATAATTTTCATTCAATTCTAATCATCATGTATTAATCATTTAAACATATATTAATTTATCTAATAATGAAAGCATACTCATATAAAACATGAAACATAAGAACACATATATGAACACAAGAGATATGTGGGAAACCCTCATGGGGGATAAAACCCACTAAAACATATCTTGGAAAACTTGTCCTATAATACTATGAATCAAGTTTAGTTGAGAACCAACCCAAAAAGCAGCACCAATCCCTAAGAATTTATCAAACACTAACTTGACTTTAGCAAGCACCAACTTTCTAGGAGGCTACAACCCCCTTTTTTATCAAACAAAAACTCAATCAACACTCTAAAACTATCCAAATATATTTTTTCCCTCTCAAAACTAATGATGGTCTTCTTTTTCTCTATCACACTAAAATTTTCCTCTTACAAAAGCAAAACTACACTTCTTCTTCACTCAAATAACCCTCATATTCAATAATATCAATCAACACAAATTGAGTTTAACCCATATAAACACATAAAAAATTGTAACACATTAATAAAACATCACTAATAATCTATGAAAAGATCAAGGAAATCTCATAGGCCACTACTCATTGCCTTTTCTCATCTTGTATCTTCAATCTTAAGCTCTCTATATATTCCTCTCACATTTTGCCCTTCTATATAGAAACTTAGACATATAAACTAATTGAAGAGATTTTTGAGATGTATCATCATCTCATGAATACATGGAATTAATTTATATCCATCCTTATCCATATATTATGCTCCTTTAGCTTGATATTCAATCAAATCCTTTTCATAAGCATATCTAGACAAATAGGCCTAATAACCTTGTATTAATAAAATTCACTTGCTCTTCACTTGTAGAAACACTGTTAGACATTCATGTAATATTCAATAAACTATTTTTATGGTCTTCATGACCTCTCACCACTCATTAATTTTATATTTATTTTTCTTCAATCTCCAATTCTCTAATTAGTCCAAATAGGCCTATTAGGCCTTGTTCTTATACAAACCACTAGGTTACTCACACTCTTAGTCAAAAAATCTATACATTAGGGTAAATCACAAGACATGTATTAGGAAACATTAAAAACATTAATAAATCAAAATAATATCACCATTAGGTTGGCCAAACTCACTTAGATGTCTTTCTTCTTTTAGGCCTACTAGAGACCTAATTACAATTAGGTTTATCCTTTTCATAGAACAACTTGAAACTCTATGGACTAGATAGCCCTCAAAAAATAACTCAAACCTTTAAAAAAATTATTTTTAGACCTAAAATAACCTCATAAATTCTAAATAATTAAAAAATCCTTCACTCACACATTGAAAGCACCATTAGGCCTTAAAGACCTATTAGGCCTAATTACCCCAAAAACATTATCTTCAAAGATGAAGCTCATACAAACTATAGAAACACATTATAGGAATAAAAAAAATATGTATGGAAACTTAATAAACTAAGGGTAATTAAAAATTCAATTATATAACTTATATTAGGCTTTAAATACTCAGGAACACCTCATCAAAAACCTCACTCAGAAATACCAACTTGCTCAACACCCAATCATTAGAAATTTGACATCAAACATTAGTATAGTAATTTATAACACTCTAAATGAATGCATAAGATCACATGTAATATATATAACATCACCACATAATTTTTATATCTTTACTTTGGATATAATGGTTTAGTAACAACTCTTCACTCAGCTTACTCAAGTCTATCAAAACACCTTAGAAATTAGTCATGCATACTTGGACCTCCAACACTTAAGATAACAATTACCATGAATAATAAATCATAAAAATTATATATTTATAACACCATGATATTATTTAAACACTAAAAAACTAGGAATAATGAATCAGGAATATTAATCTGACTAATACATAAAAATTGCTAATTACCATTAAATACTAGTCATGATGACTATGACTTTCAGCACCTGTGTGACACTTATAGGAACTCTTGATCAATTTGTATGATCTTATGATATAATTATGTAATTGACATAACAATTAACATGAATATTAAATCATAAAAATTATATATTTATAACACCATAATATTATTTAAACACTTAAAAAATAGGAATAATGAATCAGGAACATTAATCTGACTAATACATAAAAAATGCTAATTACCATTAAATACTAGTCTTGATGACTATGACTTTCAGCACCTATGTGACACTTATAGGAACTCTTGATAAATTTGTATGATATTATGATATAATTATGTAATTGAGATAAAAATTACCATGAATAATAAATCATAAAAATTATATATTTATAACACCACAATATTATTTAAACACTTAAAAACTAGGAATAATGAATTGGGAACATTAATCTAACTAATACATTTAAACTACTAATTAACATTAAATACTAGTCATGATGACTATGAATTTCAACACCTGTGTGACACTTATAGGAACTCTTGATCAATTTGTATGATCTTATGATTGTAGGATTGTCAAAGGTGAGGTTATTTTTAATAGCATTGGTCATGCAATTCTTTTTACTTCAGTTATAAATAATAGTACTTAGATATTTTCAAATATTTATGCCCCTAATACATAGCATGGTATAAGAAGGATTTGGAATAACATTTCTTAGTTTAGAAATATTTTTCAGGATATGGACTAGATCATAATGGGTGAATTTAATACGCCCTTATTTCCTAGTGAAAAATATGGGGGAAATATGGATTTATCAGTGAGTATGGAAGAATTAGTAGACTTCATTGTTAATAATAACCTTATGTATTTATATCTGAGGATCATTGATTTTACTTAGACAAACAAAAGAATAGGTCTTAAATTCTTTCAATGCAAACCTGATAGATATTTAATCTCTTTAAATTGGTTTACTAAGAAAGATTTCTACCTCTTTGCTCTACTAAAAACTAGTTCAGATCACAATCCAATTATTTTGAGTTTTGCTGACATATATAAGAAGGACCTAACTCCCTTTCATTTTGAAAATATGTGGATTCAAATTCTAGGTCTTTATGATAAAATCAAAGAGTGGTGGGAATTTAATGGAAGAGGAATAATGATGTACTCCTTAGCTCAAAAACTAAAAAAATGTGAAGATCAATAAAGTGTGGAACAAAAAGGTTTTTGGAAACATTTTTGTCAGGAAACAAGAATTAAAAGATAAAATTAGTAGGATTTAGAATAAATTTGAGTAGATTGTTATTAATGTAGAAGACTATCTAGAGGAAAAGGATATTCTTTGTCAGTATCACAATCTTAATGCATTTGAGGAGGCTTTTTGGTAGTAAAAGTCTAAATCTTTATGGCTCAAAGAAGGCAATCAAAACACAAATTTATTCTATCTTACAACTCTCAAGCATAGGATATTTAGTAGAATATCTGAAGTGATAAAAGAATATGTTAGCCTCAGTTTAGAGAAAGAGGTTATCAACAGTGAAACCATTAAGTTTTACAAAAATCTTCTCAATGACAATGTTTTGCAGAATGTTCAACCACTTCAGCAAGAGGAAAACTTCATCTTAGACTCTATACCAAATAACTTGATAAGTCCTCATGAGCTTCTCTCCTTATATATTCAAATTTTTATGAAGGATATCAAAGGTATTATCTTCTCTATGGATGGAGATAAAGCTTTGGGATCAAATGGATTTCTTGCTTATTTTTTAAAATTTACTAGGATATTTGAAAAAATGATCTTCTAAGGGCTATCAATTAATTTATTGATAAAGGAAATATTTTCAAGGAGTTAAAAAATAAATTTTTAGAGCTGGTCCCTAAGAAAAATGGTGCTCAAAACTTTAAAGAATTAAGGCCTACAAGTCTTAATAATATGGTGTATAAAATTATCACCAAGACTTTAGCTTTCAGAGTTCAATTTTTTCTCACTAAGATCATTTGTATCCAACAAGGAGGCTATGTTAGTGAAATAAAAATTCAATATGGGATTGTAGTTATTCAATAAATGGTCCATTCTATGGACAAAAGTAATAAAGTTGGAATTATTCTAAAATTGGACATGAATAAAGCATTTGATAGGGTCTCTTGGATATTTTTGAATAAAGTCCTTACCCACTTTGGTTTTGATGAGAAGTTTAAAATTATTGTCCAAGAATGTATATCCAATCCAATATTTGATATTCTTATGAATGGTTCACTAGTGGGTTTCTTATCCAATAACCATGTCATTAAACAAGGTGATCCTCTTTTACCCTTTCTCTTCATTCTTATGGCTAAAGGTCTTAGTAGAGCAGTTTCTAAAGTTGTTAAAGAGGTCAGTTTGAAGGGTTTTAAATCTTAAAATCATGGTAAAATTGTATCTCTTCAAAAATGAGTTGATGATACTATTTTTATGCTCTATGCTTTAGTGGTGGAAGCTAGGAATGCGAAGAGATTACCTACTCTTTATGAATAAGTTTTAGGCTAGCTTATCAATTTTAAAAAAAGTTTTGTGTGCTTTGCCAACACTCTATTGAAACACCAACATAAAATTTCTAGGATTTTTGAATGCCAAATAGGATCTCTTCCAACTACTTACCTTGGCATGCCACTATTCTCTAGCAGATTACCTTTAGAGGTTTGGAATATACTCTTAAGAATATTTCAAAGGAAGCTCTCACGGTGGAAAGGAGCCTTGCTATCTCAAGCTACCAAGTTCCTTCTTATTCAAAGCACTCTTCAAAATCTACCACTTTATCTCATGTCCTTGTTTAAGATTCCTTCTAGTATTATTGTCAAGATTGAGAATATTCATAAGCATTCCTTGTGGTCAAGGACTGATGAGCATAATAGATATCATCTTATAGCTTGGGAAAATGTTTATCAGCCTATATCTATGGGGGGTTTAGGTATAAATAACCTAATATTAATTAATTTAGCTCTTAATAAAAATATGTGTTGGTGTCTTAAGGAAAATATGTTGTGAACTAATGTTATTAAAAACAAATATCTTAATCATTTGGATATTTCTAATTTTCTCTCCACTAATAATCTACCTAGTGGCTCCTCTTTTTGGAATAATATTTTTCATTACAGATCTCTCATCTATAATAGAAGGCAATGGAAGATTGGTAATGGTGATCTCATATCCTTTTGAAAGGATAAATGGTGCTTTTAAGCTCCTCTCTCTTCATTTCCTTATGGGTAGTCTTTATGAAATCCTCTTTCTTCTATCTTTAGGGATTTGGTGAGAGACTACATCAATGTGGAAAACTCAAGGAAATTTTGGAAGCTTTTAATCCTGCAAAGGATGAATCAAGAGTTACAAGTCTATATTCAAACCCTTCAAAATAATTTACAAAATGTTTGCATCCATTCTAGTGATAAGCCAGATGAACTAATGTGGACATGCACTAATCATGGGTATTATAGTGTTAAAATGGGTTACTTCTTAAAAATCAAGTTGAGCCTGATGCTCTTTGGAAGGAAGTTTAGAAAAAGGGTCTTCTTCCCAAAATCAATATTTTTCTTTGGATTATGGTTCAAAATATAGCTCTCACAGTGGAAAACTTAATCAAAAGAGGTCAGATGATTCCCAATAGATGAATTTTATGTAATAATCATGAGGAAATGACTAATCATCTTTTTATTCATTATCCTTTTGCAACTACTCTTTGGAAAACTATTCTTACAAGTTTTAATCTTCAGTGGGTCACACCAGACAATATTCAAGATTCTTTAAATCAATGGAAATATCCTTTCAAGAATAAATGAGTGAAAATGCTTTGGAAGTTATCCTTTCCCCATACTATATGGACCATTTAACATGAGAGGAATAATCAAAATTTTAAATAAATTTACAGTAATAATAATTAGGCTAGTATTAATGTTTTCTCTAGAATTAGAGAAAATCTTTCCATTTATAACATCAGGGAAGACCAACAACCTTCTAAGATTGAAGAGGATACTTCTATAATATGGAACATTTATTTAGTTTTAGACTCTTTTACTATGGATAAGATTAACTATAGGAAAACTATGAAATAAAAAAGTCCTATTTCAAGTTTGATAAAACTTAACTTTGATCGAGCTTCAAAAGGTAATTCAAGAATTTCTAGAGGGGGAGAAGTCTTCAGAGATAGCGAAGGTGGTTTTGTTGCTACCTATGCTGGCAACATGGGAATATAGTCATATCATTATGCTGAAGCTCTTGCTGCTCTTTGGGGTCTACACTTTGTTAAGGATTTGGGTATTGACAAGCTCCAAATTGAAAGAGATTATTTAAACATCATTAGGTGTCTCAATAAATCCTCCACTCCTAGTTAGACCATTAAACATTTTATTGATGAAGGCCTTATATTATTTAATTCTCTCATTGAGATTAAATTTTCACACATCTATAAAGAGTGTAACTAGCTATCTAATCTTTTAGATAATGTTGGTGTTCAATGTAACCAACTCCTTAGATGGACTAAATCATAAATCATGCCTAATCACTTCATCATATAAATTAATAATGAGATAAGAATGTCTTAATTCTTGTCATAAGGACACTTGTTTGAGTTGTGATTTATATCACATTAGGATGTGGAGTTTAATCATTTCAAAGATCATGAGTCTCTCTTTCTTTAATTGAAATGATCATTTCAAACTTATTTTCACTTATATCTCTTGCATCCTCAATTTTCTCAAGCAAGAGCCTCTCCTAATTATGATTGCATTTTCCAACAAAATGGGTGGGGAACATCTCATAATAGAGGTTACCTTCAACAAGGCTTGGGAGACTAATAAAGTGTTATGGGAGCATCTGTAGGTTGGTGGGTTTACAAATTTTCTCTACAAGGTTAGAGGGCATGACTCTCACATTTCTTAGTACTTTTCCTAAAATTGGAAAGATAGAAGAGTCAATATTAGAGGTAAGAATGTTTCCATCATTAATGGTCTAATATCCTTCATCACAGGGCTCAATATTGAAGGTTATAAGTTCTAAGGCAATAGATGCAATAAATAACATAAACTAGACACATTCATGGTGGGAGATGAATAGCTAAATCTGTACCAAGGAGGTTTCCCTAGAACCTCTCTACCTAATCCTTTTTATGAGCTTGTAAAGATAATTATGTATTTATTGACTCTATATGGATGACACCATGTAATCAAAAGCTTCCACTTGGTCTTTTTGAACCATTTTAGGCACTATATTCTGATGAGTCTTCTATTATTTCTTCTAACTGCTCTTGAAACATCTATTCAAAAAATACAATTAGGGAGGTTAGCCATTCCCTCTCACCAAGAATTTATTTTACTACTACATTTTTAGTTCTTAAACTTGGCCCCGAAAATAAATCTTTCCTTAACCCCTCCACCTGAGAACCCCTTGCCTTCTTCCTCTAAACATAAAAGGGTTAAGGGCATTTCTAAAGTTTTGAATAATGACTCCAACAATAGGGTTATTCATAGTCACTCAAAATAGAGGAACAATAGTGATTATGACAAGGTTAATGCGGTCTAAAGCCTTCTTTCCTTGAGTACCCTTCAAATCAAGCCAACCATAATTTTTTCCATAAGGAGCTAGATAATCTCAAAATATTGGTCAATGATGTGAGAAAGGAGATGAATACTCTCAATCAAAATTATAAAAATAAGATGAATTAGACATATTAAAATGAGGATAATATTAAAACTTCTCAGATTTAGATTCATAATTTGAGTGAAAAAGTTAATATCCTTTATAGTAAGCTCATTGATTTAGATAATATAGCTACTAGTATGGTTGAGATAATTGGTACCTAGGCTAATATTATTAGTGATATTTCTATTGTTTTAGATAAATGAGGTAGAGGTAGCATTCAATAACATACTGGGAAGGTCACTGATAATACCATGACTAGTAGGCTCCAAAACATGTATAACAATATTAAAGAGATAACAGACACCCTCAACAGGCTTCACAACTACTAAGGTGTTCTATTTTTTAAGATAAATTTTCTAATTTTTAACTTCTTTTATATTATCTCTATTGGTTTTGCTATTGAAGTTGTCTTAGACTAATTTTGTATGCTTATTTAGGTTTTGACCCTCTTGTAACAAGGTATGGACCCATGCCAAAAAATCAACCTTTACCCTTATCTAAAAAAAAATCTACAATAAAATGTGCTACAATAAAATGTGCACACCAAGAATTTATAAGAACCATTCAAATCTGAAAGTGGGACCAGACAATTGAGATAAAAACCATATAGTACTTCACACAAGCAAATACTAGACAATCTTTGTAGAATTCCTTGCTTATATTAATTGTTCCTAGTTTATAAATTAAATTGGTTATAAGAACTCCCTCTCCCTTTTTTGAAAATTGACAATGCTCCTTTTATAGGATTTAAGGAAGCATGTCCTAATCTAATTAAATTTGTACAAGTGTACAAGATATGTATCCTTTCAAATGTTCTAGATCAAATGATTTTTTCTTATGAACTAACCTATAGACAATCTATGCTCTTAAAAATTACACATGTTTATTTAAAATAATATCCTATTTCAAAATATTGTATGATTCTAGTTACAATAGGAATATTCCTATTTCACTTGATTTAAGACCTACTGGTTGATGATGTGCTCTATAATTACTATAGGATCTTCATTATTCTATAATGTTGTTCCATACAAGCATGGTCCGATCTTTAAGCTGCTCAAAGATAAACAATGTTCCACTAGCATAGTTAGTCTAGACATTGCAAGCTTATATCCCAACTCTTTATAATACCAGGTCTGTAGGGTCTCTAATTTGGCCCATTACACTCATAGCTTTAATGTGTAATTTTCATGGTATCCTGGGTCATTCTATTCATCACTATCCAAAAATGACCATTGCCTTTTAAATTTTGGATCCAAGTTCACTATGTTAAAATTGACATCCTCACGATCATCATTTCATGTCCATGAGAACATTTTTTATGTTCACGTGACTATCAATTTTAAACACATGATTGAGACTACTTACTATATTAAATTTGATGTCTACATGACCATCATTTGATGTCCATGGGAACATATTTGATGGGAATGTGACTGTGATATTTAAGCTCATGTTCGAGACTATCATAAGCTTACCACTTGTCATATTCTAGTTTTCTCTGCATTATGAGTGTGCCACATGTCAACTTCTTGGTGCTTCTGAGATCTTTATACTAGGATCAGTGGTTATGCCATGTGGTGGTTTTGCATTAACTCAAAGCTTTATTTTGAAAATATTTAACTTGATGTACTCCATTCATCTATATCTATATGCTAAAACATGTACTATTGATCTAGAAAAGGTTCTTGATGTTTAATTCGGGTCCACTACTTTTCATCATTGATCACACTCCATTCAATCTAGGTTCTCTGCTTAAACTCATGATATTGATTAGGATCTGAGTAGTTGAACATGATTGGTCCATACATTTTATAAAATATTAATTTAGGCTTGAGAGCACGTATAAAGGACATAGGATAAAAATGATTAAGCTAAGTTCTAAACAAATTATACGGGACCTTATGAATTTAAAAGGGACTTAGCATAAAGACTTTAGACCATGGTGATAAATATAGAACAAAAGGGACCTCATAAAAAATGACTTAGCATAAGTTCTTAGCCTAGGGTTTTATTGTATAAATAAATATGATGGAACTTTAGGATAAAGCTGAATAGATCAAAGACTTTACAAATTACACCTTTAAAGCTAGTAGCTCTGAAGGTGCTTCGGGAGGTACTGCGATTTTATGGAGAAAAAATCTTTTTTATGGTTCGATTCTGTTGGAAAGTAAAATTTTTTTGGCGGTTGAATTAACAAATGTTAACCAAAAGGATAGTTGGTATGTTGTTAATATTTATGCTCCTAATATCAGGAATGAAAGGAAAAAGGTATGGGAAACTCTCTCAAAGCTCAGAAGGAATGATCACTGTGGGCGTTGGATTTTAATGGGAGACTTTAATGTCCCTCTATATGATTATGAGAAAATGGGTGGTAATACAATCCAAATGGAAGGGAGAATTGACCTTATGGAGTTTATAAGCAAAGAAGGTTTAATGGATGTGGAGCTGCAAGGAATTCAATACACCTGGAGCAATAAGAGACTGAACAAGGAATGCATTCAGGCCAAGCTTGATAGGGCTCTTATCTCCCCAAACTGGATAAAAGACTATAATTGCAAGTTGGAAGCACGCCACAGAATAGGCTTAGATCATTCCCCTCTAATTTTCTTAGCGGATAAACTAAACCAAAAAAAGAATCATCCTTTCAGATTTGAAAAGATGTGGCTGCAGCATCCACAGTTTGAAGACAAAATAAAAGAGTGGTGGAATATCTCCATAGAGGGATCAGCTCTCTTTCGAGTTGTTTCCAAACTCAAAAACGTTAAAAAGAAAGTTAAGAAATGGAATAAGGACTGTTTTGGAAATATTTTTGTGGAAAAAAGATCATCAAGGAGAATATCAGAAGAATACAGGAAAAAATCCAGCAATATGGATATACTTCTGAATCCCAAAGAGAAGAAAGTGAACAATTGGTTCAGTACCAAGACATAATAACTAAGGAGCAAATTTATTAGAGACAAAGATCAAGGGTGTAATGGTTGAAAGATGGAGATAAAAATACTAAGTTTTTCCACCTCTCCACTTTGAAACACAGAGCGAAAACACATATTCATCATTTGAAAAAAGGAGATCAAAAGATAACAGAGGAAAAGGAAATTAAGGAGGAAATGATTTCATTTTTCTCCTCCCTAATGAAGGCAGATAGAAACATTGACTTGAAAGGTCAGGCTCACATTCTACGAGTGATTCCCCCATTGATCACGAAGGAGCAGAATAATATGTTATGTTCTATACCTAAGGAGGAGGAAATTTTTAAAGCTGTAAGATCTCTTGGAGGAGAAAAATCTCCCAGACCAGATGGTTTCCCCATGTTCTTTTTTCAAAAGTTCTAGAAATTTATAGGAAAGGATGTCAGCAACGTGGTGAAGGAGTTTTTTGGAGCTAAACAGATGCTGAAGGAAATTAATGCCACTTTTCTTTGCCTTATTCCGAAGAAAGCAGGTGCAGATAGTCCTGATCAGTTCAGGCCAATTAGTTTGTGCAACTCCCTCTATAAGATAATTTCCAAAGTACTTACGACCAAACTAATCCTTGTAATCCCCTCTATAATTGCTGATCAGAAAAATGGATTCATTCCTGGCAGACAAATCCTCAACTCAGTTATAACAGCCCATGAGAATATTCATTCACTTCTCAAATCCAACACCGAGGGGTTCTTAATGAAAGTAGATATTGCTAAAGCATACGACAGGGTGGATTGGCATTTCCTTTCTAAAATCCTAATTGCCTTTGGATTTGAACAAAGAGTGGTGGATATTATTAAACAGTTGATATCTACTACTTCTATAGCTGTGTTGGTAAATGGGACCTCGTCTCATTTTTTCAATCCATCTAGGGGATTAAGACAAGGGGATCCTATATCCCCTATTCTGTTTATTATCATGGCAGATAGTATGGGATGATACCTTGGGGACTTGGTTCATAGAAGTCAGTATAAAGGTCTGAGACCCTCTTTGCATCCTTTAACTTGCTCCCATGGTCAATTTGTGGACGATACTATTTTCATGGGACAGTCTGAAGTTACTGAAGAAAGGACTCTTAAGGAAGCAATTAATCTGTACACCTCTACCTCTAGACAACTGATAAACTAGAATAAAAGTGCAGTTTTCTTTACTAATACCCCAGTTTATAGACAGAACAAAATTGCTAGAATTCTTGATTGCTCTATAGGCTCTTTTCCTTCCACATACCTTGGTCTCCCTTTTGGATTGAAAGCCCCTAAAGCTTTTTGGGAAGGTCTTATTAATAAATTTAGTAAGAAGTTAGCAGGATGGAAAGGTTGTCTTCTAAGCCAAGGAGGAAAGTTAACTCTCCTCAAAGCAAGTCTTCAAAGTATACCCACGTATGCTTTGAGTCTTTTTAAAATCCCCTCTAAATTTGCTGAGGCAATTGAAAAAATCCAAAGAAACTTTCTTTGGTCAGGTTCTAAGGAGAAAAAGAGAATGCCTCTTATTGCATGGGATAAAATTTGCAAACCGGTTAAGGATGGTGGACTGGGTATAAGGAAAATAAGAAGTATGAACACTACCCTTTTAGCTAAACAGGGTTGGAGGGTCTATCAGGAAAATAAAGAATGGAGTAAAATATGGAAGCATAAGTATTTATTTAAGGCACAGTCAATTCATGACTTCTTTACTACTCCAGATATTTCTCATCCGTTTGCTATCTGGGGGGCAGTCCAGGGAACAAAACATGTTCTTGAAGAAGGTAGTGCATGGAAAGTAGGTAATGGTAAAAAGGTGAAATTCTGGGAAGATACCTGGGTAAGAGGTAAACCCTTATAGGAAGAAATCCAAAAAAAAGATGTAATAGAAAGATGTAAACAAAGAGTGGGGATAATGGTTAATCAATACTGGCAGAATAACACTTGGGTAAACCTCACTGACTATGATCAAGATCTCAAGGATATTCAATTATCCCTAAATGCTATATCCCTATATCCCAATCAAGAAGATAAAATTGTTTGGTATCAGGAGCCAAGTGGACAGTTTAAAGTCTCTTCCATCTTCATATCCAAGGGAAATGGTAGAAAACCGTTATGGATAAGAGCCTGGATCAAGGGACTCACTCCTAAAATCAAGTTCTTTTACTGGACCCTTCTCCAAAATAAAATTTTGACTCTGGATAATTTACAGAAATGCGGAATCAATATTGTAAACAGGTGTATTCTGTGTAAGAGAGACCTTGAAGATAGAGATCATCTGTTTGTGAATTGTTCCTTCACTCAGCTTGTTTGGAAGGAGGTTCTCAATCTATGGGGCATTACATGGATTCATCAAAAGAATGTTGAACTTTCTCTCAAAAGCTGGTATTGCCCTTCAAAGAACCCTGAAGTTCTATTCTTATGGAAAATTACTCTTCCCCATGTCTGGTGGGGAATTTGGAAGGAAAGAAATAACTGAATATTCAGAAACAAAGAGCTCCCTGGATGGGTGGTTGGCCAGAACATCATTAGAGCTCTAAAGGAAAATTTTTCTTCTCAAAAAAATCCAAGATCTAATCTCAATGTGGATAATCCTCTGAGGAAGGATATTATTCTCAGTGAACCTGAAAACCCCAGATCAGGTGTGACTTGGATTAGTCCACCTCAAGATTGGATTAAAGGTAACTTTGACGGTGCAGCAAAAGGGAACCCGAGAAATGCTGGTTGTGGTGGTGTTCTGAGAAACCATGTGGGAAGGGTTATTGATGCTATTGCAATTCCCATTGGTATATCTAATTGCCACATTGCCGAAGCTACATCTACCCTCCAGACCCTTAAATTATCTGTGGACTCTGGATATTCCAAATTGTGGCTTGAAGGGGACTCTTTGAATGTTATAAATATCCTTAATAATAAGAATATTGTGTCTTGGACCATAGAGGATAAGGTAAAGGAGATGAAAACATTATTGAACAAATTTGAAGAAATAAAAATTACCCATACCTACCACGAAGCCAATGGAGCTACATATTGGCTTGCCAATTGTGCTGTCCGGGAAGGGAAAAAAGTGAGGTGGGATGAAACCTTAGTAAGGAACGTGGATTTAAGGGCTATCATTTGTCTCGATGCCACACATGTGAAAGGAGGGAGGATTGGAGTGTAATAAAATCCTAATGAGTAGGAGGAGTGGTAGCACGGGGAAAGGAACCCAATTATTAAAAAGCAAGGCCCTCTATAGGGAGAAGTGGATCTTGAAAAGCCAAAAACAAATTTGACGTCCCAATCAACTTGACAGCAGGAGGATCCAGGGTAATATCCACAGTAATCGGGTTTCAAAGAAAATGAGTATGGCGCGAGAAAGAAAGGGAGAACCCCATAAGCAGGAGCCCAAGAGTTGTGCAGAATGGAGAGATAAACCCCAAGTCTGGAAAATTATGCAGAAAGGAAATGTAACTAGCTACATGGAAAGACTCCACGGCTCTAAGCCGCATATCATGATGGCCTTCTTCAAAAATTCATCTGACGACAGGGTCACCCTGCATGGTATAACCGTAAATTTAACTGAGGATTTTCTTGCTGAGGTTACAGGGTTGTCAATGGAAGGAATCAAATTTTCAAAGCAGACTAGCATTTCGAATGAAGCATTTTGCACGTTCCCCAAAACGGATGAGGAGGAGCAGAAGTTGGTCAAAAATGGGGACTTTTATGAGCTAGATTAGATTAAAGGGATATGGAGGGACGTCCTAAGCTGTATAAGGGAGTACTTTATCCTGGACGGTAGAAGTAAATGAGTGCATAAGTTCCATTTTGTCTTCCTCAACCACTTCAACCATAAGGTCAGCTTGTCTTTTCCTTTCTATCTTCACTACTCCCTGATTCAAAGTCTTTATCCTCATAGAAAAAAGGATTTGCACCCTATTCTTCACGAAGGCCTAATCCTACTTATTGAAGGCTATTGCAAGAATAGGGCACTGGTTAAGTATCCCAAACAGGGGAAAAATAAGTTTCCAGGGAATAAAAAGAAAGAAAGTGTAAGCAGAAGAGGAAAAATTAAGACCCCTAGTCCTAATAAACAGAATGCAGAAGAAGAAAGGGGTCGGGAGAGACTTGAAGAACCCGAGGAGGAAAAATCGGAGGATGAAGATGGAACAGAGAGTTGGGAAACCAACTCTAGTAATGATGAAGAAGGATCGGAGGAAATTGAAAAGGATAAAGTCAATACTGAGGAGGATTTTTTTACCAGAACAGAAGAGTTGGAGGAAAACTAGAAAGTGGCGGAGGAAGACACTGTCCAGGAAGATCCTAGTGAGGACCCAACTTATAAGAAAGAAAAGGAAATATCTGTCCAAGAAGATATTCAAAATATGGAGATGGAAATTGAAGAAGGAATCAATGAGCGGGAACAAAAGAGCAAAGATGACCTCTTTGAAGAAGATAGGAATAGCCCGAATAAAAAATCTGAGGATTGGAGAGGAAAGAATCAGAATGAAGAAATTTACACTCCTATGACTTGGGTTAACAGTAAAGCTGAGTCTTCCTCCCAATTAGATTTTTGGCTATGTAGGGAGATCATTGAACTCAAGAAAAAAGTGGAAACGTTGGAAGAGTCTCTGAAAGCTGCTTGGAACAAAGTAAACATCATGGAAATTCAGCTAAGCGAGATCTCTGTGAAGCTCAAAGCTTACGAAATCAATCTCTGGGAGTTAATAAAGGATAATAGAAAGAAAATGGATGAAGTAATGTCTAACATTTGTGCAGCAGCTATCAATATAGGTAAATGAGCCAATGAGGAGACCAAAGCACTAGAGGGTCCCAGCAAAAGGACAAGGCAAAGTTCCAGAAAGAAAGATACACAAAAAGGAGCTTTGCTAGAGGTCACCACACAGGAAATTGCTTTGAAAGAAAAAGAAGCCATGAACTTGATTCTGGAACTGGATGAATAATCTGGTCCTTCTTGGTGGTAAAGAAACCGGTACAGTTCTTTGTTTTTCACTTGTTAGCTTTTGTATGTTGTTTCTCCAGACTTCTGTATCTGGGTTTTGATCGGATGTGTCTCTGATGGTTTCAGGACCATTCAAAACCTGATTTTGCTACTTCTCTGTAGTGTTTTTTAGGCGTTGCCTATGGGCGTTGTTGTTTTTTTTATGTTTTTTTTTGCTCTTTGTTAAAGGGTTTCGGGGCCCCTTCAAAACCTGCTTTTACCTCTAATCTAAAACTTTATGATAAGGCCTTAGGATAAGTAATAAAGGTGACCCTACATTTTTAGTTGGACCATGCTAAGATAAAAAGGCCCATATGATATAAAATAGACCAAGCATAGGATTTTTAGCCTAAGGTTTGGTTGTGTTGAAAAACATGACCAAGCCTTAGGATAAAAATTAAACTAAAACCATGGTATTATAATTTTCTCAATGCAAGTTTGAATTCAATTCAAAAGGGGACCTAGGTTAAAACATTAGGCATAGCTTAAACACAGATCCAATTAATGTAGAACCAATGGCAAATAAATATCAACTTAAACATTAAACATGCTTATTCCCAAATGATATTCCATTGATCCTTCACCATAAGCAACAAGTTTTAGCAACATTATAAGGGGGTGAATCCATGATCATCCAAAAAATGTCCATTAATTTGAGGGAGATCAATTACTATAGATAATAGGAAATATTGAAGTTAGGGCACATGGATAATAAGAAATTAAGCTAAAGCTTCATATTAATGTTCTCATTTTACTATTGAAAAATAAGGATTCAATCCAAAGTCTTAGGCTAAGGTTTAAAATTACCATGGTACAAACACTTGGTACGACATTTGCCAAGGATAAAAGTCTTGAAGGCACTTATCATGGGGGGAATGACACTTTCAAAAGGCTGAAAGAAAATTTGAAAGGTAAAGGACCATTTCAAAAAGATAGAAGGGAAAGTTTGAAGATAAGGTGCACCTTATAAAAATCTTTAAGGGTACATCTAAAAGACAAAGTGCCCCTTACAAAAATCTTAAAGGGCATATTCAAAGAACTGTAGGACATTTCTTTCAAAGAAATTGGCCTAGAAAAAATGTCAGATAGATCTCCCACGAAGACCAAATTTTATTGGAAAAAATGTCTGAAGGAAATAAAATGTTGAAAATAAAAGTCCCAAAAGGCACTCTATTGGTAAAAATGCTAGAAATAAATCTTGGATAACAATCCCAAATGATAATTGGCTTAAGCTAAAAGGTTTGAAATAAAAATGGCCTTAAATAAAAAGTTTGAAGGATATGTTTTGAGGGCTCAAAGGATCATTTTAGAAAACTCAAAGGGTATGTGCCTTTCACAAAAATCCCAAAGGATAAGCTTTGACAAAAGACAAAAACTTATCTAAATATCCTAAAACACAAATATCCCATGTCAACACTTTAGGATAAGCTTAATTGTATCTAAAGTTTTTACATGGGATATTTTATCATTTAAATTGTTCCCAATTGAAATTAAAATAAAATCTCTTGCCAATTTTAAATTTGAACTAAAAGGTCTAGGCAAAACATTAGGCTAGGGTTTCAAAATATTAATCAATTATAAACCAAGGCTATTAAAGGATAAATTAAACATTGAATCATAAAAACCCTAAGCATGTTTATTCCCAGTTGGACTTTATTAAACTTTTATCCTAAAACACAAATATCCCATGCCAACACTTTAGATATGATTAAGCTAGAACCATGACCAAATAAGTCATAAATACCATGGTGTGGATGACCTTTCGATAAAAATAATGTGCAATCATGCTAATGACACTTTGATAAAGTGAATTTTAAATTTTAAAGCATAAATTTGTATAACTTGACACATGGGTTCCCATTTTTTAGAAATGGGGGTATGTTGACCTCAACAAATAATGACTTCTTGGGGAAACATAACAATATGTTAGAATTTAGAGACTCTGGTTCAGATTAATAATTAAGATACTTATTCCATTTGATTAGGAACAATTATTAAGATCAATTTATGGTTATAATAAATCTTGCACATGAAAAATTAAGATCAAACATCAAAACTCAGTCATGTTATGTGTGTGTGTGTGTTTGATTCTACTTACTGATTATCAAAGGATTTAATCATTAACACTAAGTTTTAACATGTTGTAGTATTAATTAAGAACCATTTTTTAGCTCAATTAATGCTTGGGCATTTCTCTACTTCTAGCTAAGTGTCTATAGCCCCAACAAAGATACCTTTGGCACTACTCAAGGCCTTGCTTTGCTATCAACTAGGCATCCATAGACCTGATAGAGATTACCATAGTCACCTTTGCTTATAAATATTTTGATTTTGAAATGAGTTATTATTTTTGTAATTTTAGATCATTTTTAGCTTTCTAGGAAAGGTTGGGAACTAGGTTAGCTAGGTTTAGGGATTTAGTCAAGTGTTTGATTTCTAGACAATCATCCTTGGTTGTAAACTTTGTCTTAAGGCAATTAATGTTTTTTTAGTGTAAGCATGATTGTGCTTAAATAATTTAAACATTCATACTACATGTGTAATCCTTATTAAAACCAATCTTAGATTATAACAAGGTTTAAAATCCCAAGGAATAATTATTTTATCTATCAATCTTTGCTAGCTTTTTAAAACTATAACATCAATCTCATAGTTCAACAATCCATGATTAGCTAATGTTGAGAAGTCATACCTATATTTTGAAATATTAAGCTCTTGGTAAATTAGATGAAAATAAAACTAAGGGTTATTAAAAATGACTTATTTAAAAGAAATGAACAAAGCAAGAGAAAGAAAAAATATATATATACAGACACTATTTATAAACAAGGGATAGTAAGGAAAAAACCAAGAAACAAAAAATAAGAAAGAAACTAATCTAAACCCTACACTAAATACATAAAATACATACCTCCAAGATCAAATGGAATTTTTTTTAGTTTAATACATAAACTTGAATCATGATTACTTTCATTTAATGTCTTCTTCTTGTGGATAGGATCACTTATATGCTTGTGTCTTTTAGGTAATGTAATTTGGTCTCCTATCAACATTTTTAGATGCATGAATAAAATATGTGAATCTAAGAGTCAATCATCTTCTTCCCAAATCCTAATATCCTAAATTAGAAGTGATAATTCTCCTTCATTCATAGAAAAATAGTGGCTTATATCATCCTCATTTAGTGATGGAATCTTATCTAGCATTCTTGTCTTAATGTCTTCATTAAATTCAACTTGAGGTGGAGATAGACTATCCATCGTTGTACCAAAACTTTCCAAATAATCTTGAAAGGCTAGTTCATCTTGATCAGCTGAAAGAACATCAAATTAATCTAAAACCATGCCATTCTAATCAGGTTGATCAAATACTTCCACCCTTTTAAAGGTGTCATATGAAAATTCCTGATCTATTTCACTTGTTTCATCTTCATCCTTCCTATAGAATATCATCTTAGATACCCAATAGAGTCCTAACTCATCCTATTTTATGATCTCTAGAATGATATTTCTATATTTAAAAACCTTAATTTCCTTCAAAAAATATTGGTATAAAGGTTACCACTAGTCTTCTTCCTCAGCGATATCCTCAATTTTAGCAATGACCTCATAAAATTTTCCTTCATAGCTATTTTCTAAAGAGAAGTCAGCCTGTATCTAATCTTGTTCATGGAGTTTCTCATCTTGAATGCCTATTTCATCTTCTAGTTCACTTTATTCATCAAATGGAAAATCAAAAGCCTACATGAAGGATTTAGAAGTTCTTGCAAATCCAGATGTCCCTACAACAAAGTCTTGATTAAGCATAGGTTCAGATGTATGCCTTTCATTTTGACATGCTTCTAAGACATTATAATGATCATATAGACATATATCAAAAATATTTAATTCATGTATGTCTTCAAATGACTCATTGTAGTTGGTATCATGAAACCTATTGAATTTTTGAGAAATATAGCCTCTGTTGGAGCCTTCCCTAGAATTTCCCACTTCCTTTTACAACTAAATAAAATCAGTACATAGCTTTTGAACCATCTTAAGTATGGATTCATCTTTGTTCTTTAGTGCTTCTAAGTTGTGAACATGATTATCATTATTAATGGGCACTAAAGCTCTATGTTCTTGTGGATGAAATCCATTTGTATCATTATTAAATAACCATAAATTTTGGCCAAGATAGGCATGACTTAAGATAAATTGGTTAAATGATGGTGTCTAATTTAAGGAAGACATACTCTGATTGGAATTTGTAATGACATTCAGTACTAGGAAATTGATGTTAACATTTGGGATAACATATGCAAGCTAATCTTTAGGTTGCATTTGATCATTGATTATTATTGATTCAACATAAGATAATACCAAGGTATTTATGACTCTAATAGACCTTTTAAGGAACACAAAAGTCATGGGATCTAAAACATCCTTATAGATCTCTAAGGCTAAAGCCTCTTTAGGTCTATAAGGTGTTATAGTTCTACTAACATTTTTCTAGACCCTAGAATTAAAGGCTCTAATGGGATCATTTGAGTCTCTTCTGATAGTTTTGAATTATTGATATAGAATGCATGGATTGATGATTTTACCAAATTGATCAATAAATATCTTGTTAAATCATCCTAGTTGTCAATATAATCCTCTAAAAGGTTAAGGAATCACTCATATGCAACATCTTTAAAAGTAAATGGGAATAATCTACATGCTACATCTTCATGGATTAAATTTAAGAGTTTTAAAGTATATTTAAAGGATCTAACATGTTATTCAGTAGTGACAAAACCATTAGGATAGAAAGAAGGTAAATACCTTTCAGGATTTCTTAGTAAGTCATGTACCTAGCTAGGTATGTTAATAGAAAATCCACCTAATCATGCCATAATTTGATGATGATTTTACTTGTGGTGGTTCTAGCTCCAAATCCTATCTAAAATATGATGTGTAAGCTTCATCTTTACAAAAAATAATGATCAAACTCACACATTAAGCCAATTTTTCATAAATATGCAAAAAGAACAAAAAAGGACATCGATCTTTAGCTAAATTAGCTCAAAGATATGTCCAAATACATTAGTATGAATGATATTTACATGTTTAATCTTAGGTGAACTCAAATTCACAAAGAATTAGTCAATTTTTGAAAAAAATCATTATTACTAACCTCAAATGCCTTAGATTTAAGCTATTTTTACCATAAATACTCATGGATCTTCAAAGAATGTTGATATTTGGCTAAAATAATCCCAAACATTAGTCTATAACCATAAATATTAATGATATTTTCATGATTATGCTCAAAAGAACATGAATATGTAAATAATACACCAATATTTGGACATAATTCACTAAAATGAGCAAAGATACTACTAATTCACAAAGATCTAACCAAAGGCCCTCTTTCTAGTGCTAGTGAAGCTCCTCCTATTAATGCCTAAATGTGCACCATAGGTGCCTAGAGTGTTTATAAACACTTCTCATTTTATAATTCTAGGAATTTAGTGCATGAGTTTTGGGTTATGATAATCTTGTAATCCTTTGGTGGAATAGAGGTAGAACAAGTGACTATTTCAAAATATTTATATTAAGTGGTGGTTGGGAACCACTGTGGCCAAATGGTAGATCTATGTAAAATATGTAATATGCTAAGCTAAGGGTGATGAATTATGATCAAGAAATAATCTAAGACTAATCTAAGATGGATATTTACAATGATAATTAAATTAAGGTGTTCTAGTTAAAAGGAAGCAAAAGGAAGGGTAGGGTAGAAAGAATGATGTTGTTGGTCTTATTTCAAAAATTATGAAAAAGTTTATATTTCATCTAGATATGTACTTAACCAATGTGTAACATGAAATAGCTTAAGCCCTAATCACATCACACATTAAAGAGACTTCTAAGGACTATGACAAATAATGCAAATTATAACCAAGATTACTTTAAAGATTTACTCTTATAAGTAGATATCTAATGCGCATCTAAAAATGTAGAGCAAATAAAATGAAGAAAACCAAGGAAACTTCAATTAATCTAGCATTATCACAAGTTAACAACTTTACAGTCAAATGTGCACACCAAAAATTCATAATAACTATTCAAATCTGAAAGTAAAACTAGATAATTAAGAGAGAAACCATATAACACTTGACACAAGAAAATAATGGAAAATATTTGAAGAATTACTTGCTTATATTAACTTTTCTTAGTTTACAAAGTAATTTAGTTCTAATAACTCCCTCCACCTTTTTTGACAATTGACAATGCTAATTTTATAATATGTAAAGAAACATGTTGATCAATCCTAATCCAATTACATTTGTACAAGTGTACATGATATGTGTCCTTTCAAATGTTCTAGATCAAATGGTTTTTTCTAGTGAACTGACCTATAGACAATCTATGTTCTTAAAAATTACACATGTTTATTTAAAATAATATCCTATTTCAAAATATCATACAATGTTAGTTACAATAGGAATACTCTTATTTCACTTGACTTAGGACCTACTAGTTAATGATGTGCTCTATAATTGCTAGAGGGTATTCATTATTCTCAAATGCTAACCTATATAGGCATGGAACCATCTTAAAGCTGCTTGAAGATAAACAATGCTCCAATAACATAGTTAGTTTAGACATTGTGAGCTTAGATCCTAACTCTTTATAATACTAGGTTTGTAGGGTCTCTAATTTAGTACATTGCACTCATATATCTTTAACATGGAATTTCTATGGCATCTTGGGTCATTTTGTTCATCACTATCCAAAAATGACCATTGCCTTTTAAAATTTGGATCCAAGTTCACTATGTTAAAATTGACCTCATCATGACCATCATTTGACATCCACAAGAATGTTTTTGACAATCACATGACCATAAATTTTAAACACATGATTGGGACTGATTACTATCTTAAATTTGATGTTTGTGCAATCATGATTTGACATTTGAGGGAATGTATTTGATAAGTACATGATTATCAAATTTAATCTCATCTTCAAGACTATCTCAATCTTGTCACTTGTCATCTTATGGCTTGCTCTACATTCTGAGTGTGCCACATGTTGATTACTTGTGCTTCTAAGCTATTTGTAATGGGCTCTATGGTTATGGCATGTGGTGGTTCTACATTAACTTTAAGATTCATTTTGAAAAGCTTTGACTTGATGTGCTTTGTTCATTTGGATTTATATGCTAGAATGCACACCATTGATATAAAAAAGGTGCTTGATGTTTAACTAGGGTCTACTACTTTTCATCATTGATCATGCTCTATTCGATCTAGGTTCTCCACTTAAACACATACTTTAGATTGGGATCTGAGTAGCTCGACATTATTGGTCCTTGTATTTTATAAAATATTAAGTTAGGCTTGAGAGAATGTATAAATGACTTCAGATAAAAATTATTAAGATAAGTTCTAAATAAATTATATGAGACCCCATGAATTTAAAAGGGACTTATCATAAAGACTTTGGACCATGGTGATAAACATAGAACAAAAGGGACCTCATATAAAATCACTTAGTATAAGGTCTTAACCTAGGATTTCATTGTATAAATAATTATGATGGAACTTTGGGATAAGGCCTTAGGGTAAGTAATAAATGTGACCCTGCATTTTTAGTTGGATAATGTTAAGATAAAAAGGACCATGTGATATAAAATAGACCAAGTTTAGGATTTTTATCCTAAGGTTTTGTTGTGTTAAAAAATATGACCAAGCCTTAGGATAGAAATTAAACTAAGACCATGATATTATAATTTTCCCCTTGTAAGTTTGAATTCAATTCAAAAAGGGACCTAGGTTAAAACATTAGGCATGGCTTAAACATATATCCAATTAATCTAGAAGCAATGGTAAATAAATATAATCTTAAACATTAAACATGCTTATTCCCAAATGATATTCCATTGATCTTGCACCACAAACAACAATTTTTAGTGACATTGGAAGGGGGTGAAGCCATGATCATCCAAAACACGTCCATTAATCCAAGTGAGATCGGTTCTTGTAGACAATAGGAAATATTGAAGTTAAGGCATATGAATAATAAGAAATGAAGATAAAGCTTCAGATTAATGATCTCATTTTTCTATTAAAAAATAAGGCTTCGATCCAAAGTCTTAGGCTAAGGTTTAAAATGATCATGACACAAACACTTGGCAGGGCATTTTCTTGGGACAAAAGTCCTAAAGGGAACTTATCATGGGAAAAAGGGCACTTTAAAAAGGCCAAAAGGAAATTTTGAATGCAAATGACCATTTCAAAATCCCAAAGGGAAAGTTTGAAGATAAGTTGCACCTTAAAAAAATCTTGAAGGGTACTTCTAGAAGATAAAGTGTCCCTTAAAAAAAGCTTGAAGGGCATATTCAAAGAGTTGAAGGACATTTATTTTGGTGAACTTGGCTTGGAAGAAATGTCAAATAAATTTTCCTTGAAGATTGAATTTTATCAAAAAAAAAGTGTGAAGGAAATGGAACATTGAAAATAAAAGTCTTGAAAGTCACTCTATCGAGCAAAATGTTTGAAAGACATCCTGGACAAAAATCCTAAAGGTTATTTGGGTTAAGTAAAGAGGTCTAAAATAAAATTGGCCTTAAACAAAAAGTCTTAAGGATGTGTTTTGAGGGCTCAAAAGATCATTCTAGAAAACTTGAAGGGTATGTGCCCTTCACAAAAATCTTGAAGGATAAACTTCAGCAAAAATATTTGGGACAAAATTTCATAAGCACTTAAAAAAAATATCCAAAACATAAACCTTGAAGGGTAATTATTTTGAGACAAAATTTTGAATGAAAAGCTAGAAAGGACATACATAAAAGGTAGAAACATATAACAAAAATACCTTGTGAATAATAGAAATACCAAAAAGGAGACTCCAAACATACAATGGGACTAAACATGGTTGTTATAATAAGGTTTGGTTGTGTTAAAAAACATGACCAAGAATTAGGAAAAATAATTAAACAAAGTCCATGCCATTTAAATTATTCTTTCTTGAAATTAAAATAAAATCTCCCACCAATTTTAAATTTTAACTAAAAGGTCCAAGAAAAACATTAGGCTAGGATTTGAAAATATTAATCAATTATAGACCAAGGTTAGTAAAATATCAATTAAACATTGAAGAATAAAAACCCTAAACATAATCATTCCTAGATGGGTTCCATTAAACCTATAGCCTAAAAAACAAAAATCCCATGTTAGCATTTTAAACACGATTAAGCCAGAGCCATGACCAAATAAGTCAACCAAACCATGGTGTGTATGACCTTCAAATAAAAATAATGTGCAATCATGATAATTACACTATAATCAAGTGAATTTTGAAATTCAAGGCCAAAAAGTTTACAATTTGACACATGGGTCCCCATTTTTAGAAATGGGGGTATGTTGACCTCAATAGTACCTATAAGATGCAAGTGAAGATAACATGTTCTAAGCTTGGAACAAAGGTAACAAGATGGTCTCAAAGCTAAAGGATGTTGAGATACACAAATGTTTGTAGGTGTTGGAATAAATTGAGATTGAAAACAACTTATTGAAGAATTGAAGAGGTTAGTAATTAGGAAATGAGGTTCTAAGTATCATGAGCATAGTTGAAACCTTCTTAAAATACCTACAACCAGCTTCTAGAGACTTCACAAGAATTTCATGGATAGTGGATGTTAAGAGTACAAAGGTGAGGTCAAGGGTTTATTTAATACTTAAAATAATTTGATATAACTTTCTATGAAAATATTTAAGGATATTTTAAGGGAAAATACCTCTTTTAAATGATATAGTCAAGGGACGCATTTACCTAACACAGTCATCTAGTGACTTGAAGAGTTTTAGAAGTTAGATGACATAATATGTTATCCACCATATAATTTGATGCCTAATAGTGGTGAGATAATATATTTACAATATAAATTCGCCTAAATCAATTTTCATAGAGTAAATAAGGAGTATAAACTCATTTTGCTAACCTATAGGGTTAATTGGCCTATTTAGCATACAAACCCTCAGTGGGAGATAAAAGGTTCTAGACCCTCTTGAGAGGTAAGTAATGAAAGATAATCATCATTGATAATTTCATGGATGTTTATAATACATGATAAATAGATCCATTTTCTAGTAAAGTGATTTAATAGGTCTTGAACCCAAAATAACTTTCCTAGGCTTTTTGCATGCAGACATTCCTAGCTAATTATGAGGATAAATGGTGTTTTGAGATATTTATAGGCATGACCATGCTTTGAAATTTGGTAAAAATTGTGATCATGAGTTTTAAAATAAAATAGTGTTCACATGAAGTTCATATTAATAGGGGATATACTCATTGTTTTATCTCAGACCTTGCCCACTCCTTGGACAAGGGGCAACCATGAGACTTAGGAGTCCACTTGAGCTAAAGGGAATGAATTTTTTTTAAAAACCTCATGTGGGGCTCTTTATGAAACATAAAAACATGAAAAATGTTTAAAATAACTTACAGGAGGTACTCAAGCTCAAATTTTCATCTAAGTTCCCTGATCAGTGTACTATCTACATATAAAGGGGTAATTATCACTAAAATATAATATATAATAATTTTTTTGGTTTTTTAAATTTTTATTAACTCCTCCAAGAAGTAATAATGAGTTTTGATACCCAAAACTCATATTATGCCTCTCTTAAGTTAGAAAAGAGTTAAGTAAGCCACCCAAAGAGAAAATTTAGATGATTATACCATATATAAACCTTATAATTGGGAGATTATATGTTTGGGATAGCTTAATAGGTTATTAAATAAGGGTTTCCAAGTGGAAGGAGGTAATTTGGATGTCCCATATTTATGAACAATCGTTACGACCCCAAATAGGTCTTAAACCCTTCTAAAAGCTTGATTATGACTAGTTAAGGGAAATGAAATTGAAATTCACATATAATTCCATATATTTATATTAAAATTTATTGAATTTTATTTATTATTAAGATTAATTTCTTCACATGTAATTCACTTCTATGGACTACTGTATAGACTACCCAAAATAACATGTTTTTGCATGTTTTTTAGGTGTTATGATAAGGGTATAAATTATAAATAATATTATGAGGTATTTTAGGACATTAAATAAATACTAAATTAAAAAAAAATTCATGGGATATTATTTAAGTGGCCAAACTAGGTACATTTTTCAAAGCAGTCCCAAACAGGGTCAAAATAAGCCTACAAAGCAAGGTGTTTTCTTGGTTTACACACTTCCATAGGATCTCAAGGCCCAAAAATTGACATGGAGGTTTTTAAATTTTTTGGGAAAGTGAATAAAACTATTTTATATATTTTCACATGTGTTGGATATCCCAACAACAAGTTTTCTACTTTCTAGGCCTAATTAGGAAGAAGAATGAGCTAGAAAGTACACTTGCACTCAGAATCTGATTGCCAAATTTTGTGTGGAGATGTAAGGGGATATATATTATATAAAAATAATATAATTTTTAAATATTCATAAATATATATATATATATATATATATATATATATATATATATAAAAGGAGATTTACCTTTTTTTGGGGTTACAAGGATTTGAGAAGAAATTCATGGTTTTGGTACAAAATCAAGTCTTTGTAAGTGTTTTATGTTTTCAAAGGTCTTTTTATAGGTATGATGTGTTATTTGGATACCATACATGGAATAAATTTACAACCTTGAAGATAAAATCCACTTTCCCCTTTTACGCCCTATTGAGAATGAGCTTTCCAAGGAGCCTAAACACTAAAACATTAAATAAGACTTATAATATAGATTTTAAAGGATAATATACATTATATATGAAAAAAATGAGGTAGGAAAAAGTAAATTATCATATTTTAAGAGTTTTAAAAGTTTGAAAGAGTCTCAAAGTCTCCAAAAATATCTTCTCTCCTTCTAATGCCTAAGCTTGTTGAAGGAGTCAAAATTGCATTTTAAAAGCTTGTAACAACCCATATATCATGGAAAGTATTCTTTAATGTCCTATAGGAATGTTTAAATTAATATTAAAAGAGTACTTAAAGTCCTATTTCCAAGGGTGAGGACTAATTCTCCAATAAAGACACAAGACCTAGTACCTAAGGGCTTTATCAAGGATCTAAGCACTCTCTAAGTACTCATGGCTTGACCAATCATTATGAAGATGTTTCCAATTCCCAATTTTTTTTAAAAATATATTTCATATCACCCTAAGGAATAGGATTAATTAAAGGATTTGAAAATGTACTACATAGCATTGATGGAAGAAAAAGACCAAGTTTGAAGACCCCTATTTTGGGGTTGATTTGTCTTCAAGCATTTGTATTATCTATTTGAAATAATTTTATATAATTTAATTGATCACTCTTTTATTTTGGTTATGATGAAATGTTTTCAAATTTTTTACTCACCTTTTGAGATAAATAAAAAGTTTATGTTCCTCCATCTTCAAGTTTTTTGGTGAAGTGTATATGTTTACCATTGATATAGAATAGTGAAGCATTTGTTTTTATATGATATTTTCTAGTTTTTATACCTTAATACGAGATATTTTAACTTATAAATTTCATTATAAGTGTCTAAATTATATTTAGTTGAAGCATTAGATGTGAATTTAGTTCCCTTACATTCTTTCCTTGTAAATATTAAGTTTATCAAGTCCTTGTGAAACACTATTGTATAAGTCATTATTGAGTGTAGATAATGTGTAAAAGCTTATCATTTTCATAAGATTTCTCATTTAAAGAATAATTGGTCATACAAAATTGGTGCATCACCTTCATTTCTAGTTTCCCTTTTAATTCCATTGTAAATAGTGTCATTTTCACCCTTTTCATTTATAGAATTAGTGAATAGTAGTTTTAAGAATAGGTTTTAGTGAGAGGATGAAGCGAAATAGCCCTATTTGGATATCCTCTCCCTTAAAAATTTACCCACACTTAGGATAGATTACATGTTCCACCAGGAGTGAGAAACTACACACTTTCTCTTAAGCTCACACTCCTAATTGACAAAAGGAATCAATCATAAAATTATAACATGTAGTAGTTAAATAATAAAAAACATAATGAATAAATCATTAATACTAAAAATCTCAAATTTATGATTAAAATTAATTGTTTGGTTTATCCATGTTTCCCTATTGCTCAGGTTTGAACATAACCTGGCTCAAGTACCTATCCATGTAGTCAATAAATAGACTATCAACAATACCTAGACATCTAAGTATAATAAATGTAATAATAATATTTAAATAATACATCAAACTAAAAAATGAATCGTTACTCATTAATAAATAATATCAAATGCTATCATGAAAATGTAATCCATAATTGTCTCAATAATTATAATGAAAATATACCAATATAGATCATAAAATTATAACATCATAGTAAATCAATGAAATATGTCTCAAATAGTTCACAACTAGACTATATCACAATAAAAAAATTAAATGAAAGTCAATTAGGGTCATTACATAAAGTGTTTGACAATGTTTATTGTTGATATATTTACCCTAGTTGGTGCATTTACCATTTCACTAACCTAAAATCTACAAGAGATCATTCACTATGTTATAAAAACATTAAAAATCATGCATACTTCCCTATTTAAGACAAATTTATCCATATTCATAATAGTGGATCTTTTTAGACTTTTACCAATAGTCTCTAGTTTTCTAAGGTAAGTTCACACTAGATTAGATAGGACCAAACTATGGCCTTATCCACTAATACGACCTTATCCCTTATGCTCTAATGATCACTTATTCAAATTGAGACATTTCAAAATGGATCTCCCATGCATTTTGTAAATTTGGTTAGTGAAAATATTCCAAATATTATCCTATATATGCACACCAACACCACTAATTACACTCCTAAATACTTCACTTGGTAATTCTAATGCACACTAAGCAAAATATCACTCTCTTCCAAATTCAATTCTATAGTATTATAACTATCATAGGTCAAGTTTGAAAACTATTTATTGTAGTTTAAGAGCATCCGTTTTCAAGAATTTCAATCAATATTATAGAAATAATCATATATTTTCAAAATCATGGATCACATAATCACTCTAGGAGGGAGAACTACATCAGTCATAGACCTATTTAGGCTATGCAGGAAGCACTCAGTTATATGAGGTTTCTAAGAATAGCATAGTTATTCCCCTTACATATTTCCCATCTTTTAACTTGATCTCTACTTTTTTTATTGTGTAGGAACAAGGGTTTATATTTTAAAAGTATTCCACATGACATATTGAACCACAAAGTCAATCAATAAATCCTTATAGACTTTTACACAAACCCAAATAAGAAAATTAGGCACATAGTCAACCAAGATGTGGCCATAGTGAATAGACAAGGTAGTATTTAACCCCTATCTACCTCTTGTGGACTTTTCATAGAAAACTTTGAATTAAATTTTTTTAACATGACACTATTTCACACAATTTTTTGTCACAGTCAAAATTAAATCTATTTTAAAGAGGTTTACACATACTTATGCCAATTTACTATTTTCATATATTTGAAAATTATGTAATATTATATAACATATTGTATCATAAGGTATTTCATTATTAGATTCATATATATCAACATTTCCATTTCAGTAGTTTAAATTTTACTAGTTTAGAATTCATTCAAATTAAAATAGAATAAACAATCTCATGAATCTATTATTTTTAGAAAATTGCTTGTTTGTTATTTGATTTGTTTTTATCCTAGGATTTTAGTACATTTATATAAATTCTTGACACTAAAATAAAATAAATTATGTGGCATGAGTTATAGGTATGTGGTTGGAAAAATTGGGTCATGGAATAGTAGGTTGAGCCTGTGGGTTGTTCAACCAATTTTGTGGGCAGATTTGTGAATTCTAATAAAAAGAAAAATCACTATGTGAGTCAAATGGGAAAAAAACTAATCTATGGTGTGTATATCTCAAATAAAGTTCAAAAATAGGGAAAGGTAAGGCAAAAATAAATATTTTATGTCTCTAAATAGGAGCTTCTTATTCTATCTCTTTAGTGGACAAGCATCTCAAGGACCAATTTTTGATGTTTGTAGCTTTTTCACACTCATGAAAAAACATGGCTCAAAGCCTAGGTATTCATATATAAGATGCTTTTTGATCTCAATTGAAGGTTACTCCTTTCAAGGCTATTGTTGCATACATTTATACAAGGGATTACAACTCAAACCAAGAAGTGATTTAAGGTAGATATTGCTCACACCTAGAATACTATATCAAATGAGACACTTTTACAAACTTCGAAATAATAATTCAACCTATACTAATTATGTAAATCAATGAAACATATCACTCTTTAATAGTTATAACGCATCTAGAATTAACGTTCATTCACATATAATGGTTAGATTCATCAATAATATTGGGACACATCATAATTATTGAATCAATTTACAAAATAAATAAATTTCAAATTCATGAACATAGAAAGGGAAAAAGACAGAACAAGCACAATTGCATGACAATCAAGATGCTTGATTTCTTTCTATATTTTATTCAAAGAATGTTGACCCTTTTAAAGAGGGTTACAACTTGTATATATAGACTTGGGGAAGGGGTCACCTCATCCCCCAATATTAACATGTTATATTTACATCTAAAATATTGTAAGATATGTCTAAGTTACATATCAATGCATTACAAATAGCCTAGACATGCAATGTATGCATGTTACTCAAAAACTAGTTAATTACTATATATATATATATATATATATATATATATATATATATATATATATATATATATATGAATTTAATTGTTTGGTTATGTTGGTTACATGAAAAATGTACAAAATTAGCCAATCTAAATTGGCTCTTGCTTGACTATCTCAAAAATCCTATGGGAATTATAGTAGCACTGGTAGTAGCTGACATTTTAGTAACTAGAAGTGAAATTGAAGATGCACCAAATGTTTAAATTATATTGAATATGGGAATATTAGTTTGAGGTGGCATCAATGTGGTAGTTTTTGTCATTTTTAGAGTAGGTAGAGTTGTCATAGTGGAACTAGCAGGTTGAGCTTGTTGAGCAGCTTTCTTATTTACATCTAAATCTAGGTAATGCTTGTAGGCCTTAGCATGCTATGTTATTATTATACTAATATCTAGAAGAGATGGTCAAGTTACTCTTCTTGTCTCACCAATTAGTCTATTATGCTCCACCTTGGTTGATTTGAAGCCAAACTTGAATACCTTCACCTCTATGTCCTTTTTCACTGAGATTAACATAGCCTCTATGTCTTCAATACTCAGACCATGTAACTTCTACTTGAAGATGTCAAAATTTTATATGTTCATCTACTCAAATATAGCTCTGGTTATTAGTTTTAGTCATATAAAATGTGAAAATTTGTAACTTGAGCATGGATAATGACACCCAACCCTTAGGTCCCTCCTGTTTGCTCTCACAACCCTCATAGGCATATTTTCGCTGATTCCTAGTCATCTATAGCCTTCCAAAATTTATTCCAGCTGAGCTAGACCCCTTTTTCCATGACTAATCCATCCCCCTAGGTCCCGTCAGCTCAAGATAATAGTGCCACACTTGGACTATAGCACTAGTGCCACTCCTGTCTGCTTTTGGCACTCTTATCCAAATGCATTTTTGGCACCAATGGTTAGTTTCTTCTGGTTTCCCATTCTTCTCCTTGTCATCCTAATGTGAGTATATTCAACCCATGACCAATATATCCCTATAAAATCCCATTCAAAGGTCGTTTAGAAAGAGTTGGAAAATATCACTAAGCAACCAAGAATACAAGCAAGACTACTAAAACAATCTTCCCTATTCTCTATATACATCTAACCAATATACTTACAAACTTATTCAAATCCTTACACCAGTACCTAGCCACCTTAAGTTCATCCAATTTAGTATTTTGCATATTCATACACTTAATTTCACAAAGCACATCAAGTGAGAGAACTACATATGGCTTGATCCCTCTTTGGAGTATTTGTATGTAGGAAGTGTGCCCACACAAGGGGTGTGGATACACGTTCAATGAATATTATACACATTAACCCCTCTCTCTCTCAAAATTAGTTAAAAAATAATGGAGTATAGGGTTTGAAGATAAAATATTCTCTACAAGGAGATCTATAGATTTCTAGCTATCAAAAATTCATAGATAAGGTCACATAAACCTAGTGAACAAAACCCAAAAAGCTTAAATCCTTAGGAAAACAATGATATAGGTGGACTATAACACTGGTACAACTCTTATCTACTTTTGGCACTCCTATCCAATCATAAAATGAAGGTTAGATATCAGTTTGTGATAGTTTCAAAATCTTACATAGTGAATATTAAACCCTATCTCAGCCATATCAGGCAGTTTCTAGCTAAGTCTTTTTTTTCATCTCTTATTACTATTTTTAGAAAGGTGAAAATTGTAATCTAATTTACACAAATTAGTAGCTTAATTATTGCATATTTATTTACCAATTTTACTACTCAGATCCTTTAACTAAACTAGGAATAATACACTAATATTCTTAAAATTATTAAATCTTTTGGTGAACCTGACATACTTTATTTGTGCATAAAAACCCTAGAAACCCTAGGGTAAATTTCCTACTAATTTTTCCTATATTTTTATAATTTTTTACTTGCATAATAAAATAAAAAATGAACATTTAATTTTAAAATTTTTTAGTAATTTTAAAATAATTTTATTTCAAACCCTAGTTGCCCATACTAGGTCCTAGTATTTTCCCAGTAATTTTCCAATCATTTTTTGAATTTTTACTAGTATATTTAAATAAAAAATCCATTCAAATTTAAAAATTCAATAGTAATTCTCAAAAATATTTAGTTTTTCAAACCCTAGTTACATATACTAGGTCCCATTAAATCACTAATTTTCTAATAAATTTATTTTTTTTGCTTGCATATTCAACTCAGAATTCACTTCAAATTTCAAAATTTCATAGTAAATATCAAAATAATTATTTTTAAAAACCCTATCTGAATATACTAAGTCCCATTGCTTCTTGAGGTATCACCTTACATTCTAAAATCAGATTTCAAATATGGATCTCACTTATTTACATTTTTTTCTTACATTTCTTGAAAATAATAAGGAGACCATCATAGGTCCTATCATGTACATGAATGATGAATTTTACCATATGATAATACAAATCTTTATTCTTTGCATTTTATTCTTATTTTTCATAATATGGGATGATGTTAAGATAGTTATTATTAAACATGCTAAGATATCTTTTGTATCACCTCACTTGGAGCCCATATGCCATGTCGAGTCATGTTGCATGGTCCATTTTTCTCTTTCCTAAGTCATTACCCTTCACCAAAGAGCTTAGTTGACACCCTTTGTCCCTCCACTACCTCAACTTATCGATTATATCTACTCTCCTCCTGTATCTAAACTAGTCCTATATAGATAGTAGATAACATGGTTAGAGTAGTTACTCAATGTGTCACCATGCCTTTTCCACCTAATCAGGAGCCCTACCACCCTCCCATTCTATCCCATCCCAAGCCCAACCCATCAACACAAGTATATTTAAACAAGGCATATGATGTTGTTGATTAGTTGAGAAACACACCCACTAAGATTTCCATGTTAAAACTAATTTAGAAAGCTAGTGTGTTCAAGGACATTCTCTATTAGGCACTCACTCAAAATTCTAAGCCCATTGATGAAGAGCCTTATTATTTTGCATTAGTGGTTAACATGCTAAAAAATAGAGAAGATTATATCACTTTTGATCATGATGACATGCTATCTTAGATAATAATTGATCAAAATTTACCACTATTTATACAAGCTCAAGTCTAAACTAGTGCAATTAAGAGAGTTCTAGTTGATAATGGTTTTGGGATTAATATATGTAATATTACATTCTTACAAACCATGGGTGTGGACATGGTATCCATGAAAAAATCATATAAGAAAATTCAAGGATTTTTTGATATACCATGATAGACATTGGGCACCATTGCTTTATATATCATGGTAGGACCCAAAACCCTCTTTACACAATTCTAGGTCATGTCAGGTCCTCTTCATTATAATATTGTACTCAAACAACCTTGGATACATGCTATGGGGGTAGTTCCTTCTAATCTTCATCAATGTGTTAAGTTTTTCCATTAAGGATACCTATACACATGTCCATCAGACAACCAACCATTCAAATATTGTCAAACTACAGAGTCATCCTTGACTATTTCACCAAATGGGACACCTCATATCATAGTTTAGTCACCACCTCATTACATTTATATTGATTAGATATATACATATGAGATTAGAGAGACTATCACTTCATGCACTCCTCCACTTATAGTTTTGCTCTCAGCTCTAGATATTTTATTTAGCTAGTCATAGTAACTTCAGCCATTCTAGCTACTCAATCAATCATGATTCCTACACCTATTACAATTATACATTAACCAATAGTAGTTCTAGTAGTACCAGTTGATTCTATAGATACAATTACTCCATTATTTATAGACACTCTCACAACACCATTATCTTCTACTATAATAGTTGATGAGACTCCCATATCATATTTAACCCTTATAGTAAATTTTGAGTTATCATATGTAAATGATGTTCATATAGATTCCTAGGTTTTTTAGATGATGATATGACACCCAAACTCATTGATGAATATTTTTGTGGGTTGAGCTTTACACTAGTTAGCCCAGGAGAATACCGAAGTGAATCTATAACTCTCATTAAACATACTATATCACTCTTAGCATCTCGTACTACAAACTTAGGATATACTCCACATTCACAACCATAGATAGATCACTTGACACATATAGTTCGCATGGTTATCTCTATAGATATAGAGCTAATTATTCATATTTTGTTAGGCATCACACAACATCAACCACAAATTATGTCATAGATGTTACTTGATCATGGATTAGTCACATTACCTATAGTACAACATAGATATATTAGTAGATTATGACCATAGGATGGTCACCCATTTTGTCTTATTCACAAGATCATAGGCCATGATACAAACTCATGTAAAAATTTAAAGTAGAGATTGGATAAACTATAGGTTTAGGGTATTATTTATATTATATCACCACCAATACCAACTTCTCCACTTTCACTGAAGTAATCTACTACCAGAGCTAAAAATCCAAAAGGGGATTCAACATCTCCATCACTAGAGTAACCTTTAGTTCACCTTCAGTAGGATAACACCATGTACATAAATTTTATTGAGTATGATGATACTTATGATGATTATCTTATAGTATTTAATGATTTTCATGACCCATTCCTCCATCTCCATCCCTAGAGACCTCCATCCTTGGACCCTTTACCCCCTCCAACCTAGTCTTTTATGTCATCATGTACATATTGCTTTATTCATATGCTTGCATATAGCCTTTTCCCTAATGTTTTTATGTAGCTTATTTTTAATTTATTGTACATATTCTTCCTATGATTGATTCTACATAGCTCAAATTTTGAAAAATAAAAAATATTCAAATATTTCAAACATAAAAACCATTAAAATTTCAAAATACAAAAACATTAAAAAATGTCAAAAACACCAAAAATATCTTGATTGTATGCATCATCCATGCTTTACTTTGTTACTACTATGCTAAACTTACATTTGCTATTTTATACTATTTGTTTGTCAATTTATCTAAATTACCATGTTTCACTTGATCTCCTTTGAGTGTGTGTACTAACATCCAACTCTTTGATTTCTTCATTCTACCTATTGAGGGGGCATCTTAATTCTACATTTGAGACATCATTACATATACCCACTACGGGAATCTTCTACATGACTACACCATCCACGTTATGTCATTCCTACACCACACACTCTAGTTATCATGTTGATATACATTACTTACTATCTTACATAGATTACTCTATCAACATTCACTAGTTTATAACACTTATGTATTTATTAACATATACCTAGTCTTGTATTAAACATGTCTTACATACTTTCACTTCTTCCTTTGATTAGTTAGGTGTGATTGTATCTCCAATATTTACATGCTTTATTTTCTTGCTTAGTGTAGCTTGATGTGATTGCATTTTCCATTTCCTATTTGTCTCTTGTATGTGCTTTAGGACATTTGCCAATGTCCTTTGCTTCTATTCATGTGTGTCTTTTAGGACATTTGAAAATATCCTTTATTTGTACTCTTATATGTGATTGTGGCCCTCATGCCAAAACTTGCTTGCTTTAATTGTATGTACATGTGGTATTTAAACATGTGTTGTATGCTTGCTTTCTAGTCTGAGTGATATGTGCCCATGCCACTTGTTACTTGGCCCCTTAGCCACCCTTGTATGGCTCTTCTTGTTTTGTGTGATTGTTGCTTGTTTTCTTCTCATTATTTTCCATGTCATGATATACATCATGCATTATCTCGCTTTCTTGAATGCCATGATGGACATCATGCTCCATCCCTATATAACACCTAAAAACTAACAACTAGACTTCTAGTTCTAATTCAGTACATTGCACATCCTATTATATTGTTATATCTATCTAGGCATAATCATGTTGATCTAACAATCTCTCATTACAAACCATGTTGTATCTTGAGATATCTTCTTGATTATCATCATGTATATTTTTAGCATAACACACTTATAGGGCTCTTTATTTTGAGGGAAATCACTATAGGGTCTTCATTCCTACCCTCAAAAGAGGGGGAAACAAATAGGGGTTTTGTCATAGAGATTAGAGCTCTTAATGGTAAAAAAAGTAGTATTTAGCACACCCAAAGAAATAACCAAACATCAAACTAGGCCGGCAATGAAAATGTTTGAAAAATTGTTATATTTGGCATAGGACAATATCACTAAGATTAGACAATAACACTGGTACCACTACTATCCATTTTTAGTGCTCCTATCCAAATAGTAGAAAAACTAGACTTTCCAGAAGTAGGCATAAAAGTAGGTTCAACTACAGTTTTTACACAGTTAATTCAATTTAAAATTAGTAGTTTTTAGTACATTTTTTATAAAAAAATTAAGATATAGGGGATTTTATACATGACATGATATCTCTCACTTCCAGTTTTAGATATAATAGTTGGTATAACTTCCCTATCAGAATCCATGTTTCAGACACTAGTGATTGGGGGTAATGTGCATGGCACATTTATTATCTTTTCTTTTCAAGTTCAGTATTACCCAAGAATTCTCAACACTTGCATGCCTTATTCTATCTATAGGTGGTTGGCATCATTTTGGAGTGGTTTTTATACTAGCCTCACTTCCACATTTTAGAATGAATTTCATATAGGCCTAGTGCACCAATTTCCGAGTGGCTTTCATACAAGGGTAATCTCCATATTTTAGACTGGCCAAGAGTGTCCTATTTTATAGCATAAATTCAAATATCCATGCCAAAATTTTTATATCATAGTATATTCATGGGATTTAGGAGCAATCCCATATGACACACCTTCAAATCCTATATTCACTTTATGAGGTAATGATGGAGCCAAAAGAATAGTTAGCCTTTGCATTTTTAATCCATATACTTAGAGGTATTAGACTCATAGTCTAAACATTAATTAGCACACACATGATCACCTATATTCACTTAGTGGGAAATGATGGAGCTAAAGGGCTAGCCTTTACATTCTTGAGCTGCTCTCAAGGAATTGAGGACTTAGCTCTATCCATGATATTACTCTTGGTATAACATATCTAGAATATCTAGCATCACTCAACATCATAATAGGTTTTGTATTCGTCCACATACCTAGTAAGGTGTATTTATTCTTTTCTCTTCCTCTCTCTCTCTCTTTCCTAGCCTTGTGTGTTCTTATTTTAGATATAGTGTATCTAATAAGAACTGATCTAATCTTTGTTTTCTTACAGATTCATATTTCATAGCATGTTTTCTTTATGCATAAGTAACATCATAAAACTTCATGAGCTTCACCCTTACAAGTAAGTTCAGGTATGCTTTCAATTTTTATTTTATCCTAATATTTCACTTCACTGCATCACTAGAATAAAAGGGGGGCAAATGTAGTCATATAAAATATAAAAATTGATAATTTGAATGTGGCTAATGACACCTAACCCTTAGGTCCCATATTTATTGCTCTCAAACCCCTCATAGGCATAGTTTCACTAATTCCCAATCATTCATAGCATTCCAAACTTGATCCCAACTAAGCTAGACCCCTTTTTCCATGAATAATCCATCCCTTAGGTCCCATCATCTTAGGCCAATAGTGCCACACATGGACTATAGTACCAATGCCACTCATGTCTACTTTCAATTCTCTTATCCAAATGTATTTTTATCCCCAATGGTTAGTTTATTCTATCTCCCCATCCTTCTCCTTGTCAGCCTAATGTGAGTACATTCAACCCATGACCAATAGATCCCTATAAAATCCCATTCAAACATCATTTAGAAAGAGTTGGAAAATATCACTAAGTAAGAAATAATATAAGACTATTGAATCAATCTTCCCTATTCTTTGCATACATCTAGCCAATATACTTACAAACTTATTCAAATATTTACACCAGTCCCTAAACACCTCAAGTGCATCTAGTTTAGCATTTTACATATTCATACACTTAATTTCACAAAGCACATCAAGTGGGAGATATACATATGGCTTGATCCCTCTTCAAAGTATTGATATGTAGGAAGTGTACCCACACAAGGGGTGTGGATACATGTTCAATAAATATTAAACACACTAAACCCCCCTCTCTCTTGAAATTGGTCAAAGCATAATGGAGTATAGGTTTTGAATATATATTATGATCTATAGGAAGGTTTATAAACTTATATATATTGAAACTTCACAGATAGGGTCACACAGACCTGGTGAACAAAACCCAAAAAGCTCAATTCTTTAAGATAATAGTAGAGAGGTAGACTACAACACTAGTGCCATTCCTATTCACTTTTGGAACTCTTTTCCAATCATAAAATGAAGGTTAGATCTTACTTTTTGATAGTGTCCCAATATTTCATAGTGAATATCAGACCCTATCTCAGTTTTATCAATCAATTTATACCTAAGTCTTCTTTTCCATCTCTTATTATTATTTTTAGAAAGGTCAGAATTACAATCTAATTTACACAAATTAGTAGCTTAATTATTACATATTTATTTATTTATTTTACAACTTAGACACTTTAACTAAATTAGGAATAATACACCAATATTCCCAAAATTTGAAAATGACCAACCGATCTCAATTATCTCAAATAGTAGATAATTCCAATCATAAAAAAATCTATCCAGCCTCTTTTTCCTATTCAACCAACTTATTGACTAATGTATTTTAATATATTACCTAGTCTCAGGCCTCTTGTGTCCTTATCAATGCTAAGTTTAGAGTATTAGATGCCTCTAATGGAGTCATCAAATTGAAATGGTTAAAAGGCTTATTAGTTGTATACAACACAAGGAAGTTTAGTTTGATGTCATCTTCCTTATGGCTCATGATAATTGGGTTATATTATTCACATGTGGAGCTAAGATGAATCTCAAAGAGTGAATGGAATCAAGAATTTCATATAATCTAAGGGAAGCACCCTATACATCCTACTCAATGCCTTGAAGAACCCAAATTACCTTTTGTTTCTATTTAAGCGTCTCAAACTCTTCCTTGGGCTCTTTCCTATCCATTTTAGTTACTTGATGTATGATAATGATCACTTCTATGTGGGTTTCCATATATGAATTTAAGTCCTCAATATAAGGTGACTAAGCCTTTTGAATATTTTTCCTTTTACTTAGGGAGTAAAATTCTTCCCTCTCATTCATAATAAATGTTTTATCTATGTTGTCTTAAATTTTCTTTTTCATCACCTTCTAAACTAATGCAGTGGCTTTATCAAATAGGGAGCTCACCAATGGTAATTTTTTAATCTTTAGATTGGGCCACTTAGAGGCTAAAGCTCCTAGTTCCTTATCCCAATATGGAAGAGTGAGATTTGAGGTATAAGAGGGAAATTTTTCTACCCTAGCATATTCTCCAGGTTCTTGCTTAGTGTGTGAGAGAGGATTAGGCATTACAGGTCAAATAATCTTAGACCAGTCTATGTTACCATATTGTGTCATTATATGGACCATAAAGATTGGATACCTCTTAGGTGATCTCTTAGTTATTACCACTGTCATTACTATGGTGGGATTGGGGCTAGGCAAGGACAAACCCAATTAGGTAGAAGGGAATGTAGTTAGAGTGATGGACTGAGAAATGGATGGAATGGATATAACTAATGTTGATAGAGTGGATGTCAATGGAAGGGATGATAATCATAGGCATAGAAACTATACTAGTGGAAGCTGAGATAGTTGTTTTGGTAGTGTCTAAACTCATGAATGGGTGAAAAAATAGTAAACCTATAAAGACTATCCATTATGGAATGAATGTGGAGACTACAGGGCCAAGGGTGATTGAAACTAATGGTAAAGACATCAAAATGGAAAAACTCAAAGGAAATGTTAGCAAGTGGCCCTTACCAAGTGAGCCACCTATGACAAGTGATTTGGCCTCAATTACTTATAATATTAGAACCTTTACCTACTATAACTCCTCTTCATCTACCTCTTAGGTTAGAGGAGTCTATGGTTTGTCCTTATACTTCCTTTGATATGTCTTTATTATTTTCCCTACCTATGGACCTGTAGATTGTGATGGAAGAGAAGAGGGAATAATGCTTGGCATTAGGGCTAAAGTAACCATTATTTCATATTCATTATATAAATCCAAGCATATAATCCCATCTTATACCTACATTTTACCTCCTATTGTAGTTATCTCCTCAGCTAAATCTTGATTTAACTTGATCAGTTCAACTATTGAAGGCTAAACTATGAGTAACTATGCTTCCCCTTGTGTTGAGGTAGGAAATTATTATTCCTTAGCATATTCTTCTTTATCTTTTTCTTCCTTAGCTTGAATTAATGGTGCCTTGGCTACCAATTTTTTTGGGTCCTAAGTCTAGCTTTGAGATTTTTTGGGATTAGGACCATCTCCTTATAGTTATTGTGATTACCTCCCACTCTAAAAATCTAAGGATATCCATCCTACAAGAGGTAGAATTTTGAACATTGCTTCACTGAGTGTCAATGAAGGTTCAAATTGAAACAATCTTATCATGTCCTCAATTATCCCTATAGTTGTATCCTTTTATCTAACTATTGATATTTTGGCCTCACAAGCCAAATGCCAACCCTTAATATCAAAAACTTTTAGTGATCACCATTTTATCCATTTTATTGTGTTTCCAAGCATAGTCATGTCATTCATATCCTACTAAGAGTCTTTGAATCCTTATTAAGAGTGTCATTATGTGTCATAGTTTCATGGTTGATCCATTGTGTCATGAGTCTCTTGAATTCTTTTGGGTGATATGTTAAGTGTCATAGTGTCTTAGAATGAGAGAGATCATTATGAAAGGTCTAGAAAATCTAAATAAGTGTTATAGCCTTGTTTGAGAAGTTTATGAATCCTTTGGTAATATGAAGGTGTTAAATAATTATTTTGAGGCCATAACATGAAGACCATAATTTATTCAAATCACGTTGTCTATGACATATTCCTCTAAGCTTATTTAGTATATTCATTCCCCCTCTTAAGCCATCAAACACCCCTCAAACCATTTCATGATCTTATTTTGCCTTATAAACCTTAGGAAAGTGACTTGATTAATTGCATTAAAAATGGGCCTTTAAGATATTTTATCCACACCACATTACTACCCCATGCATTTTAGACACTTGAAACCCATTTTGAAACCCACTCACACTCTTTCATTAGCCAAGTGGGCCCCACATGCCAAGTTGTGGATTTTCCACTTTCGCCCTACATTTTTATTATTATAAAAGTATTTTAAACTCGTAATAATTCACATATATACCTAAAATTTCATTGCAATGTCTAAAACATAGAGAAAATGGTGGAAAATCATAGATTTTGGGGCATTTTTATATTTGTACAAAATTGTATAGATTGTACCATATAAGAGAATATTAGAGGATGAATATGAGCTCATGTCTAATGTTTCTTCAAATTTTCATAGTGAATGGATGCAAAAAAAAATATAAAAACTAGTTTTGCACCTCATCCACCTTCTTTGCAAGCTCAAATAACTCCTTAGGTTTTTACTTGTACCATATAGAGGATAGAGAATGGATGTCCTAGCTCTTGGTCGTAGGAAGTAAAATCAAGTAGCTTATAATCATGGGAATCTGTCTAGGAATTTGTCCCCTCAATTTTATTAACCTTCCTTATGAAGTTAAGGAATCTTTATGCCCCTCTCATCTGCATAGGCCCATTTGAACTAAATGGTTTTTAGAGGAATTTTATTTTTCTACTCAAACTAATCATGGACCATGTTTCCTCAAGTATTTAATAATACTTCCATGGCACTCTTAGTAATTATCTCACATGTGTGAGGTTACATGGATTGAAAATCATCATGACTAGCTACTATGCATAGTTTATAGATGAGTTGAGTAAAGGATAGAGTTTTGATGACTTCATCATAGGTTTTAAACAAGGTTAAAGAGTTTGAAAAAGTGATTAAAGGATCCCAATGCATTTTTTATAAAATTAAAGTCCAATGCCCCCCTTGTCACTTCAGAGGATCTCAGGGAAGGAATATTTATGCATGTGTGGACATCACTGTATGACAAAGACCATGTATAGTTCAAAAGCATCTATAAAGTCCTAAAATATAGCTAAAATCATGAAAGGAAATGTTATAATGATGATATATCATATTCATATCCTTGTCCACAAACTTATAAACCTCATATCAACCTCACCAGTCTTAAAAACCACCTTCTTTGTCTGCAAACTCACTCAGTCACCTTTTAGTAGAGTTTAAGTTTTTCTTGTGAAAATTAAGGTTTTATGAGATATTAAAGTTTATTTTTGAGTATGTGTATGCTATGTTTATATCTCCAAAATTTCATGTTTTCTCAGGTATATGTTTGGGTTCCTCCAAAGTTTATGTGGTTGGTCTTAGGAAGGATATTCCCCTCCATTTCATGTCCTTTCCATACTACTGTTGTTTCACTATATCATCACTACCATCTTCACTAGTTACCCCTATTTTGATTTTCTCATCTCCTTATCACTCCACTTCCATATTTATCCACCCATTCATCCTCCCTCTTAATTCTGAATTATGCCAATGGACCTCCATGCTCCCTTATAACCCTCAAAGGGAATGAAGTCACAAAGTGTTGAACCTATTTGATCATAGACCTAATCAAGACAAATCATACCTATAGCTAGTCATTTGGTCACTATAGCAAAGTACCAAAGGAGCATAAATAATAAGTATTCAAAGACAAGTATAGATGAGGGAAAATGAGATATGTGGTGAGTTCCAAATAAGGACCCAAAGATACATGAACTACATAAATTATCTTAAGGGAATTAACCCCAGGTGACACACCTAGATTGTCTTAGTGCATACAAGGAGAGGATCTAAGAGATTCTTGATAGTTGGATTATTTAAAGGAAATCAAGGCTTATCCTAGGAAAGTATGGATAGGGAGAGGTATCAAGTGTATGATGAGGTTATTGAAATGTATCAATGGCCAACTTACCCTTGTATCTATCAAATCATTATCCTACACAAGCGTAATAAGTACCTATAGCCACCACAATTGGACTAGGCTTGGCATATGAAGGAAGTTGAGCAGAGGTTGTGATTCATGTAACTATGAGTCATCTTATGAGAATTTAAATGTGTTGATGATACTTTAGGAAGACCAACACATCTATATAGGAGACCTTGACACTAACTTAAGAATAGCCTAACATAGAATAATCACCTACAATAACACCATAATAGAACCTATAGTCAACAAGTTGAGGGAAAAATATGAAAAGATTTAGGGGGGAAAATTCCACATTGAAGAGGAAGTGAAAACACTGGCGGTCATCATATACAATAAGGGAATGAAGTATCAAACTGATTTAACAATTTTGGGAATATTGTGGTATTATTCCTAATTTAGTTAAAGGGTTTGAGTAGTAAAATTAGTACATAAATAGACAATAAATAAGATACTAATTTGTGTAAATTAATTTCAATTCAAACTTTTGTAAAAATAGTAATAAGGATAAGAAAATAAAACTTAGCTAGAAAGTGATTGATCTAATTGAGATAGAGGTTGAAATTCATTATGGAGGATTAAGACACCATCACAAAATAATATTTGAAATTCATTTTATGATTTGAAATAGCACCATAACTAGATATTAGTGGTTCTAGTGCTATAGTCCACCTCTGCCACTATTATCTTGAGGATCTAATCTTTTTGGGTTTTATTTGTTATGTTTGTGTGACCTTGTCTATGAAGTTTTAGCAGATGTAAGTCTATATAAATCCATATATATTAGATTCTTTCTTCAAACCCTATTTTCCATTATGCTTTGAAAAATTTTGAGTGAGAGGGGGGGTTAGCATGTGTAATATGCATTGGACATGCTTCACAACTCATGTGTGGGCATGCTACCTACATACCAATACCCTGAAGAGGGATCGAGCCATATGTAGTTCTCCCACTTAATGTGATTTTTATATATGAAAATGTATAATGCTAAATTAGATGTGCTTGAGGTGGCTAAGGAATAGTGTAAGGATTTGAATGAGCTTATAAGTGTATTGGCTAGCTATATGTAGAGAATAAGGAAGATTATCTGAGTAATATTTCTTGTATTATTGCTTACTTAGTGATATTTTCCAACCCTTTCTAAATGATATTTGAATGGGATTTCATAGTGATCCCTTGGTCATGGATTGAATTTACTTACATTAGGTTGACAAGGATAAGGATGGTAAATTAGAATAAATTGACCATTGGGGCTAGAAATAGACTTGGATAATAGTGTCAAAAGTAGATAGGAGTGGCATTGGCATAATATTCCTAGTATGGTTCTATTATCTTGAATAGATAGGACCTAGGGGGATCGATCTACCCTAAAAAGAGGGGTTTGGCTCAACTAAGATCAAGTTTGGAAGGCTAAAAATGACTAGGAATCAGTTAAAAGATACTTATGAGGGTCATGAGAGGAAGCAAGAGGGACCTATGGGTTGGGTGTCATTAACCATGCTCAAGCTACATTTTTTTGCATTTTATATGACTACATTTACCCCTTCTTTATTCTAGTGATGTAGAAAAGTAAAATAATAGGTTAAAGAAAAAATATAAAATATACTTGAACTTACCTCTAAGGATGAATGCCATGAAGCTTGTGTGATGATAGGTGTGCATAGAGAGAGTACACTATGAAGTATGAATATACAAGAAAAATAAAGAGTATATTAGTTCTTACTAGATACAATATATCTAAAATAAGAACATACAAAGCTAGGTAAGAGAGAGGAAGAGAAAGGAATGAATACACCTCACTGAGTATGTGAACCAATACAAAACCTATTGTGATGCTAGATTATGATAAGTAATGTTGGAAGGTGTTGTACCAAGAGTAATATCACAAATGGAGTTTAGTGCTTAATTCCTTGAAATTGGCTCAAGAATGCAAAAGCTGGCCCTTTGACTTCATTGTCACCCACTAAGTGAATCTAGCTGGTCTTGCATGTGTTAATAAATGTTTGGATTATGTGTCCAATCTATCTAAATAGGTGGCTCAAGAATACAAAGGTTATCTAGTCCTTTGGTTCCATCATTGCCCCATGAAGTGAAGATATGGATTAATACTAGTATGAAATGTATATCATATGACATAGATCCTGAATCCCATAAATGTATTATGATCTAACAATGTTGGTATGGATAGCTTAATGTATGCTAGAAACTAGGCCACTCTAAAAGTTGGAGATTAGGCTTGTATTAAAACCACTCTAAACTAGTGCACTAGGCTTGTATGAAATCCACTTAGGAACTCAAGAATGTGGAAGTAAGGCTTGTATGAAATCCATTCCAAAATGATGCTAACCATCTACAAATGGAACAAGGTACACAACTATTAAGAATGCTTGGGTAAAACTAAACTTGGAAAGAAAATAAGATAAATGTGTTATGCACATTACCCCCAATCACTAGTGTTTGAAACATAAATTCTGATATGGAAGTTATATCAATTATCATATCTAAAAATGGAAGTGAGAGCCATCATGTCATGCATGATTCCCCCTATATCTAGATTCTCTAAGCAAAAGTATACCAAAAATTATTGATTTTGAACTGGTCTAGTTGTGCAAAATTATAGTTGAACCTAATATTATACCTGCTTATAGAAAATCTAGTTTTTCTATTATTTGGACAAGAGCACCAAAATTGGACACTAGTGGCCCCAAAATTATTATCCATGTTGGGTGCTATTTTATAGGGCCAAATTTGGTAACTATTCTCGATTCTTGACTATCTACCTGGTCTATTCTAACTATTTTGATGTCTGGTTGATGTTTTGGGTAAGCTAAATGCTTCTTTTTTATCATTAAGAACTCTGGTCTCTATGATAAAACCCCTATCTGTCACCCCCTTTTTTGAGGGTAGGAATGAAGACCCTAAAATGACTTTCCTTAGAAAAAAGAGCCCTGAAAGTGTGTTATGCTATAAATCTACATGATATATCAATGATAATTGAAAATATATCTCAGGATATAACATGATTTGTATTGAGATATTGTTAGATCAATAGGGGTATGCCTAGATATATATAACAATGTAATTCAATGTACTAAACTAAAACTAGAATGAGAAGTATGGTTAGTTGTTAGTCAGAGGGATGGAGCATGATGTTCATCATGACATCCAAGAAAGCAATATAAATGCATGATGTGAATCATGGAATTGTAAACAATGAGAAGAAAACAAGAAACAAGTACATAAGGTAAGAATTAAGATGCATATAAGGGTGGCCAAAGGGCCAAGAAAATAAGGGATATGGGCACATGTCACTCAAAATAGAAATCAATCATATAAGGCACATTCAAATGCCACATACACATACAATTGAAACAAACAAAATTGGCATGAAATCCATAATCACATAAAATACTATATATAAAAGACATTAGCAAATGTCCTAAGGCACACACATGAATAGAAGTAAAGAACATTGTAAAATGTACTAAGGCACATATAAGAGATAAACAAGAATTGATAAATATAATCACATCAAACTACGCTAAGAAATTAAGTAAAGCATGTAAGAAATTTGAAGTACAAACACATCTAACTAGTCAAAGAAAAAAGTGAATGTATGTAAGACATGTGTAGTACAAGACTAGGTATATGGTAAGAACTACACAAGTGTTATATACTAGTGAGTGTCAATAAAGTAATCTATGAAATTTAGTAAATAATGTACATTAGTAGGATAAATAGAGTGTGTGGTGTAGGAATGACATAACTTGGATGGTGTAGTCATGTAGAAGATGCCCCCATTGGGTATGTATATCAATGTCTGTCTTGATTGTAGAAGTAAGATTCCTCCTGAATGGGTAGAGTAAAGCAATCAAGGATCTAAATATCATTGTACACACTCAAAGAAGATCAATTAAAGCATGGTGATGTAGATAAATTAACAAATAATAGCATAGAAAAATAAATGTAAGTCTAACATTATAATATAAATGCAAAGCATGGATAATGCATACAATCAAAATATTTTTGGTATTTTGATATATTTGAATGTTTTTGTATTTTAAAATATTTGAATTATGTACAATCAAGCATAATAAACTATGTACAGGTAAGCAAGGCAAGGATGATACTAACCAATGAGTCTCATGGAGACTCCCTATCATGGTGTCCTGTATCAAGGAGAGGAATCATGTGTGATCATGAAACATGATGAAAATGCTCAGAATGTGGCCCTAAAAGTTGTATATGTTATAAATGATCTAAAATATTTGAATTAGAAACCAACTATGGGGTCATAAATTTGAGAAGTGGATGTAGTTTTAGGGATATTAGGGACACATTTGGTAGTAGGAGAAGGTCTCTGAATATGTGCTCTATGTGTAGATGCATGAGATCTCAATGATACTACCGTAAATGTGAACATTGTAGCTAGAGTTGTCTAGAATATTGAAGTTATGGAAGTGTATGAACTCTATTTTTTAGTGATGGATGCCTCAACTGTGTCTAAATTAGAACTAGAAGAGAAACTATAACTGGTGGCAACATTGAAAATAGTGATAAAAGTAAAATTGGTGACTGTAAAGTAAAATATGGCTTTGAAGTGGGGAGTGGTAACTCATATGGATATCTAAAAACTATAACAACCTAATTAACGTGAATAAATTTCATGCATCTTTGAACTATAGAAGGTACTGATTAAATTTTTTCGATTCATGGTTGACCAAGTAACATATCGAAAACTCTTGCACTGGGAACTATAGTAAATGGTATGGCCACATGTGTTGGACAAACCTATAGAAGAATTATAATCTCACCCAATAAACTCTATATGTACCCACTAAATCCATTGATAACTATGTTCATTATGGTAATATCCTACTTTGAATATCCCAAATGCTATAATAATGTCATAGTGCACATGTTCATACTAGATCCATCATCTATGAGAACACTATTAATAAGATGATTATGAATGTAAGATCTAATAAAGAGTGCATGATAATTTGTATTATCCTTAATGATCTCCTATTTTGAGAAGGAGATGGAAGGTCTAGATAGAAATCTTAAATTATATACACCAATCATGTTTTTCAAAGGATGTGTTCTTACAAAAGGTTCCTTGTATGTATTTGGAGGGGGATGTGCATGATATGCATGATGAACCCTTGATGTATCCCTTATCTCCTATTTCAAATGTCATGGAGAAGGATTTGTAAATATTTTAAATGCTTTATCATGTGTTGGCTTAGCCTGAGGAGTCTCAATTGAAGTACCAAGATCAATATGATTTCCATATATTAAATCACGTATCTTGTGTCTCAAATGGAAGAATTTATTTTTTGTATGGCCTGGTGCCTTGTGAAACTCACAAAATGCATGCTGATCATATCCTCATAAAAGAGGCTTTATTGGGTTAACTTCCTAAATAAGAGTAACAGATATGATGTTACATTCTAATAGCTACTATAAAACTCTGGCTGGAGAAACTGGTAGATTGGTAAAGGTATGTAAAATAGGTGTTGATAAAACCACTCATTGAGGGGGTCAAAATCTGCATTAACTATCAGTTGATTTGACTCTTTTTATCATTGACCTTAACTTTATATGGGACTTTATTGTTACTCTTATTTGTTATGTCTAATATACTTGTATACTTGAGTTTATCCATTGAAATTAGTTTGACTTCTCTCTCCTTTAGTGTGTGATATAGTTTAGTGAAGGAAGAGAATCTTTTGAACATAATTGATTTATGCAAATCTAGTAGAAGACTCTATTTGAAGAGATCCTATAATTCTTGATTGGCCATGGGGATAGTCATCTTAGCCAAGATAGTCATATATCAAAGAACATAATATGTGAGATCCTCATTAGCCCTTTGTTTTTATTGTGTAACTTGGGTGTATGAAACTTTATCACCAATGTTAATGATAAAATGAGCTAGGAACATATCAGCTAAAAGATTGAATGCATTGACCAACTAATTTGGTAGACTATAAAACAATTGTAAAGCATAATCCTTTAGGCTCTATAGAAATAAATTAGTAAGTAGTCAGTCATTTGGTACATAGTCTAAGCATGTTAAATGAAAGGATCATAAATGTGTCTTTGAGTCACCCTTGCCATCATATAGAGTAAGCTTGGGTTGAAAAAAAACTTATGGCAAGGGTGTAGAAGCAATGTGATGTGATAATGGTGTATGTAATATAGCAAAAGAATCCAAAACCTATGTAGGTCTAGAGGTACCTAGCTCAAGATGTAGCACCTTGGATTGAAGATATTTTATCTCTTGCACAAGGGATACCACATCAAGAGATAAAGATGTACTAGTTGTAGCTGGTGGAATAGAGGTAGGTTGGGTTGTTATAGGGGGTTGTTGAGATATAGTTGCCCCTATAGTGTTATTTTTAACTAGTTTCTTTGAAGGAAAGGAAGATTTAACTTTATTAGCCTTTTTAATTTCCATGATAGATTGAAAGATAAGAGTATGATCTCAGGGATATTCTTGGAGTCTTTCTTGAAAAAAATGTATCATCAAATTTTTATTGAGGAAAAATTCATTGTCAATAATTGGTGGAAGTGGATTAGAAGTATAATGTGGTGGAGCATGAGCATCAGTGTGTACATCATCATTGTTATTTTCACATTACTCATTATCAAAGTTATCTTTATTGAAATTAGTGTAATCTAGATGTGTAGAATCTATAATAGGAACCTAAGTTGGTTGTTTATCCATGGTATATGGCCAAGTTGTAGGCTTTGGGTGAATTTCCACTAAGTCTTGCACTTCATCCTGAAGGAAGAGATGTAAGGAACTTAGGTGGCATAAGGAAAACAACTTGGGTGATAGTAGAAAATATTAAATAGATGTAATCTAAATAAGGAACTAGAATATGTATAAAAAGGATACAAAGTTCACACACATGTAAGGTGATACCTCAAGAATAAATGGGACCTATTATGAGCTACTAGGGTTTTAATTAATAATTATTTAAACAATTAATATGAAAATTTGAAATTGAGAGTGGATTTCTAAATTATATATGCAAGTAAAAAATAAAAAATTTATTGAAAAATTAGTGATTTAAGGAGACCTAGTAAATGCAACTAGGGTTTTGAAAAATAAAATATTTTGATAAATTACTATGAAATTTTGAATTTTAAATGGATTTTTTGATTTAAATATGGTATTAAAATTTTATAAAATGATTGGAAAATTACTGAGACCTAGTGTGGGCAACTAGGGTTTAAAAGAAAAATATTTTAAAATTTACTATGAAATTTTAAAATTTATTGTGAATTTTTTATTTTAATATTCAGGAAAAAAAATCAAAAAAATATAGGAAAAATTAGTAAGAAATTTACCCTAGGGTTCTTAAGGTTTTTATGTGCAAACAAAGTAAGTTGGGTTCACCAAATGATTTAATTTTTTTGGGAATATTGAGGTATTATTCATAATTTAGTTAAAGGGTCTAAGTAGTAAAATTAGTACATAAATAGAAAATAATTAAGATACTAGTTTATGTAAATTTATTTCAATTCAAACATTTCTAAAAATAGTAATAAGAAGAAGAAAACAAAACTTAGCTAGAAATTGATTGATCCAATTGAGACAGAGGCTAGAATTCACTATACATGATTGAGACACTATCACAAATTGAGATCTAAACTTCATTTTATGATTGGATAAGAGAACTAGAACTAGATAATAGTGGCATTCACACTATAGTCCACCTCTGCCACTATTATCCTAAGGATATGAGCTTTCTAGGTTTTGTTTGTTATGTCTGTGTGACCCTATCTATGAAGTTTTGGTAGTTATAAGTATATATAGCTCCCTGTAGAGTACATTATTTCTTAAAACCCTATATTCCATTATGATTTGACCAATTTTGAGCAAGAGTGCGGGTTAGTGTGTGTAAGATGCACTGGACATGCTTCACACCTTGTGTGTGGGCACACTTCCTACATACCAATATTCTAAAGAGGGATAAAGCCATATGTATTTCTACTACTTGATGTCATTTGTGAAATTCTATATATGAAAATGTAGAATGCTAAACTAGATGTGCTTGAGGTGTTTAGGGACTGGTGTAAGGCTTTGAATGAGCTTGTAAGTGTGTTGGCTAGTTGTATGTAGAGAATAAGGAAGATTGCTTGAGTAGTATTTATTTTATTCTTGATTGCTTAGTGATATTTGCCAACCCTTTCCAAATGATCTTTGAATGGGATTTCATAGGGATCTATTGGTCATGAATTTAATTTACTCACATTAGGATGACAAGGATAAGGATGGGAAACTAAAATAAATTGACCATTAGGGAAAAAATGGACTTAGACAATAGTGTTGAAAGTAGATAGGAGTGGAATTGGCACTATAGTCCTAGTGTGGCACTATTTTCACGAGCAGACGGGACCTAAGGGGATTAATTTGTCCTAGAAAGAGGGGTCTAGCTTAGCTAGTATCAAGTCTAGAAGGCTACAAATGACTAAGAATTAGTGAAAATATGCTTATGAGGGTCATGAGATCAAGAAAAAGGGACTTGTGGGTTGGTTTTCATTATCCATGCTCAAGTGACCTTTTTTTTCATTTTATATGACTACACAAACACAAAAAAATCACCTATAACACTGTATTTGGCTTACTTGAAATTAGTGTTTGTGTGATGGAGGTTACTATTTTGGGTAATTGGTGAAAATGATGAAGTCATATAAATATTATTAAGGAATATATTCTCTCAAAAGGTTTAGTAAACTCACATCAAGAATTTTTACTCCCTCACTTAGCCAAGAAGGCAAAGAGAGCACCTACATGCTGCTCATCTAGGTAGACTTAAGGATGGAATCAAGTAGTTGTTTTAATAAATCAAAGGATAAGCTAAGTAGAGGGTATTAATACATGAGTAAGATATTATAATACAAAAAATAATGATATGTATGCATCAATTAGAGACCATTATCAGTTAAACCATAGATTAGAGGAAGGTACATGATTTTAAGAAGACTCAATCAACAAGCCTCCAGTGAACACACACACATACATATAAAATACCAAGAAAGTTGAAAATAGATGATGTAATCAAGGTGGTAATACATAATAAATGATAATGAATATTAAATAAGACCATTAAATTCCATATACTTAGGTAACCCTTAAAAGGTATGCTTGCAAACCTCTAGGGTTAGATTAAGCCCTTGATCCCCAAACTCCACATAAGTAAATGAGATGCTTGGAAGGAATAATCAGGACATAAAACTACAAAATATGGTGCATAAGGACATAAATAAGGAATAGGATATGTTATTATGATGTTTTTTCATCAATCCACCCATAATGGCCTCAAACTCATTGACCCTTGCACTCAAACACAGTTAACAAGCAACTAGTTAGCTTTGACAAAATGGTCACTTGAGGACTTTTGAGGCACAATCAGGACTTGAAATTTGGAAGGAATGGATATTATCACATATTAAAATCATCCATTCTATCATTTTGTCTAGATAAATAGTGGGTATACCTAATATTTTTTCTTAGACCAAGCTATGTTGAAGATAGATAATCAAGGGTGTTAAATGGGCAAAATTAGACTTTGGAATGTTTGCAAGTGAGTTTGGTACCATATAAGGTTTTGTAACATTTAAAAATTGTTTTTATGGGTCATATAAATTCATAAAAAAGGATAAAATTCACTTATAGAGTTAAATTGTTTGGATACATACAAAGTAAGCAAGCACTTAAGCCTACTCACATACCTTACTTCCACTTCAAGATACCCACAAGCCTTTAAAACTAGTTGGATGGACAATAAGAAATGTATGAAGATGTTTTATAATTATTAATAATATTAAAAGTTATAAGAGTGAGGAAATTTATTAGGGTGCCTTCAAACCATGTTTAAACCAGTCATCTTGTACATAGGTAGTTTGAAGGCAACCTTCAAGTGCTCACCTACTCCAAAACATAGGTGATCTAGACCAGATCTCTTAAGGAAGTTTAATTATCCTAATAATACATGATATATTGATTTTAATTGGGGGTATAACCTATATGAATTAACCTTAAGAATTTAGGCACTCAAAATGGCTTGTAAACTACCTTATGGTCACTTTCAAATGTTCATATCTTCATCCACCCTTTGCATTGGAACCCAAACCATTCATGGAAGGTGAGTAGGTTAGTTCCCTTGAGACTCATGAATTTTATTATAGACTTGGAAATCTATACAATATGAACTATCCTTAATACTCTTGAGTAGTCCTAAACCTCCTTAAATCCCTAAGCAGACCCAGTCTTAGAAAAATTGATGTTTTGATATCCTATCATCCTATAATGGTATGAAAAACTCATGGAAGGTAAATTAAAGTCAAAGAGGACTTACCCAATAGTAATTGATTATATAGAAATCATACATAATGCTTAAAAATCTAAATGTTTCTAGGGTTTTGAGTAGAAAAAAGGGTATTTGATAATCCATAATGATTCCAATCCTTGGAATAGTTGGTTTAAGACTTAATTCAACTTCTCAAGTCATAACATGCCTAATATTTAATTTTTAAATGCCTTTATTAGTGATTTTAATATTGCCAGTCTATCAATGCCAAAAGAAGGTGGACCAATTAGTGAAGATAAGTGGAATTTCAAGTTCCTATTACTTTCATAATCCTATATCATGGTTGAAGGTGTTTATTTAGGTTTAAAACACACTAATCCATAGGTTTACAAGCTCTCTTATAAGTGTCTAATGGCTTCCAAATTTCAACTATTTGATCAAAAAGGAATAGTTAAAATTAGAATTAGAGAGTTAGTGAAGGGAGTCAATGCAAGTTATAATTCCTAATAACTGATGTTTTAAATGGACAATTTCAATCTTCAAGGCCATTATGCAAAATGGAGGTAGTTTCGAGGTTTGACCTTTAAAACAGAGACTACTGGGTTACATAATACCTCTTAAGAGGCCTAATTATGCTCATGTATGCCATGTAACTATCATTAGAAGGAGTGATGGGTTATTTTGAGTATGGTAAACCCTTTGACAAAGATAATTAAAGCCAAATCATCCTCCACTAGCCTTATGTCAATGCTAAAAGGAACCATTAAGAAGGATCAACACATGGGAGAGTTGATAGAAGTTTATGTAACTAATGTAAATGGCATTTGGTATGGAATTTGGTTATTTATGACCCCCTTATCTCACTTAAAATCTATATTCCCCTTATTCTCTCCCTATTTCTTTTATATATTGAAGGCTTTTGGCCTTAATTTGTATCCCTCAAGTTGGTATGAGGAGAATTTACTAGTACTTGCACTCATACACATTTGGAATGATGAATAGAGAATATTTTAGCTTATTCATGATATATAATTTGTATGTTCATACTTGTCTTTATATGCAATAGTAGTATGACATTCCCTTTTGCAGGTCTAAGTTACACCTAGGTATTAACAAGCTTCTTGGTAGGTTGTCTAGTGTGTTTTGAGGTTGATAGCTTAAGTTCAGAGTTGAAACCAAATTACAAGTGCCTTAAACTAGGAATTCTTATCTTTACCCTCTCAATTTAGGCATTCAAATAACATATATGTGAAATATTATTTTTTAGAAGTCAGTGGAGATAGTCTCTTAGCTTTATGTATTGTCTATTAGTGTGTCAAGAGTCCAAGATGAGTTGAGTGGATGGAATTATCTTCATGGTGCATCACCAGTTTAGTTTAGGTTTTCATTCATAAAATATTATTTACCCTTTACATCCAAATACATTAATACTTAGAGATAGGATTAGGACTCAGATAGCATCAAAATGACAAATTAGGGGAGTTAACCCCTTAAAATATAAAGGTTTGGCCTACATATTAGGTAACCCATACCTAAGTTCATTTTCATGTTAGCCTCGGTTTTTGGTCTAGTCATGAAATATCCTCTCCTCATAAAGGGTACAACCTAGAGAACTAACACTAACCTCCTTGCCATATTTATCATTCAAGAAGAAGTTGTGATCAATTGGCTCATGCTTGTAATCAAGGTTGGGGTGTGAAATTTATTTTAGACCTTGCCATGAGGGTTATAATTTCTATGAGGGAGGGTGGCAAATTAATAATACCTTCTAGCCCATCCTCTCTTTATTGTCTATGAATGGTTTAATATATTCATCCAATGGTGATGTGAGATCTATAGAAGGCAGCCTTTTATCACCTCTCCATTGATGTTATTCCAAATGTGATGAGATATTTCTTGCTAAACTACCTTATCTAGAATGAACTTTAGAAGATGAAGAGGATATACCTTATGACCCACTACCATGATTATTGTATAATTAAGTTATAGATAGTAGTCTCAAATGTTATTAGTTAGTGTCTAGGCTATGATTATAGAAACTATTGATAATGGCTCACTGTGGATAGCCATCCATACCCGAGGATAAATGTTCTTGGAAATTTTGATTATGTTTCTTGCATATGGATATATGAACAAAGCTATAGTAGTCACAAATCTTATTTTTGATGACATTAGAATTGGGATCTTAGAAGACTCTATTATGTCTATACATAGTGTCCATGACTGCATCTAGCAGATAAGACATGATATAGAAATTTCCACATAGTGGCTAGTTATCCTTCTATAAAATATGCTCTTAGAGGCATGTGTTAATAATTTCACCCAAAATATAGGTACGCTCTAAGGTATTTAGAATTTATATAAGGGGAACCCATTATAGGTGCATGGAGTAGATACTAGCATAACCAAAGAGCATATTCAATAGTGTCATCCCTATATAGATTCACATTATAAAAATGGTAATGGGGACATGGATCTTAGCATACTTTTTAAAAGTGAAGTTATCCCTAGGTAGAATCCATTTTGATAGAGCTCACTTCAGATGGTTAGAATTTTTACATGTAACTAAAATATGAAAATCATAGGTAACATCTTTAATAGGCAAGATTAAATACCTATTAAACACTCCTATAGATATACATGTGATAACTATGTTACTATCTACATAATACAGATATCTTCCATCTATGATTCTTCCTTCAAGAAAAGACTCCATAGAAAATTTATGCATTTCATTATTGGAAATGATATGAATGAGAGGGGGGATTAATAAATATTAAAAACTTTTCATTCAATTCCACTTATCTATATATGAACCATTATAACATGCATGTATATCCTAACAATCATAAACATCAAATCATAAGAGCACTAAACACATGAATACAACATATACATGGGAAACCCTATAGGGGAATAAAATATATTTATTAACAAAATGGACTATATTCCTATAATACAAACATAAATATTTAGTGAAGCACCCACTTCACATGGATCACCAACCCCAACTAGCTCAATACCAACTCAATTAGGCTTAATAAGTAAACACCCACTTGCAAAGAGGTACCAACCCCATAGATGAATCAACACCAAATCATCCACATATTTATTTTATCACCTTAAAAAACCCTTGTTTCTTATACAATATATGATGATATAATCCTTCATCTCTTTGCTATCTTCTATCCATCTCAAACTAGCCTTCAATCTTCTTTGCTCAACTAGCCCTCTTCATGGCTTGATTTGGTCTTCTAAATTTGATCTTCATATGAAAAAACTTTATTATATATTCATAACATTTATTTTATGTTCTACATGACCTAATTATACTCACTAATTATATAAATCATTCTCTTATCCTCTTATACTCTCTCACACTTAACATCCTCTAAGCATTCTAAATAAGCTTAAACTGCCTTATTTTTATAAAAATCACTTGATCATATCCTTCTTAGTCAGATAATTATTCAAATAAATTAGTTAAAAAATGAAAATGTATTTTAATATTAACAATAACATGCCTTAATCAATAATCAATTGGTACAATAGGTTGGCCATACATCAATTAGCACTTACTCCTCTTTTATGCTTATGGAGACCTGATAGGGCTTCTTTAACAACACATTACCCTTTGATATTTATTGAAACATATAAAAAAACATCACATGATAGGAAAACATATAAAAAAACATCACATAAAATGAAGTTGGTGATGACCTTGATGAGGGTTTTATGAGGGTTTAGATCATCTTCTAGTCTTAACAATCATTCATAAAACTTAGCTCTTCCTTCTAGAAAATAATGATTAAATTTTTTAACTATAATCCTTCATCATCTACCATTAATATCTTATGTTCTCATGTAGATGATTCACATGCTAATGAGCATAGAGAAAACCCTATCAAGTAGATAACTCTTCATTATATACACTTGAGAAATCTTGAAATACTTTTCATGCCTTTTCTTGCAAACCTTGACCTAAAACTTCATGCACATACTTAAAACAAATTGAATCACCTCTTTCAATGTTCATCTACTCACTCATCTCAAGGAAACTAAACCTATTGCCTCATCTAGTCACCATTTGTCTTTTTACTTTCTAAGACTTGACTTGTAAGTCTTATTAGGCCTAGAATCTGACATTCTAGACACGATGTAAGATTCACCTTAAAAATATTCCATGTTTCAATGTCTCTTGTGTATGCTTAATAAAATTCATACACTCACTCTTCTTTGGAGCTTCAAAAAAACTTATTTGGATCTACTTACATATCTCTAGAGCTTGACTAGGATATTCATAACATCCTTAGAGTTACAAACACATATCTTCAAAGCTAACCTTTTAATCAATTGCAAGGTCATAAACACCTTAGGTATAAAATTAAATAAACTCTCTCATGATCAAAAATTGTCAAGTGTTCTTTGGATCATTCTCATCTTTATAGTTCATTTAGAACATCTTTAGAGCTTCTTACATAGATATTTAAAGAATACTACTTATTCTTCAAAGATCACTTATTTCATCATGCCACCTACAAATACCATCTCAAAAGGTATAGGAAAAGCATTACAAGATGTTTAACACTTGATAAACTAACTTATACTCACTCATGCTACTTCTCAATGATTTTACTCAAGTTGACATTAAAACATTCTTTAAACAATATTATCTCATCACAACAACAACACTAACTAAGCTGACAATCAAAACTCTTGATATACATACCTCAAGGAGTACTTGACCAAGAATTTACACAAGAACCTTTGACATTAATGATATTATATTGACATCAATGAAATAACCATGCATCTTGATAATAACCTTTGACATGAATGACACTATTAAATATCAAATCTCAACACTTAATAACAATTCTCAACAATTTCCTCCTTAATCAATGACAATGTTCAACAATCTCCCCCTTTGTCATTGATGAAAAACACACTCATAAAACTCTTTCAATCACTCTTGATGGAAATCATCTATTAGACCTAGTTTTTATCTTTTCTTTATTCCTTTTTGATCTTTCTCATTTTCTAAAATTTTATGATCTTTTCCCCCTTTGAAATTAGTGACAAAGATATTCCATAACTATCATCTCTCTCAGAATGAACTCATATTACAAGGTCACTTAAACACATATTAGGTTTAGTTCACCTACTTGAATATCTCCCCCTCAAACTAAACATCCATGTGATTATGTTATTAGTAGACATCAAAGATCATCTGCAACTACTAAAATAATACTCTTCTCCCTATGATGTGATATTATATCTCAAAGATACTAGATGATACATAGTCTTTAAAAACTATGGCAACCATTTATGACAACCATTCTCAGAAACATCTCAAACATATTACTCTCCTAGATGATTCATCAAAATCTCAATAAATAGAGTATATAAATCATCTTATGCAAAATATCTCCTTAACTTCATGTATATCAAAAGTAATCACTTCTTTGACAAATAATTTAGAACTACCAAACTCCCGCTTAGACCAAGCATATCTTATTTCAAAGAACTAGGAACTCAAGATCACATACCTTTCTTGACATGGATAAAGAAGATACCAAATTTTTTACCATACATAAGGCTATCCCATACTAAATATCAAATGTATAAATAGTTATTTCCCCTTTATATTCATAAATCAAGATCAATTACTCATAAAAATAGATCTTAGAATCTTACCTCTTGTATACCAATTATCTACAGTCTATCTTCAAAGCTTCACTAACTGCAAACTCATGCTTATATTGATAGAATAATGTCTCCATTAATCTTAATGGATCCACCCAATTTTTATAAGGAAATAGAAAAGTATGAACTCAAGACATTCTTATATCTCCATATTTTCACAAGACAAAATATTCTTTAGCATCCTTTTAGACTTGATTGGCTCTATAGGCTTGACCTTTGACTTGGCCTTTTCATCACCCACCTTGTCATCCTTCTTATTTTATTTGAATATATTATCAACACATGTAGAAAGCAAGTGTTATTTACATTCCTTCACTTATAATTTATGTTCTATAGTAGAAAAAATCCACCTTTGTTATGAGTTGAACATGACTCACCTTATCATCCTTCTTCTTAGTCAACTCTTCATCCGTACTACTTTTATCAACCATATAAGAATCAATACTTCTCTTATATCCTATCATGTGGCTTGAGTAACTACTATCTATACTTTGAACATTCACAAAATATTATTTTTTAGTCTTTTTCTCCACCTTTACATTATCTATAGGGTTTGTCTTCTTGATCCATTTCTTAGTGACATGATTATGAACCTTATTTTCTTGACTAGTCTTCTTCATATGTTTCATCTTGAAATATCTTACAATATGTCATATATTATGATAGCTATAACACACCATCTTATACATACCATTTTCTTGATGATGAATGTGATCTCCCTTTGACTAATTTATTCTTCTTTAATAGTTCCATGAGTACTCATTCTTGGATGATCTTCTACATTCTCTTGCTCTATGACCAAACTGACTACATAAAAAATAGTAACCATTAAAATAATTAGAATAAATTGTAGCATTTGGTTGTTTGATAGGTTTATTCATGTTTACCTTCTTCTCTTCAATAGTCTTATATTCAACTTGATGTGCCTTCTTTTGGTCTTATTTGAATCTAAGACCTATCTTGTCACTTGTAGACTTATGACTGCTTAATATATAATCTAGAGCCTCAATGCTCTTTTAAAACTTCAAAAAGCTCTTCACCTTTCTAGATGCTTGATCCAATTCAACTTTTAGAGATTATATTTCATTTTCATATCTACTATAATCTTCTTTTTTAGCTTTTAGGCTTGCTGCAATAATCTCTATCTAGATTTCAAATTGTTGGATGATCTCTTCATACTCCTTGGAAGTGTTTATCAGCCTTTCCTCAAAAATTCCATTCTACTCTTCATAGTCCTAAGTTAATGACTTCAGTTTCTTATTCTTCTTTTTCAAAATCTTTATTTCTTCTAAGGCACTCATGAGCTCAACTTCAAGATCCACTTTTGCTTCTCCTTCTTTAATGTCCTAGTACACTTCTTCATTTGATTATACATCAATCATGAGGCCTTTCCCATTTGAAAAACCCTCATTGTATGATTCTATGTCTATGATTTTTTTTTCATTATTATCATGTTATGATTCATTATTGACATCATCATTGTCAGATATGTCTGAATCACTTACCTGAGATGAGTTATCTTCTTTGGTATAGAAGTTATTCTTATTCTTGAATGAATTCTTCTTGCCTTCATACTTTTTGAAACTCTTCTTGATTTTTTCAGACCTATAGGATTTATTGTCTATATCATCATCCTTAGTATTCTACTTACGAGGACACTTGTTTGAAAAATTTTCAATTTCTCCATAGTTCAAACACTTGAATGGAAAGTTACCTTTGTACTTACCTAAACCTATTCTTAACTTTATAACGAACATGGCAATCAATTCATCATCATCAATATTTGATTCAATATCATCCTTGGAATTTTACCTTGTGTCTTATTCTCTTTTGAATTATTTTTAGCTTTAAAATCTATTTCTTTCTTGAGAGGTCTTCCTTCATCAATTCTCATCTCATAGGCATCAAGATGCCATGAATCCCATCCATCTCTAGTTTGTCCAAATCTTTCATCTCTTCTAGTGCATACACTTTAGAGTCAAAATTAAGAGTGAGTGATATCAAATTTTTTTGGATAATCATAGAATCTTTCACTTTTTCTCCTAATCCTCTAATGATATTGAAAACTTCATCAACCCTCAATAGGTAGGATGCAATAGTTTCATCCTCATTCATCTTCATACGTTCAAATTTTCTTATATGGGTATTCAACTTGGAAAAATTCACCTTATCATCTCCTTCATAGATGGTATTTAGTTTTTCCCATATATCTTTGGCTAAAAAAAACCTCATTACTTCCACACATAATGACATTCATTGCCTTGGAATTATTTTCACTAGCCTTTTACCTGTTGTATCTATTGGTGGAATTATAGGTGTAATATACCCATCTGTGATTGGTTTCCAAATATCACATCATTATTACATCAAATATATATTCATTATAACATTCCAAAAATCATATTTATATCCATTTAATAATGGAGCCTTACTAGTAGAGAAACCACCTTGAACTTGTCCACTAGTCATCCTTCTTAGGATTTCCTTTAGGCTTACAATCTTAATCTAAAGGACCAGATATGCTACTAATTTTTATAAAAATGATGACTAAGAAGTGGTGAATTATTATTTAAAACTTTTCATTAAATTCCAATTATCTATATATGGACCATTCTAACATGTATGTACATCTTAGCAATCATAATCATCAAATCATAAGAGCATGAAACACATAAATATAACATATACATGGGAAAAACCTATAGGGGAAAAACACACTAATGAAGTGAATGGAATACATTAATATAATAAAAAATCAATATTTAGTGAAGCACCCACTTTACATGGAGCACCAACCCCAACTAGGTCAGCACCAACTTAGCTAGGCTTTAACAAGCACCTAATTGCAAAGAGACACCAACCCCCAAGATGATTTAGCACCAAATAAATTGATTGATTATTTAATAAAATTTATAAACAATTATTTATTATATAATATATGATGATATAAAACTTCATATCCCCTCTCTCTTCTATCCCTGTCAAATTGGCCTTCAACCTTCTTTGCTCAACTAATCCTCTTCATGGCTTAATTAGGTATTCTGACCTTGATCCTCATATGCAAAAACTCTGTTAGATATTCATAAAAAATATTTTATGGTTTTAATTAAATTATTATGCTCACCAATTATTTAAATCATTTTCTTATCCTCTTTTTCTCTCTCACACTTATCATCCTCTAAGCATTCCAATTAGGCCTAAACTACCTTGATTTTATACAAGTCACTTGATCATATCATTCTTAGTTAGATAATTATTAAAATTAATAAGGTTGAAAATTAAAAGGTATTTTAATATTAAAAATTACATGATTTAATCATGAATAAATCACTATAATAGGTCAACCATCCATCAATTACCCATTACTCCTCTTTTAGGCTTATAGAGACCTAATAAGCCTTCTTTAACAACACATTACCCTTTGATCTTTATTGAAGCATATAAAAACACCTAAAATGGTAGGAAAACATCATAAAACACTCTAATAGTCATTATATAACTTTAGTTTAGGTCCAAAATATCTTTTAGGTCTAATCACCACATGAACCCTTTCTTAAATCATTACATATAAAAGGCCTGTACATATACAAAAACTCTACCTTGAACAACTGAGGCATATACTCAATTTTGAAAAATGAACATGGAAAAAAATTAAAAATTAATAAACCTCATGACCTTAGGGTCATCAAAAAATTCACTTGATGTTTTAACTCAAAGTAAATAGGCTCAAACACTTCTTTGCATGATGTTCACTCATAACTACCAACTGACTCAAAAACATAGTCAAGGAAACATGAACATCTAAAACATGATTGAATATATTAAAGGGATTTCAATGCATGAACAGGATATTATAAAATCCTAAAAATCCTCAAATAATCATATCATGATCTCTAATAAAAACTATTGGTCTTATAGACCAATCTACTAACCTTCTTTCTCACAAACTCTACTCAACCATATAAGCCATTTTGGATTCAATTTTTCAACCTATTACACAGACATACAAGCTTATAAAAAGCATGGATAGAACATTAAAGACACAAAAAAAAATCATAATTCATATCAATGCATCACTCTCAAATGAAAACACATCAAGAAACATCTTCTCACATCTGTCTGATTTCCTTGTTATCTACACCATTAGGTTTGTTAGTGACTGGCCATCTTTGATTACCAACTTTTCACACCTTATATCTAGAACCTATCCATGAAAATAAAATAAAATTATCACACTTTTATCTTCATCCACTTAGTAACTTTAACTCAGTCAACTCTATCTTCTATAATAAATCTTCAAAAGATAAGCACTTTCCTATATGGTCTGCTTACTCATCTGAGAAACCAATCACACTTGGAGATGCCTGAAAGAGTTGAATTAAAAAATCAAATCACTTGTATAATCATATCAAACCTTTTTCTATCTATTTATAGCAATATATTCAATATTAGGTCACTTTTAGGGTTTTATGAGGGTTTAGACCATCTTCCAATCTTAATGATCAGTCATAAAACTTAGCTCTTATTTCTAAAAACCAATGCTTGAAATTTTGATCTACAACCCTTCCTCATGTACCATAAAAAAATTAGGTTTTCATGCAAATGTTTCAGTGCAAATGTGCACTAAAAAAACTTTCTTGGGTAGATAACTCTTCATTATGTGCACTCAAGAAACTTGGATCTAAAATTTCATGTACATACTTATAAAAATTTGACTCATATCTGTCAATGTTCACCTTCTCACTCATGTCATGAAAACTGATCATGTTACCTCACCTGACCACCATTTTTATTTTTGCTTTCTAAGATTTGAATTGAAAGTCTTATTAGGCCTAGAATTTGACTTCTAGCCACCCTGTAAGATTCACCTTGAAACTCTCCTATGTTTCAATGTCTCTTATGTATGCTCAACAACATCATACACTCACTCTTCTTTGGATCTTCAATATAACTTATTTAGAGGTACTTAAAAATATTTAGAGCTGATTGGGATCTTCATAACATCTTTAGAGCTACAAACATACATCTCTGAATATGACATTTTAATCAATTTTAAGGTCCTCAATCCTTAGGTACAACCTCAAATAATATCTCATGCTAAAATACTATCAAGTATTCTTCAAAGAATTATCATATTTGTATCTCATTCAGATCATCTTTAGAGCTACTTATAAATATCTTCATAGCATACTACTTATTCTTTTAAACTCACTTAATTCATCATGCCACTTACAAATACCATCTCACGAGGTCTAGACAAAGCATTACAAGATGATTAACACTTGATAAAATAGAATGTACTTACTCATTATTATTCTCAATGATTTAACTCAAGTTGACATTAGAACATTCTTCAAATAGTATTCTCTCATCACATCAACAACACTCACTTAGCTGACAATCATAACTCCTCATATACATATCTCACGGTTTACTTGACCAAAAATTTATAAAAGAACCTTTGAGATGAATGAAATAACCATGCATATTAATAGGAACATTTGACATAAATGACAACACTAAATATCAAAGCTCAACACTTAATGAAAATGCTCAACAATCTCCTCCTTAATTAATGATAATGCTCAACATGCATCATATCTAGTTTTACAATGGCATAGTGTAGGGATTAGAACTTGAATGGGAGAAATTCCTTTATCAGATACTTATCTTCAACTATTATATCTTCCTCAAGTGAAAATTAATCCACATTCTCAATTTCTTCCCATAATGTTTAATAATTTATATAACACCCCTTGAATATAATAAGATCGAACATCGTATCAAGGTATTATGTAGAATCCTTAATCAAGAACGTAGATGGTTTTAAGGCTCCCTATAGGTCATATATGATGATGCCATGATATCTATCCTAATTAATGATATGTTTCAATCTTTTCATAATGATATTTCTTCACTTAGATAAATTTCTCAAATCATAAATCACTATGATAGTAGTTAGGGATCTTGAGATTGTTTGATGCTAAAGTCTACTCAAGCTCAGATATTGAATGATGTGAAATCAATTTGGGGATCAATGCAAATAGATATCCTAAATTTATTACATTTTCATGCACCATTACTCATTAATGTCTATGAGTTTGTTACCTTCATTTAATTTGAATTCGATTACCCTATCCTAGTGTGCATGCCATATAAGATGCCTTGTCATTTGGGGTACCACGGTGTAACCTTATATATTTTCCATGTTTCATTATATATCCTAGTCAATAAAATAAAAAAATTGATTTTAGTCCAAAATACTCTAAAGCATAGAAGGCCTTTTACAAATATTTGCTCCCAAAGATTTTGAAATAAAGTTACCAAAGCAAAGTTGCCAATGACCAAATTTGTTAAAATAAATGTTGTTGATAGAAAGTTTTCAATGTGTAAATACTTGACATTAAAGCCTCTAATAATAATAATGTTACTAAAGATAATGTTTATGAAACAAAATTTAGTGATGAGAATCTTTTTTATATAATCCTTTTGAAAGGAATGTTCCTGAAAACTAAGTTTTTATAGTGAAGTCTCTAATATAAAAATTTCCAATATAAAGTTGTTGAAACAAATCTACTGAAGTAATTGTTGTCGATATAAAGTTTCCAAAACAAATCTATCAAAGTAATTATTTTTGATATAAATTTACCAAAAAAAATCTACAAAAGTAAAGATTCCATGGACCAAAGTTACCGATGTGAAACTTCCTAATATAGTCCTTCCAAAAGGAAAGTTCTCAATGTAAAGTCACCAATGAGAAACCTTCAACAGAGAATCTTTTTGAAGCAAATTTTTTTGATGTGAATATTTATGACATGAATCTTTTAGAAGAGAAATTTATGATTGAAATATTTTGAAATGAAAGTTTCCAAAAAATATTCTAAAATAAAATAATCTAAATATATATCCTATAAAATGAATATTTTTATCATTTTCATTAGTAGGTTAGTCTAAGAAAGTGCATCAAAAATAGTATACAATAACATGATTCTACATTAAAAATATTGATTTTGTACAAGTATCACAAATATTATAACCCTTATAACTCACAAGTACCCCTCTAAGATATTCATTATTTTCAAAAAAACAAAAAGGGTTCCCCACTTTTCAAATCAAAATACAGAGTGGGGTGTGTTGAATATAATAAATGGTGACTCATATGGGTGAATAATCAAGAGTTTTCAAGAACCCAAAATCCCTAGTTTTGTAATCCCAATATCAACCAGAAATTTATCCTAAAATAAATAACTAAACCAGAAATGGAAAGAGACTCTTGATAATCTTGTGAAACATCTTAGCTCTACTTACACCTTGAATCTATGTGAAAAGTGTTTGTATTTAAATCTTATTTCAGGTTTTTAGGCAAAGACATAAGGTTGAGTTGTAGGTTTCAATTTTATTCAGAATTATTTACATAAATGGGAAGCTCAAGCATTGCTCTACTGCCATCCAGGCATCCATAGCCCTGATAGAGATACCTTAGATCACCTATTCCTTTCACCTTAATATTTTTCATAATGCATTGATCTTATTTCATCATGTCAGATTTAAATCCCTTTTTATTTTTTTTTGGAAAGAGGGAAAAGGTGACCACAATGAGCTAGTCTTAGTTATAATTTAGGTTTAATCAAAATGTCCCTATCAAATCTTGCATATGTCCATGATTATTACCTTGAAAAATTAATAATGTTTTTCATGCATTTTATCCAAGGGAATAAGGAAAGTTTTCTAAATTTTCAAACAATTATGGGAGTAACTTCACATACTTGATGATCTCATTAGTCTCAAGACATATTCATGGCTTACTCTCTCATTGCTCAACTGGATTACAATTATTGAACTACAATATGTATTACCCCTTTGATTCATGTTGGATTCAAAATAAATCAAATGTGTTTGACTATACTAGGATCAATTAGAATTTGATTGACATGAAATCAAAAGGAAACTATTCTAGAAAATAGGAAAATAATGAAAGTGAAAAGCTAATCTAGAAAACCCAAACTAATCTAATGAAAGCAAACAATAGAAATCAAGAGACTAACTAATAAAGAAAATATAATCTACTCCTACCTCTAATGAGATGTCTTATTATTACTCAAAGACCTCCTTAAATGGAGTAGCCATGAAGTAATGCTTCAAAAACTATCCATTCATTGGATATGCCAGATCATTACCTTGAATATCCTTTAAATGAAAAGCATTATTTCCCAAAATTTATGATGTTTGATATGGTCCTATCCACATCAAGGTAAAATTATCATGCATTCCTTTATTCTCATGTGATTTATCCCATATCAGCAACAAGTCAGAGATTTTGAAATATTTGAATTTTTCTCTTTTATCAAACCATCTCTTGAACAAATCATGATGCTTGATGAAGCTATATGATGTTTTATCCCTGGAGTCTTCCATTTCAATGATATCCAACAATCTAGACTTTATTTTGTCATTGGGCTCCATGTATTCTTGCAAAAAGTGATATGTTGGTAATTCAATATGATTGGGAACATAGGCTATTTCTCATATACCAATAAGTATGAAAAATATTTGAGGTCCTAATTATACCTCATCTTGTTTGTCCAAAGTGCATATTTTAGTAGGAGGTACCACTCCCTTGGTTTATCTACACCTAACTTCTTGATTACATCAATAAGGTTATTATTGGTTGATTCAACCAATCTATTTCCTTATGGGTAATGATTTGAAGATGATATAATTATAATCTAATTATCATGGGCTAACTTATTGGACATAGCTGATTGAAATGTTGGCCCATTGTCACAAACCAAAGAGATGGGAGTGCCAAACTTGGTTATAATATGTTCTTCAAGAAAATGTATCACATATTGGGCTCTAGAGTTCTTAGTGGTGACTACCTTTATCTATCTAGTATAGTAATACACAATAATAAGCATGAAATTATATCTAGTTAAAGAATTTGGATTTATTACTCCAATGAAATCTATGACCCATTGGGAAAATAGACTTCCTTTGATTACAAGCTATAGCAACATGGATTTGTGTACTTCTCTTTTGGCCAAAACTTGGTATACATGGCACATTTTTATGTGTAAATGAAAATCCTTAAGAATTATTGTATACTGGTAGCCCATTCAGAGTATTTTATGTGTTGTAATATTGCTAGATGGATGGTTGTTGCCTATATTTTGATGTAAATTTTCTAAATTTTCTTGATCTTATTTATGTGAAACACACCTTAGAAAAATACCTTCATAGTTATTTCTATAGAGAACTCCCTTTTTAATCATATAATTATTAGCCTTGAGTCTTAAAGATATCTTTTTCTCTCTTTTAAGTTCTTGGGGGCATGTTCCGGTGAATAAAAATAGAATAATACTTGAATACCAATCTTCTTGGGAGACTTTTGTATGGAAAACTTCTTCACTAGTGATGTGTAGTTTTGGTTTAGTAATCAATTGAACTATGCCTTGTCTCCTAACAATCCTAGGTAGTTTTTATTTTAATGTCAAATTCCTATAACTTATCCATCTACTTACCTCTATATTCCCCCAATTTATTCTATCCAACCATGAGTTTGATAGTGGGATCCAATACTATAGTGATGGTTTTATTCTATAGGATATAATGCCTTAATTTTTTGACTATCTTGATGAGATCAAAGATCTTCTTATCAATTACTAAATATTGAAGCTATGTATCTTTCAAGTTAGTACTCATAAATGCCATCATGTGTTTGTTTTCTTCCCTTTTCTATGTGACTATTATAGTAATAGTATGATCTGAGGTGAATGAATATAAATTAAATTACTTGGTGAAATTAGGGATTACCAATATTGGGGCTTGTGAAATATCCATATTTATGTCTTAGAAGGGTTTTTAGCCTTAAGCATCCACTCCACTTTGGCATTCTATTTGAGCATTGTGTTCAAGGGTCTAACAATTTCTACAAATCCTTATATGAATTTCCCTGAAAAATTTTCTTTATAAAGAATGATTTGAGATCCTTTTTTATATTTAAAAACATTATCTTAGATATCCCTTGAATCTTTTTTGGTTCAATGGTGATCCCATCTTTGGTAATGATATGGCCTAGTAGCTTTCCTTTGATAAAGCCAAATATGTTTTTCTTTAGGTTAAGTGATACCCTAAATTTTCCACACCTCTCAAAAATAGATTTAAGATGGTCAATATGATCATCTCTATTTAAAAAAAAAATAGTGAGATCATCCATATATATAATGATACACTTCCCTATCAGTCCTTGGAATGCATGATACATTTCTCTTTAAAAAATTGTTCTAATGTTGATTAGTCCAAATGGCATTCTTTTATATGCATATGTTCTCCACTTCATAGTAAATGTTGTTTTCATCCTATCTTATGATTCAACCAACACTTTATTGTAACCTAAAAATCCATCTAAAAAAGACATCATCTTAGATCCACTTACCATTTGTATTACCTCATCTAAGGAGGGACGAGGGTAATTGTCCTTATCAAAATATTTATTCATGTTTTTGAATTCAATATAAATTCTAATCTCACCACTCTTTTTCTTGAATGGAACTAGATTAGCTACACAAGTCAAATGCCTAATAGGAAAGACAATCCTAACACTCACTAGCTTTTCCATTTCCTTCTGAATCAAGGGTTCTAAGATAGGATTAACCAACCTCTAAATTTTACTAAATGGTTTATGATTAGGCTTGATTGGAATTGTATTTGTCATGATTATAGGATTAAAAATACTTAAGTCTTCATAAGTCCATATAATTACATCTTTGTACTTGATAATTAGTTATTTTACTCTTTGACTTTCTTTAGGTTGCATCTTAAACTGATATTGATGAAGTATGAGTTATTTTGATCACCCATGTTTTCTACACTAAATTTATATTCATTAACCTTTAAATACCTCTATGATTGAGCTTTAGTATCTATGTTGAAGTTCCTTTCTAGGTTAACCATTCCTCATGGGAGGTAATTCTCTTTTAGTTAGATAATGCCTTCTTCATCCAATTAGTCATGGCTCATGTGGTTTCTTTCTTTGTTATCTATTATATAAGATTCAAATTATCCTAAATTTGTCAAAAATTAGACAATTTTCTATTCATCATCAAACACTTGAAATTTTTCAAAAAAAATTAATACTAAGGGACATGGTACCAATTCAATGGATAACTTCTAGATTTTTTAATCCTATATGGGTGAAAAATTCATCGTTAACGTAGCCAATGAATCAACGGATCCATTCTATTATCTTAGGATTGACACTATGTTGAAAGCTTCAAATGATTCTATTAAGTCCCAAGATCTATTCTTATACTTCTTTAAATACTAAAACTTACACTGATATTTATTCCTTACTTGATTTACCATGAGCTCAAAATCTCCACATACCAACAATTCCTTAACATTATTTTTGAGGGTGAACTAAAATCAAGACTTCGTATTCCACTCTATTATTGGTGCATGGGAATTTGAGGTTGTATGGCACCAATAGTTTCTCTCTTTATGGATTAATAAATTCAATACTAACACCTGATCCTTACTTAGATCTAACTCCATCAAAATGGAGGGTTCATAATTGGGAAGGTCTCAAAATTTCTATAGGTACTTCATGCTTCATAGAAAATGTATAAATACCTAAACTAGGAGATTTGTAACTGACCTCCTCATTGGTAGTATTTTATTCAGTAATAGGATGTTTCATTCTTGGCTCTTGATTAATTCTTATCTAGTTGGGCATGCCTCTCCATAGTATTCAAATATGTGAAAATGCCATGGAAAAATATCCATTTTATGTTTTTTACCATTTTATGCTTAATAACAATCCATAATCTTTATGAATGTTCACTACTAAGATGTTGATGTTCATCTGCACTTTTGGTTTTGATGCAACCTAAATGTTCACATTGTTTAGTTCTCCCAACACAAGCATCACTATTTTATCAAGTTGTGACATATTCCTCTTAGATGGCTTTGGTGTTAAACCAAGTTTCTAACAAATATAATTTGGCATCACAATCATTGAAGCTCCTGAATCTACCAGACAATTGTGTATATTATTTCCAAATGGTCAAATGTTTAACAAGAAAGGAGGAAATTTTGGCTTACTTTTGTATATGACATTTATATTGGTTATTTTAGACTTTTCTACCATAGACTTGACTTGATGTATTTCCATAAGATCTCCTTCTACTCTATGATTTGTGTTATTTTATGAAGAATAATGTTGGCCTTGATCTTCTTCATATCCTCAATAATATTGTATCCTCATTTACTCTGTTCTTCTCTGTGTTGAGGTTGATCATTCCCTTTAGGGGGAGAATTATTATCAACTTTGGGATTAAGATTGATAACCATATTATTAGGATGATTAGAATTAGGGAATGGATACCTATTCCTTATATTGTAATTATTATTTTTGAATTACTAGAATGCCTACACTTCGTCAAAATTATCTTCTAAGACATTATAATCTTCACTAGGGAAGGGAAACTTAAAAGTCTTAAATACCATAGCTGAACTAGAATGACTAGAGCCATGAGTAAAATATAGAGGATTCATCATTATATCTTGTTTTATCATTTCCATTTTTAATATTTGAAAAGTTGTGTATAATTTTATACAATCCATCTCTCCAAGTTGGGACATATTATGGACCCTACACTAGTTGGGAAAAGTTGTTTCCATAATATTGATCTCTGGCATCTTATTCAATTATTGTTGGTCTACATTTTTAATGGGACTATTAAAAGTCCTATTATATCTTGGAAATTTATAATTCTGATTATAACTCTAAGTATTGGTATTTCCCATCCTCTTTTTCATATTCAAAAAGTCATTGCTTAGCTTCTGAACCATTCTCTATATGGAATCTAATTCATCTTTATTAGAATTAAAACCCTAAGTGACTATTGCATTAGTATGAGCCTGATGTTAATTCTAATAATGATTATTTATTTATGTATGATTATTCAATAAATCATAATTTTGATTCATGGTTTGCTACATCATGGGTGGTAGAGTGTACAGTTGGTTTTGATTGAATGTAGTAGCATTCTAGTTTGCATGTGGAATTGTATTCAAAGATGAAAGTACATTATTGAATTTTTGAAATACTATATTATGTGGGATGAGATGTGTATTTATCTAATTTTCAATATTAATATCTTTTATAATGACAAAGCTAGCATAGTGGTAGTATAAGCTCTTCATAAGAACATGACAGTAATAGGATTAAAGGCATTTTTATATATTTCAAGCATGATATTCTTATCAATATTATAGGAAGCATTTAATATTATGTACATATTATAAGATATTTAATTTAAGGCTCAAATAGACTCATTGGGATCCCTTTTCATTCTAGTAAAGAGTTGATACACCAGACTTGGATTAGTCACCTATCTGAATTGTGTAAGGAAAGTACCTTGACACTCCTCCCATGAGGTGATGGAATTTTCCTACAAATTAAGATAAAAATCATAATAATAATCTTTAAGATTAAATGTGAAAATCCTTCATGAAGCATCCTTATGGACCAGATTCATTAATCTCAAGGCAGCCTTGAAATATTTAATATGCTCCTTTATTGTTCTCCCATTTGAGGAGGAGAAAGTAGGTAGATACTTTTCTAGATTACTTGATAGGTCATGTTGGTCCCTAGGGATAACACTAGAGGATATGATTAAACAAAATTTGTGCCATAATAATATTGAAAGGTGAAACATTCCTTACAAGGGAAGGTGTTTGGGCTCTATGTACCTCTGGGTTGATAGGTATGGGTCTAAGCCTCCTAGAGTTTGAAAATGGTGAAACAAAAAGAATGGCCTAGGCCCTAGACCTTGTTAACCTTCAAGGTGTATCCATAATTATGGGTTACCTTACTTATTGGGAAAAAACACAAGTGTTCCCTCCTTCTAACATCATCTTTTTATCTTTTGTTGATGTGGGTTTTATGCACATTTTAGAGAGTTTTAAATGATGTTACCTTTAACATTTTGGTATTTATTTTGAATTAGGTTCCACTCCAGGGCATAAGTTATAGCTATGTGGTTTTAAAAATCAAGTGGTGGAATAGTGAGTTGAGACTATGGGTTCTTCAACCAATTTTGTTGGTGGATGTGTGAATTCTAATAAAAAGGAAAATCACAATGCAAGTCAAATGGGTGAAAATCTAATCTTTGTTGGGTAGATCTCAAAGAAACCTCAAAAAAAGGGAAGGGTAAGGTAGAAGGAAATATTATATTTCTTTAAACATGATATTCTTAGTCTATCTATTTAGTGGATAAGCCTCTCAAGGACCAATGTTTAGTGTTTACAACTTATGCAGACTCAAGAACAAACATGGTTAGGAGTCTAGATATTTAGATATAAGGTGCTTGTTGATCTCAACTGAAGGTTTCTCCTTTCAAGGATGCTATTGCATACCTTTATAAAAGATATTATAAATCAAACCAAGAAGTGATCTAAGGTATCTATTACTCACACCTATAATACTATATAAAATGAAACACTTCTACACACTTCAAAATAATGATTCAACTTATACTACCTATATAAATTAATGAAACATATTAAACTTTAATAATTATAACAAATATATGATTAACATTCATTCACATATAAAAATTAGATTCATTCATAGCATTAGAACACATCATAATTATTGAATCAATTTACAAACTAAAGAAACTTCAAATTCATGAACATGGAAAGGGAAGAAAATAGAACAAACATAGTTGCATGAAAATCAAGATCCTTGATTTATTCTTGTATTTCATTCAAAATGTTTTAACCCTTTGAAAGAGGTTTAAAAATTGTATATATAGACTTGGGGAAAGGGTCACCTCATAGCCCAATATTAGCATGCTATTTTTACATCTAAAAGATTACAAAATAAGTCTGAGTTACATATTGATGCATTAAAAATAACCTAGCCATGAAATGTATGCATGTTGATCAAAAATCGATTGATTACAATATATAACTATAGCTTTAACTATTTGGTTATGTTTTTTACATGAAAATATATAAAATTAGTCAATCTAAATTGGCTCTTATTTAACTTGTCACAAAACTATTGTGAGAACTATAGTATCACTGGTAGTAGTTGATGTCATAATAACTATAAGTAAACTTGAAGATGCACTGAATGTTTGAATTGTAGTGACCATGCTAATAGTATTCTAAGGTGACATAGATGTGAAAGCTATTTTCATTGGTGGAGTAGGTAGAGTTAGCATAGTATAATTAGCAGGTTGATCTTTTTGAGCAACTTTCTTCTTCACATATAAGTCCTAGTGATAAGATATCATTATATATATATCACTTAACCAATCAATGGATTGGTGTCACTTTCTACGAGGGCCAGTGTCCAAGTCTATATGCAATGATACTATTAGGTATTTGAGTCAATAGTTTTATGTTTGGGGGGTTTACTCTACTATGATATCTAAATCATAAGGATAACAAATAATATTCTACTTCTATGTTGAAAAATTTAAATCTAGAAAGTTTGGCTAACTAAATATCTCTTATGAAATTCCTTGTTAAAGGATTATTCAGTTCACACCATCAACATTTAAAACTTAGACATCTAACATATAACATTATGGTATCCTCACTCAACTTGCTCAGTTGGGTAGGATAGTGTGATATTTCAGAATGTGATAATGTTATTTATTATCACTTAAATTGATTCTTTATAGATTATAAATATGGAGATGATTTAACAAACTTTACTTCCTATAAAACTAAAAGACACACTCTTACTTAAATAAAACTCACTTGAATTAAATTGAAACAACCTTTGCATTTAATGGAAACATACTTGCATTAAAATTAAATTCATACTTTGCTTTGAAAGGGAAATCACACTTTGCATTTAACGATATATTTTGAGTTACTATCTTGATCTACAGGATCTAGTTGGACATATACAGATCATGACTTGGCATCTTAAGCGCACTACTTTACAGGTCTTCAGAGCATCTTCATAGCATATTTAGAGCATCTTTAGAGCTACAAACATTTAGAGATTGATGTGTTCTTCATTGAATATTCAAAACTATTACCAAAAAGGGTTGTCAAAACTGTTTGATGACTTTTCAAAATGATCCCACCATAGGGATGTGTTTCTATATATAAAACTATGCTCATTTTATCCAATTAAACACAAATAACAAGATAGAGAGTCAATAATGTATCACATATAAAAAGATAATTTCACTCATTTCCTACTTATATAAGACCTTAACTATTAAATGTAATGCAATATATAACCAAAAGGTAACACTTATAGATATTTTATATGATATATAATGAGCCATATGGAATGATCATCATTTTTCCCCACACTTTACCTTTTACAAGTCCTCTTGTAAACTAATGGGTGAACTATTATTCAATCCAACTATCCAAATTCCAACCAATGAATAAGATCATAGATCTAAAATTGGTTCCCCAATTGATGATGATTTCTTGGTAAAAATCCCAAATCTCTTACCACTATATATATCCATGCCTAAAATTCAATTTCCACCTGATTATGCTAATATTTATAGGGGGACATAGGAAAAATATGGATGGGTGGTTAAAATATCATACAAATAAACATATCTAATTTTACTTTATCCAAGATTTGAGTGATAATATGTGAAACTACCTAAGCTCTCTAAAGACTCCACTTGATGGTGGTGGAACTCATAACTTCCCTACATTTAAAAGAAATAAGTAGAGTCTCCCACCTAGCCATACTTGCATTAATGGAGATGGTGGAATTAAAAAACATAAAATATCTAAAAGATAAAACATTTTCTCTCAAAAATTCATGATATTTTTTTTTCATGTACATATGGTGCATAGGTTAGAAAGTAACAAGGAGTTTATAGGCCTCTAGAAATTGAGGTCTCATGCATAGACTTGTAGTGTTCTACAATTCAAGGAATTTATTCTATGTTTTCTCCCATGTTGTCTTATTTTTCATGGTAGAAAGGAAAGCACATCATTTTTTTTCCCTTACAAATAAGTTTATTAAAAATATAGACTAGTAACTGAAAAACATGTTAAAAAGATAGAACTCACAAATTTCATCCTGTCTTTCTATGGTAGTTTTTAGAAAGACATCCATATATATATGTTCATCCTAAATACCATGAGGAAAATTAAGATAAATCAACTGTATTTTCCATTTTAAAAAAAAATCATGAATAAATAGAACATAAAAAAAAAGGTTATTTACATGATAACAATTTTTTAGAAATTTCACAAATATTTTGAATGAAAGTCTGAGCTTTCTACAGATGTTGGTGAGACTTGGATTTAATCCTATAATTTTATTCATCCAATTTTATAATATTATGATGAGATTGATTCCAAACTAAAATCATCTCATGAAGTGGTAAAGGGAAGGAAGGAATAACCCTTATAGGTTCTTCAGTTTGTATAACTATCATCCTAGTTTCCCTCTATATAACTTATAAGTAAGGTTGTAACTCCCCAATCTAAGTGGTTAACTCTTGTATGTGAGTAGTTTTTTGAGAAATAAATTAATTTTTACCATAAATAGAATGGTTTAATTTATTAATCTAAGTATCCTTACCAGTAATAGAATTTTATAAACTAGCAATTTAGGCATCCTTATTTATAAGGGAATTCTGTAAGGACTTAATTTATGAGATTGGTAAAACAACTGATTATGTATTTTGGTATACTCAAAATTTAATACTATAATTATTACTTATTTTCCCATAAATTTAGTAATAGAATCCTCATATCTTATTTCCAAACTATAAATAGTTTGATTCTTACCTTGTAGTGTCAATCAAAGAAAATCCAACTCTACCTGTTGTTGCTAAATGGTTTCCTCTTGTCATAAAAAAGTCATGACATGATAAAAATCCTCATATTCATGAGTAGATTGGGGAGAATATGATTATTTTTAAATAATTATATTTATCCTCATTAGATATAAAATGTAAAGTTCTTTCTTCTTCTTTAGCTACAATTTAGTGTGTAAGGGTTTCTTCTTCAACTATAATTTTCTGGTCAAGGGTTTCTTTTTCAATGACCATTTCATATACATGGGTTCCTTATTCAACTAAAATTTCATGTGCATGGGTTTATTATTCAAATATTTATTCAAAATCCATAACTTCTATGGGAGATCTTGAATTTCCCAAAATTTTGGTTACCTCTACATCGCCTTCTTCTTTTTCTTGAAGGATTAGTTGACGACTTCACCAGGGTCTGACTGGTGGAGTAGGGATTTTTTATGAATCCCCAATTTGTATTTTTTATATTTATCACAACATATTTGGAGTTAAGGTCATCAAATATGGACCTTATTCTATTTGTGCTATTGTGAGGGAGGAAAAATAGGATGTGGTGTTTTCTTACCATAAATTAGGGATATTTTTCATAGAAATGAGGACTAAGATTTTTCACCCTTAGGTTAGATTATAAAATGATGCCAATAAATGAGGTGAATCAAACCATTATTTATAATTAGCCTAGTTCCCATCTTTAATTTTTGAGAAACATTGATTATAGCATGGTGAATAAAGGATGGTAGGTTTACCTAGTATTCTAGTCTAGTAGTTCCTTTCCTTAAATGAATAAGAAGCCACATGGTATCTCCAATAACCATAGAGAATTGACCATCATAGGTGAGATACTTCATGACCTAATATGTGACATTATAATAGGGTGGAAAAAGACTATCTTGCATGATTCCTCTGGCCATGCCTTATAGGGTTTTGGCCAAGTTTAGATGGAACTCATTTACATCAATGAACATTTGAATTAAATTGATGAAACTTAACTTATTAGTGACAACCATACCCTATTAAAAAATTATATCAAGTACATTGATCATAGAGGAATCTACCAAAATATGTTCACCTTTGAAAATAGAATGATCCTCATCAAATTTTAAAAAATTCTTGGATAATATTTTCGTAAAAACCTTTAAATTTTTTCAAAAAATTTAGCCATCCTACCATATAAAAAATAACCCTAGATGATTTATATTATAGAAATGATTTTTCTAAATTTATTTAACTTTTCTTCTTCTTACCTCCCATCTTCAGATCTATTCATAGTTCTCTAGAAAACTTGCTTGCGTTATGGAAAACTAAGCTTAAAATTTTAGAGAGTACAGAGGAAGTAAGGAAATGTGGATGTGATGTAGTAATGAGTATAAATTAAAGGGAGTATCATGAAATTATGCTAAAAATTATGTTTGATAACTTTAGATCATGTGGAGTTTAATGAGAAAGCACTTTTTAGGGTTATTATCAATTATGTGGTGTGAAAGGTCATAATTGGTAGCACTTTAATTAATATCCATAATGATTTTTACATCAAGTCATATATTTTTGAAAAGAAATTTTAGATTAATTTCACATCAAATATTGAACTTTACAGATGGTACTAGCCTTAGTCACCTCCACATGGCACCACAAGAACTTATCCATTTAAAAAGTCTTGTTTGCCTAATAATCATACATACAAAACATAAAATAAAATGCCTATCCTTTTGGGAAATAAGTAAAACTATACATATAATGTATGGATACATGATTTTATCCTAAATTTTCCATGTGTCCTATAAGGATAAATAATTTTAGAAGAAAATGTTAGTTGACAAGACAAAAAAATTGTTTATTTTAGAAATTTCTTCTAAAAAGTGTCATATCTAGTTTTCACTTTTTAGTAGTTTTTTTTTTATTTTTTTACTTTTTTACTTTTTTTGTATTTTTTATTTTATAGTTTTTTTTTTGAATTGTTTAGGGAGGATAACCACCATTTGATGTTTTTTAACACTCCTTTATTGAATGTCTACTACAAAGATCATTTGGCCTTAGTGAAAGAACCATGTTCCTTCACAAGGTCAAACTAGTTTTGATTATATTTAATGAATTTTTACTTCTTGAGAAGTATTATATACACCTTAAGTATGTTACCATTGACCAAAATTTTCATTTAGTCACCATCAATTATTTTAAGTTAGACAGAGCCATTATTGTGAATGGTTTTGATTAGATATGGCTCCAGACATCTTGTCCTAATCTTACCTTTGAAATGTTATAATTTATAATCAAATAGAAGTGCCCAATCACCTTACTGAAACTATATTTATATGATGTGAGTATCATGACACTACTTTTTCTACTTCTGGATCATGCTAGATTGAGTGGGTGTATCCATTATGAGTTCATCCAACCCATTTAGTTGTATGACTCTTTTTTTTGTGCTTCATCAAGATCAATTCACATATGAGTTTTTATCTTCAATATCTATAAATCAAACTATATTGGTAAAAAAAATTCTTTCTAAACACAATTTCATATGGAGAGAATCTTATGGTAGTCTTCTATGTTTTGTTATATGTCCAACCTTATTTAGGTACTTTATCTGCACAATATTTTCTATTGTTATTCACTATTATGGTTAGAATGTTTTTTAGCTCTCAGTTATTGACCTCCACTTTCCCATTAGCTTGGGTATGATATGGTAAGGATTTCTTGTGATTTATCTAGTATAGTTATATGAAGGCCTTGATCATGTTAGACATAAAATGGGGCCCTTGATCAGAAATAATAGATCTAGGAGTTCCAAACCTCAACATGATCCTATGATATAGGAAATCAAAAACCATTTCTTCCCTAGCAAAGGTGAGTGCCTACACTTAAGCCCACTTAGTAACATAATTAGTAGATACTGATAAATACCCTTTTTTGATATGGTGGTTTGATTAGTCTAACAAAATCCAAACCCTATTTCCTAAATGGTTTTAAATTATTTGAGAATGGAGAGGTATTTTGAGGATAAATTAGGCTTACCCATCCTTTGGTAATGATCACATTACCATATAAACATTTTGACAGTCTTGTGAAGAGATGGCTAGTAATAACCTGCACCAAGGATCTTATGAATGATCCTTTTTATTGAATAATGTCATCCTCCTAGTTCACTATGAAATTAGCTTATAATTTCAAATATTTCATCTTCTCTAACACACCTGTTAAGTACATGATTAGGATTAGTTTTAAACAACATGCCTTTAAACCACTTGAGATAATAACTATCTCTAATGAACCATTTTCTTTCTTTAGAAGTAAAGGAATGAGGAAACTTCCCCATTGACAAGTAATTTTCCATGTATACAAACCATGGGGAGCATGTGGGGATATAGAAAACATTTTTTCATCTAGAAAAGAATCCTCCACAGGTTCATCTTTACTTGTAGTGATCAATATAGATAAAAAGTCATCAATAACATTATACTTACCATGTTTATCTATGATGGTAATGCCAAATTATTGAAATATTAGTAGCCATCTAATAATTCTCCCACCTACTATTGGTTTATTCATTAAGTACTTAATATTTTAATGATATGGATAAATAAATACTTGATAACCAATAATGTGATGCCTAAATTTATTTATGGCATAAACAATAGTATGAAATTCCTTTTTTTGTTAGTGTATTTTTTATTTGTGGGAGTAAGTTTCTTGTTAATTTAATAAATGAGATACATTTTTACATCCTCATATCTTTGTACTAAAACTAATCCTAGTGCATTATTGGAATCATCGATATAGATATGAAAAGGATTTTCCTAATTAGGTACTTTCAATACTAGATTAGTCATGAGTATGTTATTTAATGTTTAAATATCTTCTTGACACTTATCAATCCATACAAATTCACTATTTTTTGTTAGCAATGAAAACATAGGTGTAGCAATTTTACTAAAATATTCAATAATAGCCTTCATGATCAAGAAAACTTTTAACATCAGTTTGTGTATGAGGAATGGAGAAATTAGAAATTACCTTTATAATTTTGGGATCTAATTTTATTCCTTGAGAAGAGATATCATGTCCTAAGACTATCCCTTCATTAACCATTATGATACACTTCTCATGACTTAAAGATACTTGGTGTTTCTCACATATGGTAATCACTTTATCCAAATTGTTTAAATATTCATCAAATGTAGTGTCATGGATAGTGAAATAATCCCTGTACACTTCCACATAATCATTTGTAAGATTAGAAAATATGGCTAGCACTGCTCTCTGAAAGGTAGCAGGTGTATTGCATAATCCAAAAGGAAGGACTGTATAAGTAAATGTTCCCCAAGGGAAGGAACATGTAATTTTATCTTGATCTTGAGGGGTAATTATAATTTGATTATATCCACTAAACCCATATAAGAAAAAAAATATGCTTTCTTATCAAATTGTTCAAAACTCTATCAATAAAAGGCAAATGAAAGTAATCTCTCATAGTGGCTTTATTCAGTTCTCTATAGTCTATACAAACTCTCCATTTTCCATTATTATTAGGCATAATGACCAGAGGTTAAACCCATTAAATATTAGATATGGGGTAAATGAAACCAACATCCAATAGTTTATTTATCTCTTTCTTTACAATTTCTTTCAAGGTTGGGTTAATTCTCTATTGTGGTTGTCTAATTGGTTTAACATTTTTGATGTAGATGTGATGTGTACAGACACTAGGATGTATTCCTTGTATATAATTTTAAACCTAAGTAATGGATTTTGTGTGTTCTACCAATACATCAAACACTTTACTTTCTTACTAATCAGTTAATTAGTTGTTGATATTCAATAGTTTATCAGGATGGATTACAATTTATTTAGTACCTGGAATAATGGAATTTAACTATTTTTATTCACTCATCAAGGCATTCAATGTAAATTTATGTGGTAATAACATGTGAAGTGTATCTATATACTAATAAAATTTTTCACTTATGGAGATCATATTAGTTAATAGACAATGAAAATCATGTAAAAATGATTTCTACCCATTTTGAACCTAGTCAACTATGGCCTACTAAATATCTTATGGACTAGATAACATATATGGTGAACTTATGACATTTTATTGATTATTAGCAATGGAATTATATTATTCCCATTCATTTTTATTCATATTCAAATCTAAGTTATCAGTCTTCAGAGCTAAGCTATCAGTCTTCAGAGCTAGGCTATCAGTCTTTGGAGCTAGGCTTTTAGACTTTGAAGTTAAATTATCAGACTTTAGAGCTAGTATTTTTTGGTCCAAATATTCTATTATTTTTTACTTAAACTCTTAAAACTATTATTTTATGGTAACCATGGCTAAGGAAGAAAAACTAGTTTAGTTTTATTTAAGTTGATCTACCCATATCTATTCAGAAAGATCCATTAAAGGGTGGATAAAGAGATATCTGTTTAGCATGAATTCCATTGAAAATGGTCATGTTTATAGATATACAGCCATTTTTGTCTAAAATTGTAGCTAAACAAGGTCTTCCAAGAATGATTGGATATCTTACCCTTTTAGGTTTAGGTTGAAGGATCATGAAATACACAGTGTATTCCCAATATTTTATGGTGATTATCACATTTTCTATGGTTCCTTTAGGTGCATCAATGGAGTGATCTACCATTTGTAAGATTGTAGTGGTAGGTTGAAGCCCTATGAGGGATAAATATTATAATATGTTGATAATCATTATGTTGATGGAAATAGTTAGATCTATAAGCATATTTAGAATAGACTTGTTCCTAATTTTCATAGTCATCATAGGACTACCAAGATCTCCATATTTAAGAACAAGTATGTTTCTTACTAGTAATTCAACAATTTTTCTAGTTACTTGAATTATTTTAGGATGTTGCTTCTTCATTCCTAGTGCTTTGATGCATAATACTTTGATGATTTTATTTAACTCATAAATATCCTTAATGTCTCTTAATAGTGGAATTTTTATCTTCATCTCTCTTAATCAATGCATCAATTTAGAATATTCCTTAAGTTTTTCTTCCTTAAGTATTTTAGGGAATGGAACAATAAGGGGATCTTAAATTATGTTTGGTGTGATTGGAGTTGTTATGGATTCTAACTTATCTTCATTTGATTATGGAACTACAGGTGACTCAAGAGTGTTTTCATTGTTGGGAATTTTAGTTATGGTAATGGGTGAATCTATGAATACCTTTCCTAATCTGATCTTAAAATTATTACACTGATCTAAACCATGTTCAACCTTAATTTCTTGATCAACTCCATAAATAGGTGTATTTTGCCTATTCTTAGGATTTACCACTAGTTGGATAGGTATTTATGGTTGGTAACTAGTTATTCAATTAGTGGTGGATGAAGTTTTGAAGGCATAAAATCTTGTTGTGAAGGAAACCTTGTATATGTTTGATATTATTGATTTGGACATTGAGGTGATGATTATTGTATCGGGGGTGGTTGTTGTTATTACTACTATGCCTAAGTTTGTGAATGATTTTAAAGCATTCCCCACATCTATGGAATCCATTTTTGAGTACCCCATGTTTGTGGTTATGGTGGTGGTCCCCACACTGGTGGTGTGGCTTATCCATCCCATGGTGTCATCCATGGATTGGGAGGAAATATTGGACCAAATTGACTTTGAGGTTGGGAGTACTAGTTTCCTTGTATTTGGATAAAGTTCACTTCCTCAACTAAATATGATGCTTATTTTAATTATTTTATCATGGTAAAAATATTTTTTTAATTCTTGGTGTCATGGTTTAGGTCACAAATACCGTATACCTCTATTTTTTCTAAAGGAAAATCTTCTACCACATGTTTGAGTCTACATCTAGGACAATATATTGACAATTTTTCAACATTGGTGGTATTAGGTTTTGCTTTGAGGCCATATAATGTGGATGTAAATTATACTATAATATGTCTTTAAATTATCAAATTCTTCCATTAACTAGCCAACTTCAAGTGATTTTCCTAACCTTGATTTCCTTATGCTAGGTCTTGTCTTAGAGTATTTAGTATATAGTATTGAAATTTGATGAAAGGTTAAGTTGTCAATGTAACCCTTTCCTATTAGGTTCAAAACATCATGTGCATCATCATCTAGGACTTCAAAAAATACTATATTGATGATCTACTCAGTGATTTGGTAACCATTCTATTTATGGGTAAATATAAACCTATCAACGCAATCTTTTAAGGTTTCATCTTTATTTTGTTTGATCTTGAAAAAGTCTTCCTTCTATTCTCTGACTCTACAATAATCCTGATATTTATCCAAAAATGTAGTTTGTATTTCATCCTAAGTGCTTATGGAATTACCTTCAAGGCCCATGAACCATCTCATGGAAGCATCCTTAAGTGTAGATGAGAATAGATTAAAATTTTGATTTTCTGTGACATAGTCATATGTTTGGCAAAGAACCTAAAATTTAAAGAGGAACTGATCTAGATCCTCTAAGGATTTACCTCTATAAGTAGGTAAAATATATGGTGAAAGTTATGTCATCAAGACCCAAGCTGATTGGATAGGAAAACATTATGTCATGTTGAGGCTGTCGATTAGGTTTTTCTACATCTGCATGTTTATCTCCCATATTTTTTTCCCAACTTTGGTTATCAATCCAATCTAGGTTCTCTTCCTAGGTTCTCAACCTAAGGTCTACTTTATGAAGAGCATATTTTTTGGTTATCAAATATTCTTCCTATAAATCTTGTGGATTAAATCTAACTATTATATAAAGGCAATTTTTAGGATCAATTTTCCCTATTGGAGAAGATTTCTTGAATAGGATTCTTCTTGCAGGATCTGTTTGTGAGGATGAATCTTGTTCTAGAGAAGAATCATAAAAATTTTGTATATGGCTTTCAATTACCTTTATTTTGCTTCTTAATCTTTCCAGAAGGATAGGATCCTCTCTTATTCTTTTTTTATTTGGGATCCTTTAGAGATAAACTATCCTTGAGAATCTCTTGGGAGGTTCATAAATCTAAATAATCCTAGATTGTTTTTGTGTTTTTTGGATATATTAATGTTTTTAAATTTTCTCTGTATAACTCTAATTTAAGATCTCACTAACACTTATTGGTGAGTACCTAGTAATGGTGTAAAAAATGATAGGTTATCATTATACATCTCATTTAATGAATCAATGGATTGGTATTATTTTCAACTAGGGCTAGTTTCCAAGGATATATGCAATGAGACCATTGGATATTTTAGTTAATAATTTTTTATTTCAAGGGTTTACTCTACTGTGATATCTAAATCTTAAGGACAACAAATAAGATTATACTTCTATGTTGCAAAAATGTAAATCTAGAAAGTTTGGCTAATTGAATATCGCATATGGCATTCCTTGTTAAAGGATTATTCAATACACACAAAAATATATAAATTAGACATCTTGCATAAGAAATTATGGTATCCTAACTTTACTTGTCTGGCTAGGTAGGATAATGTTATATTTTAGAATGTGAGAATGTTGTCTATTGTCACTTAAATCACTTCTTGATAGATTATGAATATGGAGATGTGTTAAAAAAATTTACTTCCTATGAAATTAAAAGACACACTCTTGTATAAATAAAACTCACTTACATTAAAATGGAAAAAACATTGCATTTAATGGAAACACACTTTCATTAAAAGGAAATTTACACTTTGATTTGAAAGGGAAATCACACTTTCATTGAAAATGGAAATCACACTTGTGTTGAAAATGGAAATCATACTTTACAATAAAATGAAATATACTTGAATTAAAGAAATATACTTTTAAAATATAAGCCAAAAATACCAATTTATCCTAATATTTAGATATAAGTGGGCCCTTGTTCCTTCGAATAGATCAAATTTTACTTAGTAATGAAAAGGAATGTTGTAATTTATTTCATTATCAAAAGAACATATACAAATACATGAAAATACACTGAAATGCTTTTGTTCTCTCTTATATAATTTCTTTGATCCTTTGGAATGAGAAGGAGATATGTATTTAAATCACATCTCAACAAATATTCATAGAATACAAAATCTAGAATTCTAAATAGCCAAATCTACTTATTCAAAAATAAGAGATATATGAATCAGATCTTATGATTATAGGAAGGTGTTGGGAACTAACTCAACTGATAGTATATTGAAAATAAGTAACATAGATCCAAAGATATTATATACAATTTTACAAAATAGAAACATAAATATATCTGGATCATGTTTAGCCATTACTATGAATACTAATGTCTAAAATAAGATATCTAAATATGAAAAGTCTATATATAAACAATAGATATCTTGGATTTACTATCTTGATCTATAAGATCTAGCTGGACATCTTTGGAACATGCCTAGGCATCTCTAGAACACTATTATATAGGTTTTTATAGCATCTTCGAAGCATATTTAGAGCATATTCATAGTATCTTTGTAGTGTATTTGGAGCTAAAAGTCTTTAGATATTGATGTGCTCTTCATTGAATCTTCAAAACTATTGCCAAAACTATTTGATTACTTCTCAAAATGATCCCTACATAGGGATGTGTTTCTGTATACAAAACTATGTTCATTTTATCCAAATTAGACACAAATAAAAAGATATAGTTGACAATGTATCACATATAAACAAAATATAATTGCACTCATTTCCTACTTATATAAGACCTTAACTATTAAATCTAATGTAATAGATAACCAAAAGGAAACACTTATGGATAATTTATATGATATAGAATGAGCTATATGGAATGCTCATCACCTGATAATGCTTTTAGGCCTTAGCATGCTATGATATGATTAGACTCATACATAGAAGAGATAGCATATTTACATTTTTTGTCTCACCCATTATTTTATTATGTTCCACCTTGGTTTCTTTGAAGCCAACCTTGAATACCTCCACCTCTGTGGCCTTCTTCCTTGCTACAATTAACTTAGCCTATATGTCTTCAATGCTCAAACCTTGAAAACTTTACTTAAAGGTGTCAGAGGATTGTTTCATCATTTGGTAAAATGAAGTTGTGGTTACTAGACTACATTGATTATCTCAAATAGTATCTAGCTCTAGTCCTGACAAATTTTGTTCAGCCTCTTTTTCCTATGCAACCAACTTATTGACTAATGCTTCTAAAGATATTATGTAGTCTCATGCATTTTGTGTCCTTATCAATGTTAAGTTCAAAAAACAAGATGCCTCTAATGGAGTCATCAAATCAAGATGGATGAAAGCCTTATTAGGTGTATATAACATAAGGAAGTTCAGTTTATTGTCATCTTCCTTATAGCTTATGAATAATTGGGTTATCTAATTGATATGCAAAGCCAAGCTGACTCTCAAAGAGTGAATGGATTCAATAATTTCATAGAATCTAAGGGTATCATCTTGTATATCTTGCTCAATGCCATGAGGAACCTAAATTAATTATTATTTCTTTTTGAGTGTCTCCAACTCTGCTTCAAGCTCTTGATTGACCATTTTGGTTCCTTGATGTAAGGCAAAGATGGATTCTATGTGGGTCTCCATATATGACTCTAAGTCCTTAATATAGTGAGATTTATCCTTTTTCCTATTTTGAATTTTTCTTAGGGAGTAAAATTACTCCCTTTACTCTATGATCAATGTTCTACCTTTATTATCTTTAATTTTCCTCTTCCTGACCCTCTAAATTGATGTAGTAGCTTTGTCAAATAGGTATCTCACCATTGGAAATTCTATTATCTTCAAATTGGGCCTCTTAGAGGCCAAGGTTCCTAGTTCCTTAGCCCAATTTGGAAGAGTGAGATTTGAGGGATCAAAGGGAAATGATCCACTTGAGCATGTTCTTAAAGTTCATGTTCAATGTGTGTGGGAAGTTTAGGCATTATAGGCCAAATAATTGTTGACCAGTCTATGTTCCCATATTATGGCATTGGATGGACCACAAAGACTGGATGCCTCCTACATGTTCTCAAACCCAACTAGGTAGAAGGGGATGTATTTGGAGTGATGGAATAAGTAATGGATGGAATGGATAAAACTAATGTTGATGGAGTGGATGTCAATTGAAAGGAAAAAAAAGGGATGGGAACCACAGGGATAAAAAATATAACAATGGAAGGTGGGATAAGTGCTATGGTAGTGGGAAGACTCATGAATGGGTACAAAAATAGTAAACTTGTAGAGACTATCCACTGTGGAATGAATCTGAGGACCATAGGCTAGGGGTGATTGAAAATACCAGTAAAGACATCAAAGGGGAAAAATTCAAAATATTTGTGAGCAAGGAACCCTTACTAAATTAATTACCTATGATATGTGTTTTGGCTAAAAGTGCATATAAGCTTATAAGCTTTGTCTAATATATCTCTTCTTCATATACCTCTTGGGTTGAAGGAGTTTGTGGTTTGTCCTTAGGCTTCCTTTGATATGTCTTTGTTATTTTCCCTGCCTATGGAAATTGATGGAAGAGAAAAGGGAATAGTTCTTGGTATTGGGGATGCAGTAGCCAATATTTCCTCTTCATTAAAGGAATATAAGAATATAATCCTAGCTTCAATCTATGTGCTACCTCATACTATAGTTAGATCCTTAGCTAATTCTTGCTTCACCTTGATTATTTCAACTATTGAAGGTTGAACTTGGAGTAATTGTGCTTCCCCTTGTGTTGAGATAGGTAGTTATTCTTAGCCTATTCTTCCTCATCCTATTCTTCCTCAACTTGAATGAGTGGTGACTTACCCACCAAATTTTTTGGTCTTGAGGCTAGATTTAAGCTTTTTGGGGATCAAGTCCCTTTCCTTATAGATTGTTTGATTGACTCCCACTCCAAAAATCTGAGGATCTCCATCCTCCATGAGGTATAATTCTAAACATTTATTTACTAAGTGTCATGGAAGGTTTAGTTTGAATCACTCTTAGTAAGTCCTCACATATCCATATAGTTTTATCCCTTTATATGACCTCCTTATCATATTTAGCATTCAAGAAGAGGAAGTCATATCGATTGGCTCATGCTTGTAGTCAAGGCTGAGGGTGTGAATTTTCTTTTGGACCTTATTATGAGGGTCCCAATTTTTATGAGGAAGGTTGGGAAATGCATAAGCATTTTTATCATTACCAACCCCTATAAATTTTATTTAAATGGTGTACTATATTTTCCTAATGGTGATGTGAGATCGATGGAAGGTGGCCTTTTTATTTTTCATCAGTTTTTCATCGATGTTGATAAAAATTTGATGACCGATTTCCTACTTAGATACCTTTTCTAAAATGAACTTTTGAAGATGAAGAGGATCTATTTTATGACCTACTACCATGATTAATTTATAATTAGGATATATCTAATAGTCTCCAATGTTATTATTTAGTGTCTAAGCTACACTTTTAGAAATTCTTAATAATGACTCATTGTGGATACTTCTCCATACATGAGGATAAATGTCCTCAATAATTTTGATTATGTTTCTTTCATATGAATATATATCCATAAAGATATAGTAGTCACAAATACTATTTTTGATGAACTCGGTGTTGGGCTCCCATAGGACTTTATTATGTCTATACACATTGCCCATGACTATGTCTAGCATATAAGACATCATATAGAAATTTCCACTCAGTGGCCACTTATCCTTCTAAAAAATCTTCCCTTGACACTAATGATTTCCCCCAAAGTGTAGGTACACTTTGATGTAGTCATAGGTTCTATAATTTGAACCCATTATAGGTGTATGAAGTAGATACTAGAGTGACCAAAGAGCCTATTAAGTAGTGCCATCCCTACATAGATTCCCATTCTAAAACTGGTAATGGGGACAGGGCTCTTGGCATGCTCTTTCAAAGTGAAGATCTCCCCAGGTAGAAACCATTTTGATAGATCTCACCTAGATGATTAGCCTTTTTTCATGTGACTAAAGTATGTAAATCATAGGTAACATATATAACAAGAAAGATTAAATACATATTGAATTCTTCTCTCTATATATACATACAACAATTATGTCATTATCTACATAATTGAAATATCTTCTATCCACGATTCTTATTTTAAATAATAGACCCTATAGTAAATTGATGCATGGCATAACCTATGGTTTTGTAGTGGCATAGTGTAGGGATTAGATCTTGAAGTAGAGTAGGTTATTTATCATCTACTTATCCTCAATTGATATATCTTTCTCAAGTGAAAATGAATCCACTTTCTTGATTGCATCCCATAATGTTGAATAATTTAAATAATGCTTATCAAAAGAAATAGGATCAAACAAAATATCGAGTTATTATATATAATCCTTAATAAAACAAATTAGATGGTGTTTTAGATCCCATGTAGGTCCTATTTGATGATGCCATGTTATTTATTCTAGGTATTACTATGTTGGAATATTTCAATAATGGTATTTTTTTACTCAGCTGAATTTCTCAAGTCACAAATAATTATGATAACAATTAGGGATCTTAAGGTCACTTGATGCTGAAGTCTAATCAAGGTCAAATATTAAATGACATAAACTTAGTTGGGGGCTTGTTGGTTAATATATTTGTCCTTATCTAAAAATGTTTTATTTTGGCTCAATACCGTTCTTATTTCAAGAAAAAATAAGTTAAACAACAAATGGATGAACTATCAAGAATAATTCCCCTCTGAATTAAGGTATAACTCCCTTTAATATTTGCAATGACTTCAAATTATTCTAAACATAATGATACGCTTTTAACCAGAAAGTGCTTAAAGGCTAACTAACATCCATACATAATCATGATATGAATGCGATATCCTTTTCTATAATAGAATTGGGTAATAGAATACATAGATTCTATGTTAATAACAATCAAATAGATAAACATATATATATTTTTGAACCAATAAATGATAAAACACATATAATGAATTGTCTAATGAAAGAGTAATTACCAAATGAAAGAATATTTCACACATAAAACCCAATTTCAAATACTCAAATGTAGAGATCTAAGTATGCAGTAATTGATTCTCCTTTTCATTCATATATGAAAAATATTCTAGACAAACATCATATATATTGTAAACAATAGTAGTTTAGTTATAAAATTTCTTATCTTCCTTTTCTTCCCTCTTCTCTTTCTATATCCATTTTCAACAACTCAAAATATATATGTAGTTGCCCTAATTAACCAATCTTTCAAAATAAACTAGAGTTAAAGTAACTCTGACCCATACATGATTTAGTTTTTACAAATTCATTTAAATATCAAGTTTTAAACAAAAAACCAATTGAATAACTGAATAAAAGAAACTGTGTAAGTAAGATCATGGCTGAAGTGATGGATTAGAATCTCTAGATTTGTTGTGTTTAGTTAGGTAGGCACATTGAGCTTTCCACTCCTAAAATGCTGTAACAAACTCCTAGATTTTTGAGAGATTGGGAATACTAATGTGCTTTATCCTTGCCTTCTAGATGTTTTCTTCCCTCCAAATTTTCCCCATCTTCTACGTGTTCTCTGGGAGTGTGTTGATGCAGTGATAAAGAAGTGACTTTACCTTTGAAATATGAGAGAAATTTTTGGTTAATAAGTTGTCACTTTCTTTAATGATACTGATCTTTTCCCTCAAGGATTGAATCATAGTATAGATGTCCTTTTCTTGTTTTCCATCATCCTATATGTATTTCACATCAATACACTATAGATCATGTTGTAATGATTGAGTGAATTTAGTAATTTCTTTGATCATTTTTGAGATTTCAATTCACCCTTGTCAAGAAACTGAATTCCTCTATTCAATGTTTTTCTTACTTACATACAATATATCTTCATCCGGACCTATCAAATTCTTTTCTAACAAAAAACTTTGCTATTCCATACTTTTGTACCTCATCAATTTAGTTCATCACACTCATCCATTTTCCTTCATATTTTATCCATAGAGAATTTTGTGTCTTCAAGTCTTAAATAGTAATTATGGTTAGATCATATACATTCTTCAATTTATGAATGTATTCTATACCTTTCTAGATGATGCCATCTAACCAATCATCAAATACCCTGGCAACCATTTTGTTTCTATGTATTTGGTCCAGCATCTTTTGATTGATAGGTGATTTTGGATTGAAAGATAGGGGTAGTTGGGCAATAATTTGTAGATCTAGATTATGAATGGCATTGATGTAATCTACCATTGACCATAAGGTCTATTTCAAATCCTTTTTATCTTTTTCATCTTTCAAGGTTCTGCTGACTATCCTTTTGGTGGATGCTTCAAGGTGATGTACATTTGTGGCACATGATGCAGTCCCAAGATCTATCTTTTCAATTATAAAATATTGAACTGTAGGGTCTTGAACTTCCTCATTAGTTCTTGGTCAGGCTATTTCTACACTCCAGTTCCCTGTGTTAGGGTTGACATCTACCTTGGATGTTGTTTTTAGTTTCTTAGATTTAGGATTTTTTCCTAAACACTTACCATGTCTTCCAATGACAAAGAAAATAGGACTATTTTTCTCTTGTTTTTGATTGATCTTTCTAGCCATTTGGGTGTAGAAGCTAGGAATTATTTACCAATATTTGATTGATCAGAAGGCACATTTGAAATAATCATCAAGTTAGTAGAATTAGAAGAAATCTCTATCTATTGTTTTGCACTAACCTCCTCTACCATTGGTGAATTAGATTCTTTATCACCTATTACTTCTTCTGAATTTTCTTTAGAATTTAAATTCATAACTATTTTTTTAGAAATTTGACTCTTTCTCTTGATTTTAGTCCTTGATCTAGTGGCACGAGGAGGCAGAATAATTGTAAGGGCCTTCTTGGATTTTTTGATGACATGATATCTTCTAGTTTTTGACTTGGAAGTACATGCATCACAGATATCAATAAGCTAGTTAGAGGAGCATATTGGGGAGGGTGATTCAACTATTGATGTACATTATTGGGAAACTATATTTTAAGTTCCTTCTAGTTTTTGTTCCCTCAACCATTTCTCACTTCTCCTTATCACTAGGAGGGTCTTAACCTCAATCCTATCTTCTTCATTTTTATTCTAGTCAATTTCTAAAATAGGTGATTGTTTTATTTATTAAAAATGTGAATCAGTCACATATTCTTCATTATCAAAAATTCTAGAAATGTCCATATTTAAATTAAGTGTAATTATTTTTGCTAGGGAGAATCTAGACCATAGTCTTCTTTTGACCTCAAATTCATCTAAACAATCCTCCCAATAATCCTCTAATTGAGGAATATGTGAAAACCGTATTCCAAGATCCAAGTTATCCCTGACAAAACCTTTGCTATCAAATTGGGATCTAGTTGTGAAGTACTAAAAATTGAATTTTTTAAGATCCAATTATAAATTCAAAGCATCATATACTGACTGGTATGAATAATATCTAAGTTTGATAGGAAAAGATATACCAGACTTCTTTTTCATTGATAATTTTTTATCCACATACGTTAATTGTTTGCAGACTTCTATCAACATAAAATGGTCAAAAACATACTTGGGTAACCTCAAAGGTTCACCATCAAAACATTCAATTCTGATATAAGTGAACATGGAAAAATGAATAAATAAACTACCATAAATCTTGATCAGCTACATAGCCTCATCAAACATCCTCTTATTGATGTTGTTTGCTAATTCATATGTCATTTTTATGGTAAAAACATCATTAAACCTTATATAATTTTCATATAAATTATTCATTTGTAATTATGAGTAATAATCATAAATTCTGTTGTCTTCAACCAGGGGTGCATGAGGTATCCCTAACCATTGTCTTGTAGACTCTAGGCAATAGAAGAGGTACGAAGACATATAAAAATCTTTATTCCCCAAACAATTACTTAGACCCAGATGCAAACACTCATCTATAATTTTTTCCCAATCCAAATATTGCTCTCTTTAGAGGATCACCTATATGAAAATGTAATCCATTCTTCCCAATAATATGCTTGAGCATTGCCCTTTAGCCTGTGTAGAAACACTATAATATCTTGTTCTTCTAGAGTCATGTAATTCTTTGTCAATGGTTTGGGTAGTCTTGAACCCCCTTTTTATAATTTCAATAACTAATACCTTATGATCACGCTCTTTTAAATTTCTTTCTTCAGTTAAAAATAACCATAGGAAGAAGTAATATTGAGGTCAAAATATGGTTCTTTGGGTAGAATTCTCATCACAAACATTAGGGTTTGTCTATTGATATGAAGTAAAACATTACCATCTACAATTCTAATGCACCTATTTTGATGTTCATATCTATTCATGCATTCTATAACTAATTCAGGGCACTATATAGCCATGGGAAAGGCCATAGCTTTGACCAAACCACTTTCTAATATCTTTTGCATAATAGGATTTGGCACAATATTTTAGCCCTTTCCCTAAAATCTTCTAAGTCATATTGAACTAGAGAAGTGTCCCCAATTTTAGGAAGAGAATATATGAGACCAAGACATGCTCATAATCAAGACATGTAGATTTCATGGCTACAGGTTGGAGGATATAATGAAAAAAATGTTTTGAACTTCTTAAACAATGTTGTAAACTTGAAAGCATTCTTCTTTCGAACCAAGTAATGGAAACAAATTATAGTAAGAGTAAAACTCACCTTAAATTTATTTGAATTCACTATGAATTTGAGAAATAAAAATCTTATACCACCTATGTTATTCTCCTTTACATCTCCCAATATGTTTGTTTGATAAATTTGACTTATTCTCTCTTGATAAAGACATTAACTAGGCCAAATAATTAAACTAAAATAATACGTGCTAAAAATGCTTGACAATATGTGAAATTTGACATATGCATTAATGTTAAACATTTTTTACATGTAATTTTGATGAGTAATGATTATATATAACCTCATGAAATTCAAAACTTTTTGATTTATAATGAGTTTTAGATATATTCTCCTCTAAATCTCCCACTAATTTTGACTTAGAGAAAGCCTTAGAGCAAGATGAGGGTATAGTCACTAAACCTTTGAACCATTGAACTTTTGGAATGTGGTTCAATTTCAAGGTTCAAAGATATGAGATGAAATACACAAGCTGACCAATAGTCACATGACTTTTCAAGAAACATTGAATTTTGAAATAATGAACCATTGAACCATTAAACTCCGCTATGAGGTTCAAGCGGTAGGTTCAATAATACATTAATTTATATAAGGAAAATAAGTGAACATGACTCTTTACAAAGCATTAGGTATTGAAATATTGAACCATTGAGCTCTTGAACCTTGAAAAAGGGTTCAAGTTCAACTTAAAGGTTCAAAAACATAATTGAATTATACAAAGGGACAAACAGTTTGCTTTGGAAAACATTAAATCATTGAACCTATTGAACCATTGAACTCTTGAACCTTGAAAAAGGGTTCAAGTTCAAAGGTTCAATTCTTTGGAAAGTTCACACACAAAATATGATAGGTGGGTGAACTTTTAAAAATAAAGAGCTGACTTAATAAACAAAGGTATAACCAATAAAGGGGAAAAATGATAAGTTGAATCTTGCCTAAGGAAAGTTCATGAAAAATTGAATAAGGGTGACTCAAAAGGTAACATTAGCTTTTATTAGGAACTGAATTTCATCAAAAAATGTAGAGAACTCAGAAACTCTAGTTATGCATAAACTAAGACACAGAGATGGGAGAAAAGAAGTAAGACAAACCAAAACCGAGAAAGGAAAACATAACATGTGACAACAAGGGAAAGGGTATGTACAAAATAGGGAACACCTTTTTCACAGTTGATATAACTTAATATCCTATCCATTAAAGGATAGGGGTAAAATAGCTCCATCCATATATTCTAATTTAATAGAATTAGGACCTAATACCTGATGAATTTTGAAAGGCCCTTTCCAAAGTGAATCAAATTTACCATGTGCTCATTTAGGTTCTCTCCTTCTATCCCATAGCAATACTTCATCTCCTTCCATGAACTTTCTAGGTCTATTTTTCTAATAAAAAATCTTTTTAACCTTGGTTTGATGAGCAGTAATTTGATTAACCAGTTCATTCCTCTCTTCCTCAATCTTAGTTAAGTACATAACTATTTTCTCTAAAGAATCTTGAAAGTAATGATCTACAATAACATTTTGTAATTTAGCCACAAATAATTCTAGAGGTAATGATAAATGTGCTCCTATCCCATAAACCAACTCAAAAGGAGCCATTCCTATTACTCTTTTTGGGGTTACCCTATCAACCCAGAGTGCATAATATAGTTTTTATGCCAATATTTGGGGTATCACTCACCAATTTTTTAATGATGGCTATCATATTTTTATTACTAGACTCCACTTGTCCATTCCCTCGAGGGTAATAATCTAATGAGTGAGAAAGAGAGATACTATACTCATAGTAAAATGAATTAAGTTCTATTGAATAAAAACTGGTAGCATTATCTACCAGAATATTATGAGGAACACCAAAACATACTAGTATATTTTCTTTGATAAAATTACATACCACTTTTGAAGTGGTTCTCTTCATAGGGGTTGTTTCAACCCATTCTATAAAATAGCCCATTATTATCAAAATGTGTGTATGACCAGCACTTGAAGGAGGTGAAAGAGGCCCAATGAAGTCCAAACCCCATTGTTTGAAAGGTTCTTCAATAATGATAGGCCTCAGAGGAAATGTTACAAGTTGTGGTCTTACTAAAAACATTTTCCATTTTTCATAATTAACCACCCATTTATATGCATATTTGAACACACCTAGCCAATAATAATAATTTTTAAGGATTTTGAATGTTGTGACCGAAGAAGAGAAATTTCTACCATAGACTTTTTTATGAAAAACTTCCAATAGTTTGTATTGGTGTTCCTTATCTACACACCTCAGAAAGGTTCCATCTAGTCCTTTTTGTATAGGGCATCACATTGAATGACATATTTTACTAATTTTAACCTTAGATTCCTTTTCTCCTTTAGGGATAAATAACTAGGATAATCTCCATAAGTAAGATAGTGTGCTACGTTTAAGAACCATGGATCTTGTAAGCTCACCAATAGGACAGTAGGAATTTTTTCTTCTTCTTCTTCTTCTTCTTCTTCCTTACTTCTAGCTATCAATTTGCACAAACCTTGACCTCTAACCAATTTGGTTGGCCTAATCTCCAAGTCATATTCTTTAATTTTAGCAACCCATGTTGCTCTATTATTCATCCCAATATATTGTTGAGTCAGAATGCTTTTCACAACTAAACTAAGAACAAATACAACTGAATGAGAATGAAGTATATAATATATGAATTGTTTAATAGCCTTTACTACAACAAAATCTTGTTTCTTAGCCAAAGAATATTTAATTTCATGCTTCTTGAGAAGAACACTTATAAAGGATATTGGTTATTCTACATTTAATTCATTTTTCTATAACAAGATACCAGACATGGTATGTTATGAAGCATAACAGTAAATAACAAAATATTTTTAGAAATTAGGATTTACCAAAGTAGGTGTTTGTGAAATTTCCTCTTTAATATCTTCAAATGATTTCTTAGTAGCTTCATTCCATCTGAATGCTTGTTTTTCACTCATCATCCCCATAATATGATTTTTAATCTTAGAAAAATTAGGAATGAACCTTCGAATAAAATTAATCTAGCCAAAGAAAGACTTAACTCCAGTCCTATTAGAAGGAAGACTTAGCTATTGTATTGCTCTAACTCTTTCTGGGTCAATCTTGATTCCATCCTTTGAAACTAGGGGTCCCAATAACACCCATTTTGTAACACAAAAAACTAACTTCTTAGGGTTAAGAGATATCCCATGACTTTGGCACCTTTATAAAATGGTCTCTAGATCATTTAGATGATCCTCCCTTTTTCTAGAGAAAATAGTCAAATCATCAAGATAAATGACAATAATTCTATCTTTTGGATCTTTAAAGGATGAATCTATCACCTATTGAAAAGTTGCACTAGCATTAATCAAACCAAAGGGCATACAGTTATAAACAAAAGTCCCTCGAGGTGTAGTGAAAGTAGTTTTATATTGGTCAGCTACAACCACACTTATCTGGTTATAACCTGAGAACCCATCTAGCATGGACATCATTTCTGACCCATCAATAATTTTCAAGATGTGATCTATCATAGGCAAGGGATAATTATCTTTCAAACTAGCTTGGTTCAAATTATTGAATTCAATACAAATTCTTATTTCTCCATTCTTTTTACATACTAGAACAATAATTGCCACCTAGGTGGAGTGATAAATTGGATAAATAATTCTAGCCTTCAACATCTTGTCAGTTTCCTTAAATATAGCCTCAACAAATTTTGGGTTATAATTTCTCAACTTATACCTAAATGGATTTACATTTGCTTTCAAAGGAATATAATGTTGAAACTACCCACACCTAAAATCCTTAAGGTCATCATAGCACCAAGCAAAGACATCCTTATACTTAATCAACAGATTAATTAATTCATTTTTATCCTTTATTAAACAACACCTAACAATGGAGATTGATTTGGGATTAGTCTCACTCCCAATGTTGATTTTCTCATAATCCTCTACTTTGTTAGGATTCTGGGTAAGTTTGCCTTTAGTATATTCATCTTGTTGAGTGAACAAATGTTCTAGAGAGACCAATACTTTAGGTATTTTATTTCCCTTTAACTTAATTACATCATATTTTTAATTGATCCCTAGATCGAGACTAAATTCTTTACATTCTACTTCAGAACCTTTAAAATAAGTCCCCAGGAACATCTCAACATTCTCTAAGAATTTTCTGATCTGCTTATTATTCTTAGAAACTTACCAATTTTTATCATTATCTAGGACATTAGGATGATAGAATATTTATATTTTGTATGAATCTCTTTTGAAATCAAGGTTTGGGAGAAGAAGAGAAGATGATACTACTAGAGAATCCACCTCCATGTTCTAGTCTCTAGAAATTGCTTCAATAGAAAAGGCATCAAAATATTCTATCTCATCCCAAACTCTATTTTTTTAATGTCTCAATATATCATTTTTAATTGAAAAAATGCCTCTCACCTATTTTAAAATTAGTTTAGCATCTCTGCTTTCTTTTAGCATCTTTACACCCTTTCATTTAGCTTCATTTAACCCAAGTAATAAAACATCATATTCTATAGTGTTATCAGTGTTTTTAAATTCTAGCTTGAAAGAGTAAGGAAAAGTTTCACCTTTAGGTGAGATTAACACAACCCCTACTCCTAAACTAACAGTAGCACAACTACCATGAAATTCCATGGTCCATAGATCATCTAAATGAATAGACTTTGAGATAGATTCTTCCTTCAATTCTTTAGAAGAGAGAAAATAGTTAATGAATTCACATTATTCAAATAGAATCTAAGACTGAGGATCATCAAAAGGGTATATAGTAAATTTGCATTTAGGTTTAGGTTCTAGCTTGACTTTCTACTTTCCCACTAAAATTGTAGCTTTTGACCAATCCAATTTAATCTGTCCACCCAAATCTTTGAAAAAAGTCCTTCTCAAAAACATTCCATAACTAGTAGGGATATCCGCTACTAAGATAGTCAACTTCACCTTTTTATCACGATAGGATGCAAGAGTAACTTGTGCATCTTTAATTTGTCTCAGCAAAGAAATCTATTTTCCATCTATAGAGTAACATCCACCAAATGTTTTGTAAGGGATACACCTAGGGATTTGGATATAAAAGAAGACATTATATTATCAGAAGCACCTAAGTCTATTATATAATTGTTGAGTTTATGACCATTTATGAACAAAAAAAAATTAAATGGGTTAGGCTTCATATCAGTCGTATAAGGAGTATCATCAGATGAATTGAGGGTCATTCTAGGAGAATGAGTGGGTGATTCAGGCAGAGAAGTAAATAATTGGGCAATAGGAGACTCAATATTAACATTTAATTGACTCTCAAGTTTAATTTGTGTAGGGCCATTTTTGACATATTTAACTAATTTATCAAGTTCTTTAGGTTTCAACTTGAGGTATTTAGTAGGGGATATTTGAATCTTTATAGACTTACAAAATTCTAAAATATCAAAAGAGTCTCAAGATCATTTCTATGTAATAATTTATTTTATTGGGTCTTCAGATTAGTATCAGAGGTTCTAATAAAAGGTTCCTTACCTTTAACAAGTACTTATTGAGTATTAGAAAATCTTGGATTCTTCTAAGTTTTGGTAAGCACAACACATGAAGGATCTTCAAGAGTAACCAATATTTCACCTCCTCTTTCTGAATTAGACTCATATTCTAGGAAATGTATTTTAGAGTCACCAGGTTCCTCAAAGTTCCTTTCTTCTTCAGTAGCCTCTCCTAACACATCTTGAGTAGCAGTCATTTGAGCATATCTAAGCATCTCCAGATAAGAATTTCCATCATGATAAGTATTCAAATGAAAGGCACACATGTTACCTCTTCTAGGATGAGCTTCAATAATCAACCTTGGTTGTGCTGATGTAGGTGGTAATGTCTTGCTAGCATTTACCTGTTGATTAAAATTTCTCCTACCAATATCTTGATATGGTTGTTGGAATGAAGTACTAGTCTTAAGTAATTATCTTTTTAGGGAAATCATATCATTAACTAGTATTTAAACTACATGATCCATAGAGGATGAGGGTTGATCATTAGGTATTTGTACTTCTTTCTTCCATTTTCTAGCCATAATAGGATCATCCTCTAATCCAATTGCTAAGGATTGTGTGGCTGCTAAATCGACAATTGCACCTCTTCTAAGATGAAAAATTATATCAAGATGCATAGAATTAATAAAGAAACATTTTTGATTATTAGTAGTTAGCCTTTTTGTAGTACAGATCTTGTGAACAATTCTATTGAATTAGGCTATAAATTCCTTCATAGGTTCATGTATTTCCTTATTGAGCTGAGTCAATTGAGCAAGAAGGGAATGTTCATCTTTTGTGCTTTTGAACCTATTTTCAAATGTAGTTTTCATATCATTCCATTTTGTGATTAAGGAATCAGTTAGATGATAAAACCATTATGTTTCAGTATTGGTTAGAGTTTGCATAAAAATCCTTATGGCTACATCTTGATGTTGCACACCTAACACACCACATGCTATTATAAAGGTATTCACATTCTCCTATAGTGATTGTCTTCTATATCCATTAAATTTGGGTAAATTTTTTCTTGCATTTTTAGGTAAAAGATTCAGGTTGGCCCCTAAATTTAGAGGTCCTATAGCTGCTCCCCAAGGTTGGGCCATTGAAAGAAAACCTATGGAAGAAGGAAATATAGTACCAGAAAGAGTTAAGGCTTGACAAACAGAGGGTGTAGAAGGTTTAGGAGGGCTAGGAGGTCTCCTTAAAGATTTTCTAACATGGGTAGGAATATAAGGAAAATTTAGGCTTTGTAATGTTTGAAAAGTAGGATCCTCAATTCCCTCTCTTTTCAAAGACCTTGTGTATCTTCTAGAATCTAGCTTATGATATTATAACTATTAATTTCTAAGCTATTTTTTATCTCTTCACACTTTAAGTGGTTTTATTTCTTATTGCATTTTCTTCTTGCCTCCTTCTTTGCCTGAGTAACAATAATCTCAAATTATCATTCAATTCTTCTTCTTTTTATAATACTCTACTTGCCCTCCTATAATCATCAATATTTTGATGAGTACGCCAAGCAAGAGTATTTAATTGATTAATTATATCTTCTTGATCATCTTGAAAACCAAGATTAGGTTGTAAAACAAGAATTATATTTTCATGTGGAAGCACCATTATTGCCTCATATTAAGGAGACTAATCTTTAAGTAAAGATTTCAATTTCATTCCCCAGTGGAGTCATAAAAAACTATTAGATAACAGATTTGTCCTTATCTAAAAATGTTTTATTTTGACTCAATACCCTTCTTTCAAGAACAAATAAGTTAAACAATAAATGGATGAACTATCAGGAATAACTCCCCTCTAAATTAAGGTATAGATCCCTTTAAGATTTTCAATGAATTTAAATTATTCTAAACATCATGATACACTTTTAACTAGAAAGTGCTTAAAGGCTAACTAACATCCATACATAATCATGTTATGAATGCGATATCCTTTTCTATAACAATAGTGGGTAATAGAATACATAGATTTTATCTTTAATAACAATCAAATATATAAACACACACACACACACACACACACACACACACACACACACACACACACACACACATTGTTAAACCAATAAATGATAAAACACATACAATGAATTGTCTAGTGAAAGAATAATTACCATATGAAAGAAGATTTCACATAGAAAACCCAATTTAAAATAATCAAATGCATAGATCTAAGTATGTAGTAATTGATTATCCTTTTCATTCATAGATGAAAAATATTCTAGACAAACATCATATATATTTTAAACAATAGTAGTTTAGTTCTAAAATTTCTTATCTTCCTTTTCTTCCATCTTCTCTTTCTATACCCATTTTTACAACTCAATATATATATATATATATATATATATATATATGCCCTAATTAACCAATATTTCAAACTAAACTAGAGTTATAGTAAATCTAAACCATACGGGATTTAGTTTTTACAAATTCATTTAAATATTAAGTTTAAAACAGAAAACCAACTGAATAAAAGAAACTATGTAAGTAAGATCATGGCTGAAGTGACATATTAGAATCTCCAGATTTGTTGTGTTTGGTTGGGTAGGCACATTGAGCTTTCCACTCCTAAAATATTGTAATAAACTTCTAGATTTTCAAGAGATTGGGAATACTGATGTGATTTATCCTTGCCTTTTAGATGTTTTCTTCCCTCTAAATTTTCACCATCTTCTCCATGTGCTCCAGGAGTGTGTTAATGTAGTGACAAAGAAGTGACTCTACCTTTGAAATCCAAGAGAAATTTTTGATTAATAAGTTGTCACTTTATTTAATGATACTAATCTTTTCCTTAAAGGATTGAATCATAGTATTGATGTCCTTTTTTAGTTTTCCATCATCCTTTATGTATTTCACATCAATACACTATAGATCATGTTGTAACGATTGAGTGAATTTAGTAATTTCTTTGATCATTTTTGTGATTTCAATCCACCCTTGTCAGGATACTGAATTCCTCCATTCAATATTTTTCTTATTTACATACAATATATCTTCATCCAGACCGGTTAAATTCTTTTCTGACAAAAACTTTGTTATTCCATACTTCTATACCTCATCAATTTGGTTCATCACACTCATCCATTTTCCTTCATCTTTTATCCACATAGCATTTTATGTCTTCAAGTCTTCAATAGTAATTATTGTTAGATCATATATATTCTTCAATTTATGAATGTATTATGTACCTTTCTAGATGATGCCATTTAACCAATCATCAAATACCCTGGCAACCATTTTTGTGTGTATTTGGTCTAACATCTTTTGATTGATAGGTGATTTTGGATCGAAAGATAGGGACAATTGGAAAATACGTTGTGGATATGGATTATGAATGGAATCAATGTACTCTACCATTGACTACAAGGTCTATTTCAATTCCCTTTTATCTTTTTCATCTTTCCAGGTTCTAATGACTATCCTTTTGGTGGATGCTTCAAGGTGATGCACATCCATGACACATGATACAGTCCTAAGATCTATCTTTTCAATTGTAAAATCTTGAACTGTAGGGTCTTGAACTTCCTCATTAGTTCTTGGCTGGGATATTTCTACACTCCAATTTCATATGTTAGGGTCAATGTCTACCTTAGATGTTATTTTTAGTTTCTTATATTTAGGATTTTTTCCTAAACACTTACTCACCATGTCTTCCAATGGCAAAAAAAATGAGACTATTTTTCTCTTGTTACTGATTGAGCTTTCCATCCATTTGGGTGTATAAGTTAAGACTTATTTACCAAGATTTGATTGATTATAAGGCACCTTTGAAATAATCATTAGGTCAAAAAAATTAGAAGAAATCTCTATCTATTGTTTTGTATTAACCTCCTCTACCATTGGTGAATCAAATTCTTTATCACCTATTGCTTCTTCTGAATCCTCTTAAGAATTTAAATTCACAACTATTTTTTCAAAAATATCACTCTTTCTCTTAATTTTAGTCCTTGATCTAGTGGCACGAGGAGGTAAAATAGTTGTAAGGGCCTTCTTGGATTCTTTGATGACATGATCCCTTCTAGTTTTTAACTTGGAAGTACCTGCATCATAGATATCAATAAGCTAGTTAGATGAGCATATTGGGGAGGGTGATTCAAATATTGATGTACATTATTAGGAAACTTTATTTTAAACTCCCTCTAGTTTTTGTTCCCTCAACCATTTCTTAGTTCTCCTTATCTTCTTCATTTTTATTTCAGACAATATTTAGAATAAGTGATTGTTTTATCTGTTCAAATTGTGGATTAGTCACCTGTTCTTTATTATCAATTTTTTTGGAAATGTCCATATTTAAATTAAGGGTAATTATTTGTCCTAGGGAGAACTTGGGCCATAGTCTTCTTTTGACCTAAAATTCATTTGAACAATCCTCCCAATAATCATCTAATTGAGGAATATGTGAAAACCCTGTTCTAAGATCCAAGTTATCCCTAACAAAACCTTTGCTGTCAAATTGGGATCTGGCCAAAAAGTACTAAAAATTGAATTTTTTAAGATCCAATTCTAAATTCAAAGCATCAAATACTGATTGGCATGAATAACATCCAAGTTTGATAAGAAAAGATATACCAGACTTCTTTTTCAATAGGAATTTTTTATCCACATGTGCTAATTGTTTGCAAATTTCTATCAACATAAAATGGTCAAAACCATACCTGGTAACCTCAAAGGTTCACCATCAAAACCTCTAATTCTGATATAAGTGAACTTGGAAAACTTAATAAAGAAACTACCATAAATCTTGATCAATTTCATAGCCTCATTAGACATCCTCTTATTAATGTTATTTGCTAATTCATAAGTCATTTTTCTAGTAAAAACATCATTATCCCTCCTATAATTCTCATAGCAATTATGCATTTGTAATTGTGAGTAATAGTCAAAATTTTTGCTATCTTTAACTAAGGGCGCATGAGGTAGCCCTACCCATTGTCTTATAGATGCTAGGTAATAGAAGAGGTATGAAGACATATAAAAATATTTATTCCCCAAATAATTACTTAGACCTAAATGCAAATATTTAGCTAAAATTTCTACCCAATCCAAATATTTCTCTACTTGGAGGATCACTTGTATGAAAATGTACATCCAGTCTTCCCAATAATATGCCTGAGCATTGCCCTTTAGCCTGTGTAGTAACACCATAATATCTTGTACTTCTAAAATCATGTGATTTCTTATCAATAGTCTGGGTAGTCTTGAACCCCCTTTTTGGAATTTCAATAACTAATTCCTTGTGATCATGCTCTTATAAATTAATTTCTTCAATGAAAAATAACCATAAGAAGAAGTAATATTAAGGTTAGAATATAGTTCCTTGATTAGAATTCTCATCACAAACATTACGATTTATCTATTAATATGAAGTAAAACATTACCATCTACAATTCTGATGCACCTATTTTGAGGTTCATATCTATTCATGCATTATATAACTAATTTAGGGAACTGTATAACCATGGGAAAGGTTGTAGCTTTGACCAAACCACTTTCTACTAGCTTCTGCATCATAGGATTTGGCATAGGATTTCTAGCCCTTTCCCTAAAATCTTCTAAGTCATATTGAACCAGAGAAGTGTCCCCAATTTCATGAAGAGAATAGATGAGACCAGGACCATGCTCATAACCAAGACATGTAGATTTCATGGCTATAAGTTGGAGGATATAATGAAAAAAATGTTTTGAACTTCTTAAACAATGCTGTAAACCCAAAAGGATTCTTCTTTTGAACCAAGTAATGGAAATAACTTATAGTAAGAGTAAAAATCACCTTAAATGTATCTAAAATCACTGTGAATTTGAGCAACAAAAATATTATACCACCTATGTTGTTCTCCTTTGCATCACCCATTATGTTTGTTTGCTAAATTTGACTTATTCTCTCTTGATACAGACATTAACTAGGTTGAATAATTAAATCAAAATAATACATGCTAAAAATTCTTGATAAGATGTGAAATTTGACATATGAATTAATGTCAAGCATTTTTTACATGTGATTTTGATGAGTAATGATTATCTATAACCTCATGAAATTTAAAACTTTTTGCTTTATAATGAGTTTTAGATATATTCTCCTCTAAATCTCCTGCTAATTTTGACTTAGAGAAAGCCTTAGAGTGAGATGAGAGTATAGTCACTGAACCTTTGAACCATTGAACTTTTGGAATGTGGTTCAATTTCAAGGTTCAAAGATATGAGATGAAATACATAGGCTGACCAATAGTGACATGACTTTTCAAGAAACTTTGAATTTTGAAATAGTGAACCATTGAACCATTAAACCGTTGAACTTTTCTATGAGGTTCAAGTGGTAGGTTCAATAATAAATTGATTTATATAAGGAAACTGAGTGAACATGACTCCTTAAAAATAATTAGGTATTGAAATATTGAACCATTGAACTCTTGAACCTTGAAAAAGGGTTCAAGTTTAATCGAAAGGTTCAAAAACAAAATTGAATTATACAAAGGGACAAATAGTTTGCTTTGAAAAACATTGAATCATCGAACCTGTTGAACCATTAAACTCTTGAACCTCGAAAAAGGGTTCAATTTTCAAAGGTTTAATTCTTTGGAAAGTTCACACATAAAAGATGATAGGCAAGTGAACTTTTAAAAATAAAGAGCTAACTTAATAAACAAAGGTATGACCAATAAAGGGGAAAAATGATAAGTTGACTCTTGCCTTAGGAAAGTTCACAAAAAATTGAATATGGGAAACTCAAAAGGTAACATGGCTCAATGTAAATAGATATCCTACATTTATTTCTAATTCATGCATAATTACTCATTAATGTTTATGAGCTCATCACCTTTATTCAATTTGAATTTGACCATACTGTCCTAGTGTGCATGCCATGTAGGATGCCTTGTCATTGAAGGTACCATGGTGTAACCTTACATCCTTGCAATGTGTCATTGTATAACCTAGTCAACAAAATTAAAACTTTGCTTTTGATCCAAAAGAATCCAAAGCATAGAATGCCTTTTATAAATATTTACTCCCAAATTTTCTAGAATAAAGTTTCCAATGACAAAATCTACCGAAATAAATGTTGCTAATTTTTTTTGATGTGTAAATACTTGACATAAAAGACTCTGATAATAATATTCCTAAATATATTTTTTTCAAAAAAAAGTTCCTAATGAATATCATTCTGATATAATCCTTCCAAAATGAAAATACACAAAGATTAAGTTTCCATAGTGAAGTCTTTGATATGAAATTTGTCAATATAAAGTTACTGAAACAAATCTACCAAAGTAAAGCTTCCATGGACCAAAGTGTCTAATGAAATAATCAATTTATATGTGATAAGATAAAATAATGATCTTGAAAAAATGATAAATCAAATGGTTGACCATGATATTTCAGCTATTTTTACTCAAATTTTTCTCTCCTGACTTTAAGAATCAATTAGGTTTGATAAGTTCAAATCTTTCAATGAACTATGCCATATAGTTAGAGAGTGCAAGGTCAAGTTTTTTAGTTTGACCAAGCTTAAGTAGACTTAAAATTCTCCTTATAATTGTAATATAAAGTTTTAACTCAAACTTAACTATAACAGAAAACTAAATTAAATAAATAAGGAGGATAAAGTTATACTTAATATTATCTCAAAATTACCTCAAAAGTTCCAGTTATAAACTCAACCAAGGAGACCAGTTTCAAGGTTAACTTCACTTCCTCATGTATTATTATAAAAGATACTTGATTGAAATATAATCACTCTTCCTCTACCAATTAAATTCGACATGTATAGACCTAAATCTAATAATTTTTATGGAAATGGATATTGTGACTATCATATATGTATTAGACAATCTAAAAATAGGTTATTCAATATCAAGCATAAGATTAAAGATCTCATAGATGAGAACATCATTGATATTGACACACCTAGTAAAGAAGTTAAGTCACAAACAAAGTTCAAGGCAAAGATAAAAAGGTACAAATATAATTTTACAAATTATGAATAAAATAGTAAGGATAATTAGAAATTACATTTTGTATATAATGCTCATCCTCCTCTTCTACATATGTACCTAAAATTTATAGGATCATTAACATAGTTAAAATTAAGTAAGCATCAAATCCTATGATCACATTTTATGATAGTGAAGTTATTGATGATTCAATTAGGCATACACTCTTTATTTTAACATATGTTAACAAGTTATCTATGCATATTATTATGATAGATAATGGTTCAAGTGAAAATGTATGCACCATAACATTCCTTCACTCTTTTGGTTAAATAAATAAATATTTACATGATAATTCTAGATTTTTCAAAGCATTATATGGTCATACACAAGATACTCTTGGGCATATAGTGATACCTTTATAAGTGGACCCTCTCATAATTCTAAATCCATTCCTCATTATACCAAGTATAGGGGGATTTTATATGATATTAGGATGCCCTTTGATAAAAAAATTAGAGTAGTCACTTATATAATGCATAAATGTCTCAAATATATTCATAATAATCAAGTAGTCAAAATTTTAGGAATCCAATAATAATATCCTTTAGAAAAAAATATGTTTAATTATTCTCTAGAATAGCTTCCTATCATAGTAATTGAACAACATTACCATTAGACTATTTCATTACTTTCACATGGTTATTTGGTGTTGGACTTCCCTTATTACACAAAAAACTGACTATGTTGGGTGCATCTATTCATTATCCATGGATAATTTAAAAATTTGTATCTATCCACAACCTCTTTACCATGTTAATCTATATAACATAAAAATGTCTTGCTACTCACTCATATTATATATTTATTACATGAACTATTTTATTTACTATAAGTAAAATTGATATATATTGGATATACACTAGTTTCATTTGCTTCATTGTTCTCTCTTACTTTACTTTACATATGAATTATATATAAAATCCCAATATCATTATTTATAATAAGTAAGCAAGACTTGCAAGTGTAGAATATATTAAACAATCCTATTAATCCCTTTAATAATAAATTTATTGATGATGTTCAGGCCTAGGCACATGAGTATGTATTTAACTCTACAACTAATATACCTCATATAATATTTGAGTATTATAAATCATATAAAAATAACTCAATTTAAATTTACTAGGTAAACAAAACACATTCTACTCTATTAAGTAGAATTCTATTTCAGAATGAGTATGCTAATTATACCAATTAATTAAGTGCAAAAATAAGTCACATAATTAAAGAATTTTATTGATAGGATAGGTTACTATATGATATATTTATTCATTTTAAATAAGGATTATACTAGTGAAACATAATCATAAAAATACATGCACTTTTAAGTATATATTTAACTCTATTATAATGGATATTTATGAAAATAAGTACAATAATAGGATTGAATACAAATTTCTCAGACATATACATCTCTAGATGGAGCCATTTTTTTTTTTTTTGTAAATAAGCATTCAAGTGATCTAGGTCAACTATATCATCTTACTTACTAATACTATCATGAATTTTCCAAGATAAGACTATCCATCAATGGACAAGTCTTGTACCCAAACCATTAGCATGGGTGTGGGAAACACTTGCAATAGTAAATGTAACAAGGAAAAGTGAGATAATAAAACTTTTCTAAAATTTATTAGGGATTCCAATATGCATATAAGGGATATTAATAATATCCACCTAGGCTGAAATCAACTATTTTTACTTAGTTTTAGATGATTTTTAGTCATCAATATAACCTAATTGTTTAACACTTGAGTTATTCTTTTCCACCTATGGTATTAATAATTTGGATGTATTATAGGTTGTATTAAAATTAATACTTATTAACTCCTTATAAAAAATATTTCTATTTCAAGAGCTCATAGCTTTACCTAATGGCTTATAATCCATAATAATTATGTCCTATATGATTTATAGGAGGTTATTTACAATCATTACTTATTCAACTTTTATCATTTTAGAACCTTACGTAGATTTAATCAAATCCTTAACCTTTTCTTCTTTACCTGACTAGATCTAATTTTTCTACTATTATAGGTCTTATAGTGAACTAGAAGAGTTATGGATTAGATTATATACAACCATCATAAAACCTCCTTTTTATATATTATCCATCTAAGATTTTTTTATAAATAATTATTTATCGTTGTGACATATATAATTTATTAGGATAATGGCTTGCATGTCTTAATTTGTTCCTAGATTGGTTGAAATTTTATAAATTAAAATGTCATATTCATATACCTAAGGATAGAGTGCAATCCTATAGAATGTATATAGGTTTAATTTATAATATTTCATACTTGCATAAGGTGTTAACACATTATATATAACTCTTGATCACTACCTAATACATAGGTTTATTTATACCCAAGATTAGGGTTTGCCCTAATACTCTATTATGTTCATTTTGGTTTCAAATATAGCTAGGTATTGTTATTCCATTTTAAAAGGGTTTCAATGCTTATATACTAGTTAATTACCTATCTTTATTTAACTAACCAGAGGTAAAAAAACACTAGTATAGGTTTGTATACAAAAAATGTAGGTATGTCTCACACAATGAAAACTTAGGTGTAATAAGGTAGTGTATCCACACATAGTACAATCCCTTTTTTATTTAAACAAAATAGTAATATTATCCATATTTATAACACTTATAAAAACCCTATTTTATTTTTAAGAGTTATCAAATAGTAACTTGACAAAATTACTAACTTACAATGTCATCTTAGCCCACATATTCATTATACTTACTTGCATTGATTCTCTCCTCTAGCTTTAATTTCCCATTGTGTGCTAATAATATCCATATTATTTCATTTTATTCCTATTATACATGATTGGATATGAAATGTCCATAGAAATAAAATATTACATGCATGTATGATTGTCGTTATTAAATGTAATAGATAAGGATTTTTTAGTTTGCATGTGGTTTTAACTATCTTAGACTCCCTATTATATGGTTAGATAAAAATTAAATTTCATAATAATATTTTCATGGATTGTACATGATGATTAAAAATAATCAAACTCATATAAATCATAAATTCCTTCCTTTCATGTTAGCCTAGCCGAGCCGTCATTTACCATATGTAAAAAAGATAAATTCTCTATCAATAAAAATATAATTTTGTGTTGTTTTCCTTAATCCTCATGGGGTAAAAAAATACAAAAGAGAATAAATCTTAGGGATTGGGTTAGCATATATCTCACCCATCCTTTTAATCAATTTTTTTTCTTACAGTATGAAATCTAATCATTTTTACTATTAGTTAATACTTAGTCATGGGAAGTTTTATTATATGCCATACTCATTCTATAATCCTATTGATTAGGAAGAAAACCCAAGTTCCCTTTTCTTTGTGAATTTCCTACAATACAATTTTGTTTAACACTTTGTCTATAAAAAAAATTATTCATGAATTTAATCACTAAACCAAAGTTTCGACAAGTTTCAATATCGAAGTGTTGAAAGTTGGATATAGTCCCTTCCTAGGTTTAATTACCACATGAATCTATTCCAATTTTTCTAGTAATTAAGTCTAACTTAGATCTCAAGTTTAAGATGTTATAATTAATAATTTTATGGATATGGGTCACTAAGGATATATTTACAATGGTACTTAAGTTTAGCATAATATTTTAATCTCAGTATTATAGTTAATATAAATGGTGACCAGCCATAGAAGTCTTACATAATATGAATATAATATTATGTGGGATAAGAAAAAATAAATTAATATAACACATGTCTGAAATTACTAAGATCAATGGTCAATTGGTGTTATTAACTCTCTTTTTATCATGTCTTTTCCATTATTTTACTACAACTAATCCTATAACTTGGAGGTAAATACAGTCAGCTGCAAAACAACCACAAAACATCAACAATACCTAGTCCAATGATAATGTAAAAATTAGTTGTATAAAAATAATTATGGAAATAGTAATATTTATTAAAAATTCCTTATTACATAATAATAATAATAATAATAATAATAATAATAATAATAATAATAATAATAATAATAATAATAATAATAATGGTGTATCATAATAAGATACCAAAATGAAAATAATTTTAATCTCATCATATAATCAAATTTAAATGTATTACTAAATTAAATCACATGGTAGTCATCAAATAATGTTCTTAATACAATACTTGTGCCTCTTGGTGCTTATTAAAACATATAATAAAGTATTAGCAATGGGGATATGACATCTTCCTTATTTTAATTTAGAAACATTTTGATGCCAATTAGGTTAATTACTACATATAATATTACATCTTCCCATGTATCAATTTAATCACATAACTGGTCAATTAGAGCAACACTTTTTATAACTCTTTACTTTGTAGCCTAATGTTATGATGTGATAAGATCTAAACCAGTTGTGGGATACTAGCCCCATCCTCCACATATAATTTTTTTCAATTGAGTATGTGTGAAGGATCACACACATATATTATAAGTATAGATACAAGAGACATATTGTGTTTTTTCTAGAGAGAAGGTGGAAATGCCAAATTGTATAGAACATGGTTAATATTTTAAGAATAATAAAGTGCCCAAAAATATTTAGAGTAAATTTGGAATATTTTACATACTTAATGGAACTCTTTTGATGTCATACCCTTAGAAATATCTTGTCTTGAACCTAAAAATATCTTGGAGACCTCTTACAATGTACATAGCTTTCTATCTAATAAAAACAACCTTGAGATTTTGTCTAATGAAAACCATTTGTATGTCATTTGGGGGATCAATTATGCTCTTGTAATCACTCTATTATCTAAGTCTTCCCACCCAAATAGTTTTATAAACTCTATTTCATAAATATATTTGAGAGGTTTGATTTATAGTGAAGTATAATAAGTATCATTAAATGTGAATTTTACTAGTGAAGATAATATTCCCATTTGTATTGTTGGTCCATAACATACATTCTAAGCATATCCTCTAATACTTTTTTCACTCTTTTTATTTGACCTTTAGTTTCTATATTATATGTAGAGCTAAAATTTAATATTATTCCAAAATATGAATTTAGAGTTTATTAAAACCAAGAAGTAAAAAAATCATCTCTATTAAATACAATTACCTCAGGTACACGATGAATTTGGACAACATTTGTAATAAACATCTCTACAAGAATGGGTACATAAATTGTAATATTTAATGGAATAACATGAGAAAATTTTCAAGTTTATCTACAACTTCAAGGATAGTATCATGTATTTTTATTGACATGGGTGGACTTGAAATGAAATCCATGAAAATTATAACTCATTTATCTTTTAAAATATCATGAGGATAAATTTGTTCTCCTAGATGGCAATGCTATACCTTAACTTGTTGACATTATAGAAACTTGGAAACAAATTGAACCACACATTTATTCATTATGGGACATAAATAATATAAATTCATCTCATATTTCATCTTTGTGACACTAAGATGAGTGAAATATTAGGCTAAGTTAACCTCTTGCATGATTAAATCCTTAAACTTGATTTGATTTGGTACATAAATCTACCCTTGAAACCTTAAAATACTATTTAAATAATCAAAATAACCCTATATTTTAAATCTACATCTACTTGTGCAATTACATGACCAATTTACTTACACAAATTATCTTTTCCTATTTATTCTAGTAGTTATTCTCTCAGTTTAGACCTTATATGGGAGATGGAAACGAATTATAATCTTCTACTAAGAGGATCAACTACCCTTTTTGTGTTCCCCTTGACATATTTAATGTCTATATTGTAGTCAATAATCAATTCTATCCACCTATGATTTTAGATATTTAACTTATTTCTAGTATATATATGTTTAAGGCTTTTATGATCTTTTAATAACTCAAAATGCTTACCAAGTAGGAAATGCCTCCACATCTTGAGGTTATGAACAAATAAAAATAATATTAAATCATGTGGTGAATTTTTGTCTTCACTTTGTTTTAATTTTCATGATTAATATGCCACAACTCTTCCATCTTGATTCAAAACACCACCAAGTCCATCCAATGATCCATCAGTCCACAACTCAAATTATCCATCAGGATTGAGAACCATTAAGATAGGTGAAAATTAATAAATTATTTGATATTTTTAAAAACCTCTTCACATTTAAAAGACCATAAAAAAATTATATTTTATTTTTAAAGATACAATAAGATGTGTTTTCCTATAAAAATATTTCATAAACCACTAATAGTATCTGATAAGGCCCATGAAACTATGAACCTCATATGTGTTTTTAGGAAATTTCCATTGCTTAATAACCTTGATATTTAAAATATATAGTGATAAACATTCCTAATAAATTGTGTGGTATAAAATATAAATTTTTCTGTTATAAAAAGATAATTTTGATATCTCTCCATACAATATATGATTCCCCAATATTTTATAAACAAACCTTAAATTGTGTTCATGCTTATTCTCATCCTTTGAATATACCAAAATATCAATCAAGTACCACCAATATAAAATGATCCAAATAATTTGGAAATACAATTTTTATGAGATTCATGAAAGTTGTAGTTACATTGGCTAGACCAAATGGTATAACTATAAAATTTTAGAGGTCATATTAGGTTATAAACATTATTTTATGCATATCCTCTTGTTTGATGCATAATTTATGATATCATAATGTGAGACCTATTTAGAGATGTTATTGATCCATTAATATAATTAAATAAATCATATATATTGGAAAATGATAACATTTTTTATAGTTACCTTATTCAACATGTGGTAATGAATGTAAAACCACAAAGTTCCATCATTATTTTTAACAAACATAATAGGTGCTCCCCATGGGGAAACTCTTAGCCTTATAAGTCCTTTATCCATGAGCCCTTGCGATTGAAATTTGATTTCTTACAATTATGTAGTATTCATCCTATAAGGAGCCTTGGAATTTTGTGTAGACCATGGTACTATATCATTATCAAAGTAAAACTATCATACTAGAGGCATCCCTAGTAGTTTTTTTAATAAACACCCTTAAAATCTTGTAGGATTGAACAATCTCTATTATTTTGCTCCAAATTCTTAGTTTTTTATTATACATGTATAGATTATAATAAACATCCATTTATTATCACATTATTAAGATGCAAGAATGAAATAATTATTATATATATTTTATTTTTAATGCCTTGAAGGGTTACTAAATTACCCCTATCATCTTGACACATAAGTTTATTTTAAAATCAATCTAGACTAGATTTATGTTCATGGAGCCAATCTTTCAATCCTAATGGGGTTAGATGCATACTTAACTGAGTCTTAAAGACTACTAAATTGAGTTCAACTTGTTCCAAATATTTGGTTATAAGACATCTCTTCCTTATTTAAATTTTATTTGTCACACTTTTTTCATTTTATAGGTTTAGTTTTGTATTCTAAAGAAAATTTAGGTAAAATGAGATTATTAGAAGACCAAAAATCAATTAAGAATGATAAATAAAATACTTCTAATTTTAATCAAAGTGGTTTATAATTCCACTTGGTGGTTATGTACTACTACATAAAAATTGTGGTTGGTATCCTATTAACATAATAATTTAGGAAATATTTATTATAGTGAGCCTTATCTCAAATCCAAACCTTATCTCAAATCCAAAAACCTTGATTTGGCCTACATTGTGACAATTGACCCCATTTGGCTCATGTGGTAGGATTAATATTATGTGGAGGTGAAAGCCTAATATTTAATAACCTTGAGGTTCTGAACCCACTTTTTCATTATTTTTAAATTTATTAGATCTATTTCTAAATTTACCACCATTATTACTGAATTATGCCCTTTTTAACCCTTTATTAAGTGTAGACATTATATTTTTGGCTAGATTACTCTTCATTTCATTCATGAACTTAATTCTATTTTTTTTCTTTTTATTTAGCTACATAGGCTAATTCTATATGATCATCCAAGGTATTCTTTAACAAGATAGTTAAAAGTGTGGTGATCACATTTGTAAGTGAATTTGTTGTTTATGGTAGGAAGATTTTTTATTGGATTTATTAGGTTGACATCATGAATGATTACAACTCTAAGCCACAATTTTAATTTAGTAACTTTGGTTGTTTAATCCAAAATATAATTGACATATTTGAGAATATCAAAAAATTTAGTCTCATACTCAACTACATACATGTTATTTTGTTATAGTAGCTACAATTCAATTAGTTTCCTTTCCCTATGATTGGCTAAGATGTACCTTCATTTGAAGTGTTTTTTTTAAATTACCATGTGGTAGTGGCTTTATCATTTAATTTCTAATAAGTGGACCCACTATAACAATGCATCACCCTCCAAGTGACATGTAACAATGTGGGCTTTCATGATTGAAATGATATCATGTAGTCCAAGATATTTATTTGGGTTGAATAACTATGACTCATCAAAGTCAAAAATTTAGGTTTCTATTAGTTTATACCTTTTAAGAGGGAATTTACTAATATAACTTAAAAATGGGTTCATTTATTGAACCATAGGATGCCTTTATTCCATCTACATATATTCTCCTTACTAGTTTTCCTAAGGGTGCAAGTTTTGATGGTCTAATCAATCAATCATATGATGTACTTGATCATTTAACATGGCTTGGAGATTTTATAACACCCTAAAAATACCATAAAGTATTTATAAAGTATTATTAGAAGGGGATGGAGGATGATTTTACTACTATTATAATTGATTTTGAGTTTGGTTCATATTTTGGTCTTAATTTTGTTTTTAACTTCCTATTTGTGCTTGGGATCTTTACCTTCCCCTATCTTATTTTCATATTTGATTCTTGTAATTACTAGCATTGTATGCATTGCCTATACTAATTCTTCATGTATTCACCATTTTTTGTGCACACAAAGTGAGAAATTAGTTTTCCAACCCATATATTCCAATTGTTTAATCCTAGAGCTCTGATGCCATGTTTAACATCTACTTAAAAATCACATTGAAATTTTTATTTCACTAAATATAATGAGATATAATAAAATGGATTGATATCATTATGGATTATACTAATCCAAGAAAAACTCTCCTAAACTATTTGAATAAAGTATTTAATTGTTTCATATCATTAATTCCTTAAGCAAAAAGTGAAATAAAATTTTACCTACTTAAATAAGTAATTTAGTTTCATATTTTCATTAGGTGGTGTTTTAAATTTAACCAATTATTTAGACTTGAAAATATTATCATATTGGCATCCATGGAATTCATACAACCTATACTTTCTTATGTTGAATTATTTTTGAAAATAATGTATAGTACCCTTAAGCATGTATTGGTACTTTAACATGTTAGGTATATCTTATATTTTATTAATATTGGATAAGTATTATGGATTTACTCCCATGTATACTGATCTTAATGACTGTACTAATAAAGTACACATGTAAATATTTACTTATTTTCATTTCTAGCAACCTATTCATACATTAGTGAATCATCCAAAGCATGTATTAACACCCAATTAAAGCTCCTTTCATACATTAATATTTAAAATAAATCTAAAGACAAATTTTTCCTTGTAATTAAATATAACTATTATATATATAAATTCCATATCCCATTGCAAATACTATTAATAAAAAGATTAATGTTGTTATACTTTACAATATAGTACTATACAAGTAAGGTATATACTATAATTCAAATTTACTATTATTACTCACAATTAAATTCAAGATTTTTTTAAAGAGTATTCTATAGTTATTTTAGACTTAGGCATGATAAGTTACATGAACATACATTAAAATTTAAGTTTTAAGTATATCATATAAGCAATAAAAAACCTTTAGTGTACCTTATGAGATCCTTTCACATGTCTGATGATACTTATTCATCTATAAATATCATTCAAATACCATCCATTTACATTTGTACTATGATTACTACCAATGTAGTATAAAATTTTACAATATACAAATAGCTTAAATAAAATCTATGTCTAAACAATTATTCATTAAGAAAAAACATTCATTTAAAACTCTATATTATGAGTTTATATTTGAATGTGATTACATCAATTCATACCCCTTTTGTAATGGATTAAAATATTTATAATTTTTATTTATATATTATTTAATTAATTTAAATTTAAGGAATATTATTTATATACTAATCTACTTTCACAATACAAAAAAAAATTTCATACTCTTTGATTGGTGCAACTCTAACCAATTATTGAAACCAATTGTTAAATCTTACACACTAAGATATTTGACCTTCTTTATTAATATTAAAATATAAAAAACACATTGAAATGGATAAATATGTAACCATGACCATGAATGTTACAATTTTTCCAAAAATATAATTCAATTTTATACATTTAGTATCTTTCTAGTGCACCAACTTAGCTTTAACTAAACTAAATATAATTTCCTAAACATAGACAATAAAGTACACATGACTTAACTATCAATGAAATTTTGAACTATATTGAGAAATCCTTTAAATCCATTTTATAATATATTTATTGATTATCATCATGACCAATAATATGCATGAGGATTTATCCCTAAAAATGATACACCTCATGATTTGTTTTAGCATTATACATTTGATAAATATAACATAGTTGAACTATACTATATATACAAAGTGCATTCTATTTTCTTAGGTAGAGTTCTACTCTATACTTAGTGTGATAATTATACCAATCACTTAAGTGCACAAATAAGTCATAAAATACAATAATTATCCTAATTTGATAGGTTTCTATAAGATACAATCATTAATTTTAAATGAGGCATATACTAGTGAACCTTTTTTTATAGGTAATTGAAGGTTAATGGGTTCCTAACCCTTCATTAATATTAACCAATATTAAATAAACCAAGTTCATATATGATAAACTAAAAGATAGAAAAAAATACCATGTCCTCAATACAAATAATAAAGATCTAACAAAAATTTGATAATAAATCTAGCCCACCCAAAAACCAACACAACAATTTCAAACCTAGGGAAACAATCATGAAATTGACACAAAACCAACAACCATGGAATAATAAGAATCCACAAATAAACCAAAAATACCCCAAAATGGGACCCATGAAGGAAACCCTACCAAGGCATTAGAACAACTACCATGAAAAACCATTTTTTCACCCCTTTCTTCTAAACTATTTAATTATTGCCTTGTTTAATATAACACCTTATCATCCACAACATTACTCCTACGAACCACCACCTCAACCACCTCCCCTCCCCTTATACCTTGAATACCTTTCCTCCCATGAGACATCCTCTCTACTATACATCCACCTAGACTTGGTGAGTGGTAGTCTGACTCGGTGTGACCCCTCATGTGCCATGCCATTACTCATCGATGAAGGACCAACCTACCAACCCCCACCTGGTCCTTCTAAACCAACCTAGTATTAAAAAATGAGCATAAATATCTAAATAATCTTACCAAAAAACAAGTTACTGAGATTACCCTATTCACCAATCAAAGATCAAGGATAACTACTAGGGAAGTGAAGGAAGCATTACATGCTTACAAGTTAAGATCTAGATTGAAACTCCCAATGGTAGTTGGGTTTTGAATAAATCCCTAAAGCCACTATAAAAAATCCAACACATTGTGAAAACACTCGTATAACTCATGGAAAATGGAAAGTGGCACCAATAAAAGATAATACTTATTGGAAAATAATAGTGAGTTTATCACACCCCCTCAAAAACATACTACCACCTATTAAATCCCAAATTGAAACCTCAGCTTGACTAGATTGAAAATAATTTTCATGGTCAAATCCTTATCATCTAAAACTAATAAAACATTCTTGATGGACTAGATTCTATCTTAGAGTTGACCTTATCAAGATAGAGAGTCTCTAAATAAACCATCCATATAAAATCACATATTGAATCCAAAAATATGCATGGATATATTATATATAACTTAATCAATTGTGTGTTTGAGACACTCCCTTCAAAGGCCATTTCTCTTTTTTTAGTAGTCACTCATAGTAGGGGATTACTTAGTGCCAAGTGTAACATAAAATATATTTCTTACATAAATAGTTGGGAACCAATGTGACCACTGACCTAACTTATGAAAATCATCACCCTAGTCATTAAAAGGATGAATACACTCATCATCAAAATTAAAAATGATCAAAGGCTAAGGCCTAATACAAATTAAATCACCCACTAATGTGTGATCTTTCCTAAACCATAAATGGGTGATAAGGCTCCCAACCCTTGAAAATACATGCCAAAAACAATTAAGACATGAGATCACCCCCCTCTATAAATAATCCTAACATCAAAAACCCTAATGGTATAACCTAACCATTCATCCCATTAACTATCCACAACCAACTCCTCTTGGGAGATACCCCTATTCACAAGGAAATCTATAGCTGAATTTTTGTGTCAAAACTAATGTGCGACTTCCCATTAAAAAATAGAGTCTAGAATAGACCAAAATTGATGTAAAACATTATCTATGTTCTAATAACCAACCTTATTCTTTCAAAAAATATGATTCAACATCATCAAATCACCTTCGATGACCATATTTTCAATACCACATTAGGATACTAAATCCAACATAAGCACAAGAGATTTAACTTCATTATTAATATTATCTAACAAATTCTAATAGGAAACTCTAATTATGGACTCTATATAGTCTCTAATTTCATATCCCACCTCGAGGCTCTTGGACTCCCTCTAGATGCACCATCAATATTTAATTTAATTTTACTAATGGATGAAGGGTGCCACTCTAAATTATCCACTCATCTACTATCCATGTGGGAAATGACTAACTCATTAACGGGAGGTATATTAGTGAAACTTAATCATAAGAAGCCATAAAATTTTAATAAATTAGTCTCACTTAATAATACATACACAAATATTTTTATGTCTACTTCAATGGATCTTTAAAATAATAAGTACACTAATACAATTGAATATAACATTATCAGATATATACATCTCTAGATGGAACCATATGATAAATATTTGTAAATAAGTCTTCAAGGGATCAAATATAACTATATAATATTTATTATTAATAATAACTCAAATTATCCAAGATAATCCTATCCATTAGTGGATAATTCTTGGCCTTATCCACACTAACCATCAGCTTTGGTGCGGGAAGAACTTGCAATAGTAAATGTAACAAGCAAAAGAAGAGAATATATTATGGTTTATAGAATTTAATAGGGATTCCAATATATATACAAAGGATATTACTATCTTATAACCACTTGGGTTGAAATCAACTATTTTTACATAGCTTTAGTTAAGTTTTAGTCAAATTCTTTTATCAGCTATTACTAGGAATTTATTTATTTTTTAATAGTTTAATTATATCTACGATATTATTAATTTTGGACAAGTCTTCAGGGTTTAATACCACCTATACTAATTTGAATGACTATACTTATAAAGTACGTGTAATTATTTACTTACATTCACTTACAACAATGTATTCATATATTACTGATCCATGAAATAGAGGTATTAACACCTAATGCATTCCCATTTTATATATTAATGTTTTAACTAAAAAAATATAACTTATTCCTTGTAATTATTAATTTATAACTAATCTATTATAATTCCATATATCATTTCAAGTATTATTTCTAACAACATCAAAAAAATATACATTATAATAGAATATTATACAAGTGGGGTACATACTAGCATTGAAATCAATTATCATTCCTAAAAATTAAATTTAGACAATTTTATTTTAAGGTTATTCTATATTCCTTTGATACTCAAGCATGATAAGGTACATAATACATACATTAGAATTTAAGCTTTAAGTATAATGTATATGAAATAAAAATCTTTTGTATACCTTGTCAAATCTTTTCACATGTTTGATGAGACTTATCCATCTATAAATATCATTCAATTACCATTTATATACACTTGTATTTTGATTAATACCATTGTAGTATAAAATTTTATCATCAACAAGTGACTTAAATAAAATACATGTTTCCAAACAATTATTCTCTTAAATAAAAACATAACCTTTCACTTACAACTCTGTATTATAATTCATATTTGAATGAAATTATATAATTCATACACCTTTTTTAATGTAATAAAATAATAATTATTTTTATTTCCATCTCATCAAATTAATTTACATTCAAGGCATACTAGTTATATACTAATTTACTTGCACAAGAAAAACAAATCTTCATGTTATTCAATTGGTACAACTATAGCTAACTATTGAAATAAAAAGTTAAATTTTGAACACTAAAGTATTAAACATATTTTATTAATATTTCAAATAAAACAAGTAACTTCAAATATATAGATATGAAACCATGACCATGAATGCTACAACTTGATCAAAAATTGAATTCAAATGTATACCTTCAATATCTTTACAATGTACTAGATTACCTATAAATAAAATAAACAAAATTCACTCAACATGGTTAATAAGGGACACATTCCTTATCCATAAAATCCTAATTCCTTTATTTCTAATATGTAAAAAATATATGTAAGTTTAGACTACATTGAATAGTCTTATAAATCTTTTTAATAACATATTTATTGATGATGGTCATGACCAAGAATATGAGTGAGGGTTTATCCCTATAACTGATATAACTCATGAAATATTAAAAAAAATACATTAAATAAATATAAATTAGTTAAATTATAATGTATATTAAAAATGCATTTTATTCTTATTACATTTCATTGCACTACTTCTCTATTCTCCCTTCAATCCCACACTGTGTGCACCAAGCTTGAATCCTTTCCCTATTATTTCCTTTCATTATTATTATACATGTTTGAATATGTAAAATCAATAGATGTCAAATATTTAATTCACACATTAATATCATTATTATCTACAATAGATGAGGCTTCTTTAGTTTACATGAGGTTTTAACTATCTCAATACTACCTATTTCATGTTTAGATCAATGATAAAATTCCATAATAGTATTTTCATGGATTCCACATGATTATTAGAAATAGTGAAACTCTTGAAACTCACTCATTCCTTCCTTCCATGTTATCCAAGCTAATTATTCGTCTATCATATGAAAAATAATAAATTATCTCCCAATTTAAACCTAATCGAGCATTGAATTCCTTACCCCTAGTGGGATTAAATAGTCACAAATAGAATCATGGTTAGAGATTAGGTTAGGGTATTTCCCACTCATAATTTTAATCTCTTTTTTATTTTATTAAAATAATAATCTTAACCAATTTAATTATTAAATAATACTTACTCTTGGGAATATGACTTATATGTTATATTCATGTTATGTTCCTTTTTATTAGTATGAAAACCCAAGTCCCATTTTCTATGTGAAGTTCCTATAATATGTATTTATTAATAAATTTCAATATAACAATTTTTTTTTCATGATTTTAGTCACTAAACCAAACACTAGGGAAGTTCCAATATCAAAGTGGTGAAATATGGATTTGGTCCCTTGTTAGGTTCAATTACCTCAACAAATTTTTTTAATGAAATTGGTACTTAAGTTTGAATTAGAACTCAAGTTTAATATTTTATAAAATATATTTTTCTCAGACTAGGTCATTAAGGTTGTAGTTGCAAAAAAACTTAAGTTTAGTGTAATATTTTAATCTCATTGTTATAGTTAATTTTAATGATGACTAACCATATAAGATTTACATAATATTATTATGACATTATGTGCTATAAGAAAAACTAAATGACTTGAACATATATACAAAAATAATTCCATTAATATTCAAATGGGTTTCTAAGTCTCTCTTGTTATATTTATGTTTCCTTTTCTATTATGTTTTCATATAGCCAAGTTTATAACTTGGTGGCCAATCCAAGAACCTACAAAAAAAACCATAGAATAAAAATAATGCATGTTACAATTATATTAAATCTAAAAACTAGCTTCATATAAATAACTATTGAAAAAGTAAAATTTTCTAAAAATTCCTTATTACATGATAATGCTAATGATAATGATAATTATAATGATAATGATAGTTTCAAAAAAACTTAAGTTTAGTGTAATATTTTAATCTCATTGTTATAGTTAATATTAATGATGCCCAACCATATAAGACTTATATAATATTATTATGACATTATGTGAGATAAGAACAACTAAATGACTTGAACATATATACAAAAATAATTCCATCAATATTCAAATGAGCTTCTAACTCTCTCTTGTTATATTTATGTTTCATTTTCTATTATGTTTTCATATAGCCAAGTTTATAACTTGGTTTCCAATCCAAAAACCTACAAAAAAAAACCATAGAACAAAAATAATGCATGTTACAACTATATTAAATCTAAAAACTAGTTGCATATAAATAACTATTGAAAAAGTAAAATTTTCCAAAAATTCCTTATTACATGATAATGATAATGATGATGATGATAATAATAATAATAATAATAATAATAATAATAATAATAATAATAATAATAATAATAATAATAATAATAATAATAACAACAACAACAACAACAACAACAACAACAACAACAACAACAATTCATAACAATAAGATACTAATCTGAAAAATATTTTTAAGGTCTCAACATATAATCATAACTAAATGTAGTACTAAATAAAATCACATGAAAGTCATAAAATAATTTATTTAATATAATCCTTGTACATATTATCACTTATTACAACATAAAATAAAGTATTATAATTGAGGATAAGACACAATTTCACAAACATGTTTGACATTTTTTTGGATTTAATGGTCTAAATAAACTAAGAACTTGATAATTAATATTTTATAAGACATGTCTTAACTTACATATATTTGAATGTAAAAGGTAGATTGAGATTGATTAGTTTCACTTAATATTTATATAAATGACCAAGAGGATAGATTAATTATCTTGTTTCTATTATATTCTAGTCTTTGTCACTATATACTTATAAATTCCTTGAAATGTATCTATGGTCACTTGACCTAGCAACATGACTATTATAATCTACATGAAAAAATCTAATAATTATTAGACACATGTGGATATTGAATATGTACAATATATTTTTAAAACTATCTTCTATGTTTTTTTAGTATGTTCCACTGTAGAGCATTGTGTTTGATTATTAATATGTTTCCTATGTAATTTTATATCTTCTATCATTGTGTATATTTAAAAAATTCTTCTTTCACATTAAAACCTTAGCTCCAATTTTGACACTTGTTTTGGCATGTGAAAATGGGATATAAATATGGGTTGAACAACCCCAACCATACCCCAATATATGGTTGAGTGCTGCCTATATTCAAATACTTTGATGAGGGTTAAAACTACATGTAATTTTCCCATATATGTGGATGTGTGCTCAATAACGATCTAATAGTATGTATGAAACCTTTTTAGCTTTTGACATTTATTAAAATTGTCAAAATTGGATTAGTGGATATTAATTTGAGGGTTTTTCAGCTACAAATGATTTAGGTCAGTGCCTCAAGCATGTGAAAATGTATTCCTCAATGTGCAAGTGATTTTCTAAGTGATCCTCAAGTAAGAGTTAGATACTTGATAGATAAAAATAGCCTTAAGATTTATATGTTTATGTATAATAATTTTTAGATAATTTACCTTTATAATTGACATGTTAAATGTGTATGTTGACCTAAGGGAAGGGTTTTAATTTAAAAAATATTTTTTTGGAGAACCTAGTACACTATTAGTGAAGGTAGATACTACTGATAATTGGTATCGTCTAACTATTTTTGGCACTATATATGGTGGATGAAATAGTGATTTAGAGAATGGCCATAAGATTCCTATGATAATAAATAGTTTAGGCATAGACAAAGGAGATATTTTATCGGAATGAATAGGAAAATAAATAATGCTAAATGAAAAAGATAAATAAATGGCTATGAGAGAATGTAAGCAAGAGTCTATTATGTATGCACAAGTTGTGTATATTGAGGATTATTCAAAACTAAAATTTATAAGAATCTAATTATAAATTTATGTGTCTATAATATTGTATTTCTCATGTATTATCATGTAGATAAATAATAGAGATTCATTTTCAATGATATAAGTACAAAAGGGGTCCCTCAAGACTACGTTTTTATTGTGGTATTTATTTTTAGTTAAGGATCATTTGTGGATGATTTTATGCCACATTGCACAATTAAGATAATAGTTATGGAGCAAGTTTTTAGGTCTTATACCTTTTGGGGTTGAGGGGAAAAAATCATTTTGTGTGTAAATTACCCACACCTAATTTTTGATGATCAATCTCATTTTTATTTGGCACAAATATATATTCCATATATCATAACTTCTAATCATTCTATGCATCCTACATAACACTATGCTAGTGTGCATCATGTGAAAAACTTATACATAACATAAAATAACTACAAAATAGTATTCCCTAAGGTATTCAAATCTTAAGATTTATATCATATTTTACAACACATAAACTTTCAATACCCTAACACATGGTGCATCATGTTGTGGACTATCTTACATATCCCAAGTTCCATGTAATATTCCCTAAACTTCACAATATTTTGGCACCTTAAAATAATTAATAAAACCACATAATACTTCAAAAACATTTCAATAAACGTTTTTCCTACATCAAACCTTTAGATATCACATAATCCATGTGAACAATCCATTCCATGTTGGCCCATTCTAGGTGGCACATCTAGTGTTGATGCCATGTGAAATAACATGTCAACATACCACGTGTCTAGAATTATAAGTAACACACATGAAATAAGTAAAACATCACTTATGAAAAATATTACCTTTTTTGTAACCATCCTTTTTTAATTGTCAATGGTTGTATCTTCATTCTTATAATGTTATATATAATCATCCATCCAAAACTAAGGAGAGTGAATTTATATATTCATTTCTCTAAATTATTAGCATGCCTTGATTATATAATTTTTTTTAATAATTATAATCATATTATAATATATAAAAATTAATTATTAATTTATCCTCTTCTAATCATGGATATCCTCATTTTCAACATTTTTGGTAATTCATAGTCTAGAAAAATTAGTTCGAAACTGTCTCTCTATTTATAATTATAACTTAGTATTATTGTGTATTGTATACAAATGTACCTAAACCATATTTTTAATGCTCAACAAAAGTAAAATTATTCTACTAGCCTCTTTTCATTTTGAATGTGTAATGGTTGTTCAATATCTTGTTTATATTTGATTGCATGTTTTATAATTTTATAACTCTATAGAAACCAATCCATCTAGTTTAAATAGTTGTAGTTTGTATTTTGTGAATCTCCTAGACATCACATGGATAATTTATATAATTATTTGGTCAAATCATATGAATAACTATGCTAATTTGGTCCTATTTCATTTTTGTTCACTCGATATCATATATGACGATTATGTTGATACTACCATCTAGTATAATATGTTTACATTGACTATATTTAAGGTGAATCACTTAAATGCACATGGTTCTTACCCTATTTTTTCTCTTAATCTATTTAATTTCCTAGATATACTATTCTCTTTGAATTTTTAATGTGTAATGGTTGTTCATAATATTTTTTAGATTACATTGAATGTTTTCAATTTTTTAAAAATTGTTTTGAACAAATCCTTCTATTTTAAATATTTATATATTTTTTTCCTTTGTGAACCTTCTAGATGCCACATGGATCATTTAGATAAGTCTCTAGAAAAATCATATGAATGACTATGCCATTATTCTCTTATTTCATTTATGTCCACTACAAGCCATATATGATGATTGTGATGATATCCTCATCTAGTTTAGTATGCTTATGTTCACTACATTTAAGGTGAATCACTTAGATATATATTGTTCTTAAACTCATATTTACTCTTAATCTATTAATTTTACTAGATATACACTTGTTAAACCTTGAAATGTGTATCTAAGGTGATATTATCATTAACCCTAGATTTTTATTAAAGAGGTATATATAAATGAAATGGCCTAAGGGTGATAATCAATTCTATAGCAGACTAATTAGTTTCTAAACTTAGATATAATCATACATTAAATTTATTATGCTAAGATAGTATGAATATGGAAAGTATAACTATGATAGATAGATATATAAATGATGAAGAGGTGATATATTTAGCTTGTTATAATGTTAATGAAGTTTTGGATCTCAAACAAATAGAAAATAATTTAGAAGGAGATTATAGAAGAATCATAAAATTTTGGATCTCACACTTGTGGTAATCTAGATACTAAAATTAGAATAGGAAAATTATGTTGATGATACTATCTGGGCTTGACATAAGTGTCCTCTATAGAATACCTTATAGAAAATGATGTGACCACTTAGATGCTTTGAGGTTTTGATTCACATTAAATTTGGTGTATTCAAATCTAGGTCATGGATAGTCACTCCTTGTGAAATGAAAAAACCCTAGTTTTCCATCTTCATAATGACCTGTGGGAAGATGGGTTAGTGGCAACATAGTGTCAAGCTAATCCTAAAGATATTTCTATCAGAGTGCATTGCCTACATACCCAATACTCCAAAAGAGAGCCTTAGACTCATGTAGTTCTCCCCTATGTATTGTATTATGTTTGAATCGTATAATATGTTGAAAGCAATTAAAATAGTGACCTAGATCATAACTTATTAAATTGAGATATTTGGTTGCTCATTTAGTGTTTCATACCTATAGATGTGTTATACATATGACTAGTATGGCCATAGGTAAGATTTACTCAATTTAATGTCATTTTAATGCTCTTTGTTAAGAATAATTAGTATTAATCCCATGTTTCTAGATGAGGAATGAATGAGAGTTGATATTATATTTATATAAATCCATTTGGAGTAATAAATTTCATTAGATAACTTAGGTTGACCATTAATATATGTTTCATTTACAAAATAGATAACTTTAGGGCACTAAAAACTTATGTCAGGACAAGATAGTAGCATCGATATTATTGTCTATTCAAGACATTAGTGTCCAGGGAGTAGGAAAATAGGTACATGTTCAAAAAAATTTGAGATCGATGATAAGTACATTTTAAGGATTCTAGGTAAGATAGAAGACTTGGGTCACTAACATAAGACTGGTTAGACTAAGATATATAGACCAAAAGGCATAAGATAAAGCAGATGTAAGACTTATAAAAGTGGGAAAGATATATAATTGAGAGGAGAAACCAAGGTCTAAGTTTACCATGTACAATAATGAGGTATTATATAATCATAAAATAATATCTACATTTCCCCCCTTTATTTTAGTAATGAAATTTCTAGTTTAAAGGAAAGGAATGTGTACTTGGGTGTGTATTCACACCTTATATTTGTATTGCCAAACTTTAGTGCTTTAATAGTGACTACCAAGAGAATGTTACAATATAAAATTAGTACATATAATCTAGGATTGAAAGTACTTAAAATATATTTAAATTGAAAGAGTAAGGTTTAGGAGTACACTTTTGTGTCAATGTAACTACCTTGCCTATTGGAAATTTATTTTGAAAAAGATGTATCATTGTAATATCTTAAACTGAGATTAAGACAAATATAGATAAAATATTTAAAGTGCATATATCTAAGGATATATATATATATATATATATATATATATATATATATATATATATATATATATATAGAGAGAGAGAGAGAGAGAGAGAGAGAGGAACATGCCCCCAACTTTGGAGTAAAAGTGAGTTTCCACATGGTAGCTTGAGATTATCTCAATCATGAAACCTAATGATACTTATAGCCTAATGAGGCTAGATGATCAAGTCTAAGCTATAAACTTGGAAAGATTGAGTGATTTGATCAACTCAACCATAGAAAAAAGTAAACTAACTACTGTATTATATTGGCTTAATAAATTTTATAAAAGTCCACATGGTATCAATTCAAAAAAATTTATGATGTGATAATAGTCCATAAAAGAGTTTTGAAATCTAAAACTGATTTAGATTTTTCAATATTAGGCACATGTTACATAGAATATGCAACTTATATATTTATCATTCTGAAACTATATATACTAATAGTGCCAATTTATATAATTCTACCATAATTAGGAATCTAAATCATATAACTATGTGATTTGACCAATTCAAAAAATTGTGTAAGTGTGGAGAACATGATTCCAAAACATGCCCCCACTATATATGGAGAAATATGAAAACTAATATAAGTACTAATGTGGAGGACATGTTTCCAAAACATGCCCCCACTATAAATTGGAGATGTTGAATACTAAATTTGTGTGGAGAATATGCTTTCAAAACATGTCCCCATTGAATCTAAGTATTGTGAATGTGTGGAATCTAGGCCCCCACTAAATCTAAAAATTGATATAAGTACCATATACTAAATGAATGTGGATAGCATGCTTCCAAATCATTCCCCCCATTAAATATAATAGCTATTCTAAGTGTGGAGAACATGTCTCTATGACATGATCCCACTAATATTACCCCCTTTGAGGTGAGGGAAAGATAATAACTAGTAGTTACCTCACCTTAAAAGGATAAGACAACTATATAATATGTGAATCTAAACATGTAGCATATAAAATGAACATGTCTAGGTAGATATAACATTGAAGTACATAGAGTGTAATAAAATCCTAATGAGTAGGAGGAGTGGTAGCACAGGGAAATGAACCCAATTATTAAAAAGCAAGGCCCTCTATAGGGAGAAGCAGATCCTAAAAAGCCAGAAACAAATTCGATGTCCCAATCAACTTGACAGCAGGAGGATCCAGGGTAATATCCACAGTAATCGGGTTTCAAAGAAAATGAGTATGGCATGAGAAAGAAAGGGAGAACCCCATAAGCAGGAGCCCAAGAGTTGTGCAGAATGGAGAGATAAACCCCAAGTCTGGAAAATTATGTAGAAAGGAAATGTAACTAGCTACATGGAAAGACTCCACGGCTCTAAGCCGCATATCACAACGGCCTTCTTCAAAAATTGGTCTGACGACAGGGTCACCCTGCATGGTATAATCGTAAATTTAACTGAGGATTTTCTTGCTGAGGTTACAGGGTTGTCAATGGAAGGAATCAAATTTTCAAAGCAGACTAGCATTTCGAACGAAGCATTTTGCAAGTTCCCCAAAACGGATGAGGAGGAGCAGAAGTTGGTCAAAAATGGGGACTTTTATGAGCTGGATCAGATTAAAGGGATATGGAGGGACGTCCTAAGCTATATAAGGGAGTACTTTATCCTAGACGGTAGAAGCGAATGAGTGCATAAGTTCCATTTTGTCTTCCTCAACCACTTCAGGCATAAGGTCAGCTTGTCTTTTCCTTTCTATCTTCGCTACTCCCTGATTCAAAGTCTTTATGCTCATAGAAAAAAGGATTTGCGCCCTATTCTTCATGAAGGCCTAATCCTGCTTATTGAAGGCTATTGCAAGAATAGGGCACTGGTTAAGTATCCCAAATAGGGGAAAAATAAGTTGCCAGGGAATAAAAAGAAAGAAAGTGTAAGCAGAAGAGGAAAAATTAAGACCCCTAGTCCTAATAAACAGAATGCAGAAGAAGAAAGGGGTCGGGAGAGACTTGAAGAACCCGAGGAGGAAAAATCAGAGGATGAAGATGGAATAGAGAGTTGGGAAACCAACTCTAGTAATGATGAAGAAGGATCGGAGGAAATTGAAAAGGATAAAGTCAATACTGAGGAGGATTCTGTTACTAGAACAGAAGAGTTGGAGGAAAACCAGAAAGTGGTGGAGGAAGACACTGTCCAGGAAGATCCTGGTGAGGACCCAACTTCTAAGAAAGAAAAGGAAATATCTGTCCAAGAAGATATTCAAAATATGGAGATGGAAATTGAAGAAGGAATCAATGAGCGGGAACAAAAGAGCAAAGATGACCTCTTTGAAGAAGATAGGAATAGCCCGAATAAAAAATCTAAGGATTGGAGAGGAAAGAATCAGAATGAAGAAATTTACACTCGTATGACTTGGGTTAATAGTAAAGCTGAGTCTTCCTCCCAATTATATTTCTGGCTGTGTAGGGAGATCATTGAACTCAAGAAAAAAGTGGAAACATTGGAAGAGTCTCTGAAAGCTGCTTGGAACAAAGTAAACAGCATGGAAATTCAGCTAAGCGAGATCCCTGTGAAGCTCAAAGCTTATGAAATCAATCTCCAAGAGTTAATAAAGGATAACAGAAAGAAAATGGATGAAGTAATGTCTAACATTTGTGAAATAGCTATCAATATAGGTAAACGAGCCAATGAGGAGACCAAAGCACTAGAGGGTCCCAACAAAAGGACAAGGCAAAGTTCCAGAAAGAAAGATACACAAAAAGGAGCTTTGCTGGAGGTCACCACACAAGAAACTGCTTTGAAAGAAAAAGAAGCCATGAACTTGATTCTGGAACTGGATGAATAATCTAGTCCCTCTTGGTGGTAAATAAACTGGTATAGTTCTTTGTTTTTCACTTGTTAGCTTTTGTATGTTGTTTCTCCAGACTTCTGTATCTGGGTTTTGATCGGATGTGTCTCTGATGGTTTCAGGACCATTCAAAACCTGATTTTGCTACTTCTCTGTAGTGTTTTTTAGGCGTTGCTTATGGGCGTTGTTTTTTTTATGTTTTTTTTTCTCTTTGTTGAAGGGTTTTGGGGCCCCTTCAAAACCTGCTTTTACCTCTAATCTAAAACATTGAAGTACATAGAACCAATGTGATCACATGTAGGTATAAGATAAATGATAAAAATCATGGAAATATCTAGATAGTGATAATACAAGCTCAATAAGTAAATAAACATACACACTTGAACACTCAAAATCAAGTCAAAAGGTAATGGTCCAAGGAGACCACAAATAAGGAGCATCTTCAAATTCCTCACAATCTAAGGGACATAACTTACTCAAATGTCTATAAAAAAAATATGACATATTCAAATGTCCATATAACAAACCATGACATATACAAATGTCAAATAAATCATACATAGGCATAGAGGATGCAATCAAAGGAACATATTTAAATAATCAAAAAATGAATATAATAGCAAGGTAAGACACTCAAGTAAGTGCATAAAGTAAAGATAAGCAACCATAATCAACATGTCATAGTAGCCCATAGATCGAATGTATTAGGATAAAATATATGCCTATATCACATTCAAGTAGAATTATGACACTTGTGTGTATGTAGGAGTATGAGAATACACAATTCATCAACATTAAACTAACACATAGATGCTAAGGAGCTAAAAAAACATTTAAGTGCCAAAAATGTTTTTGGAATTTTGAATGTTTTTAAATTTTTTAGTATTTTTGTAATTTTTGAATAGGAAAGATCATCATATGATGTCATCCAATGGATGGTCATATATATCTCCCCATGGTGAACCTAGTGTAATACCCCATTTATCATATTGACGAGCATGTATATGTGTAATATCTATCACTGTGGTATCAATAGCTCTCTATGTATGTAAAATAATACTTAGTGGTCATATATTAGTAGTATAAGTAATATGAGTAGGGGTTCTAGGAACCCATAATTGAGTGTTTATTTGTTTATTTGGCATAACAATACTCTGTATATGTGGAGGTGCTCTAAATATATGAACATGGTGTGTAGTAGAAGATGGGGATTCCATGTAATCTAATATTTATCTCTGATGTAATGGTCACTCAAGTAATGGTCACTTATTAAATGAGATTTCTTTTTACTTACCCTTTTTTGGTAAATTAGCCTTAGGAGGCTTAATATATAGTTGTATATGTATAAGTTTATTTTGTTCAATAGGATGCTCTATGGTATTATATAAATTTTAATTACTTGATTGGCATGAATGTATTTAACACACCCATACACTATAGATGGTAATACTCAAAGAGTGTGTATCCGAGGTCTTCCCAATAACACATCAAATATGTCTATGGAATAAATAATTGAGAAGGTAATAACCACATGTGTGGGACCAACCTATAAATGTAAGTCAGTCTCACTAAAAACCTTCTGGGAGGTCCATCAAATGCTCTAACTGATCTAGTATAAAGATGCAAATCATGATGAGTATAAACCAAGTGCATAATTAATGTCATTATTCTTACATTTTTTCTTGAACCATTATCAATCATAGGACTACATATAGGCTTTTTATCAATATATGGTTTAATGAATAGAGAATGGATATTAGATTTGCATTCCTTAATTTAAAGTCATCAAAGAAAATAGGTCTCTAAACCATAGTAGGTGTATGCCATGTGTAAGTAACAATAATCCCACCAAGTGGATGCTAATAATGTAAGGGAGGAGGATGTGCATTATACCATTTAGACTTCTAGTTCCTTCTTAGAATAGTCTTGCAAAGGATTGATAAATGTTTTCTATTTATGGTGATCACTAGGTTGTGAGCTTGATTACTTTGGAGGATCCTTAAATATAAGTTTTTGGTCATCGATAAGATCTTGGATCTTCTGCATCAAGGTAAAGAATATTATTATAGAGTACCTTGGTCCTTGATGATAGTAATAATAAGAATTCTTTTTATATATTTTAGGTAGAGGTCAACTCATATCAACCTCAATAGGATGAGGGAGAGATAAAATCTAAAACTATAGTAACTATGGGAGTAATAAAGTTGTAGACTCAAGTAAGTGTGTAAATTGTATCCTTGGTACATAGATAAGATCAGCTAATTAGGTTGTTGTGAAACTATTTTAACCATGGTGGTTGTTTTCTTTTTAGGACCAAGAGGTTTTACCCTATAACATGGTTTAATTATGAAATTTTTACTAGATGTAGATGCAACTAGTGTGTTTTATACATACTTGAGCTTATTTATTGACATAAGATTTATTTCATGATCCCATACAACATGAAATAAGTCATTGAAAGATTTTAAATTTTTAAAAACAATGGACTCATGTAAAGGAGAAATCACACTTTTTTTGAATAAATATATCTTGTAACTCTTTGTCTTATATAAGATCGATCATTTTAGCTAACATTATCTTATATCTCAAGGCATATTCATTGATAGGTTCATTGGTTCCTTATTTGATTTTGTAAATTTGAGCATAGGAAACCTTTTCAAAAATATTAATGGAAAATGTGCTAAAAATTGGTCTACAAGAGGTTTTAATGCCTTTACAAATTGGAAAGGTAAATCATAAAACCACCTTAGAGAATAGTCCTTGAAGCTTATTCGAATACTTTCATCAAAATTTTATCATTAGAATCATAGTCAAGGCATGGCACATAAAATGGTTGAAGATGTTTTTCAAGATCACCCTTACCATCATAAAATATGAACTCAGGTGCAACAAATCTAGTTAGCAAAGGGTTTAAATATATCTCAGGATTAAGAGGGTTATGCAAGACATCTTGTGAATCTATAACATACAGGGAATTTAGAGCATTTTGTTCAATGTTTGTAACCTTGTCCTCCAATGTATTTATAAATTGAAGGAGTGATTGAACTATAGGCATAATAGGTTTTAGATTAGCAATTTGAGTAGTCACCAAAAGGGATGAAAATATTTTTTGAGTAGTAATAGACATATAAAATGGTATTTATATTGAAATAACTGGTAATTCCATTAAATATGTAGTAATAGTAGCTTCAAGAAATAAAGGTTTAAACACATAAACCATGCCCCCAATAGATGTATTATGTTGTAATGTGTTGAAAGGAAGGGATGTTTCCCCTATAGTTTTATAAATTTTTGCTTCGAGTATAGTTTTTAAAATCTCATCTCCTAGTTTTTTAATAAACTCATAAAATAATGCAATTGCATGCACTTAATCATGGCATATTTTATCATTTTCATTTATTTCATGGTTTTCATTATCATAATATTCTTTTATGATAACCCTATTAGTATTTTTTTTTATTGTCATCATGGGTATCATCATGATCTAAAGTTTGATATCCATCATTGAGTTAAGACATCTTAGATGGTGGGAGGGGAAGTTTAATGTGTTCAATAGGCACACCTCCCAATCTATGGCTACACCTAGGTTGCATGTAAAATAATAAAAGTAGGAAATCAAAATGTAAAGTAATATGAAACCCTAACTAGTATAAAACCCTAAAAATTATAATAATTTACATTTAAATGAATTGGGTTCACCAAATGTTTAAGCCTAAAATGTGGATCTAAGATGATCTTATCAGTAACCCTATATTTTGATTAAAGGTGTATAAAAAATTAAATGTCACAAGGGTGATAATCAGATCTATAGTAAGGAAATTAGATGTTAAAATTAGATATAAGCGTACACTAAATTTATTATGATGAGATAGTCTAAATATGAAAAGTAAAACTATGTTATATATAGAAATGAAAAATAAGTGATGTACTTAGCTTGTTGTGATATTAATGTAATTATGGATCTAGAATAGGTAGAAACCAAGATAGAAATATATCATAGAATAGTCATTAGATTTTAGATCTAACACTTATGGCACTTTGGATAATAACATCAGCTGAGGATGGTTACATTGATAGTACTATCTAGGTTCAACATAAGTGTCATATATAGATTACCCATTCAAATAGGATGCCACTAGCTGGATGTTTCTAGGTTTTGCTTAACCTTCACTCTAGTGCATTTTTATTTGGGTTATGGACTATCTCTCCTTTTGAAATGGTAAAATCTTAGTTATCCATCTTTATAGTGACCTTGGAGGAAAATGGGTTAGTGAGAACATGGTGTCAAGTTAACCCCAAAGACCCTACTAAAAGAAAGAATTGACTACATATCCAATACTCTAGAAGAGGGCCTTAAACTCACGTAGTTATCCCATATTTATTGTATTATGTGTGAATAATATACTATGTGTAAAGTAAGTACAATAGTGAGGTAACTTGTAACTTGGTAAATTGAGCTCTTAGGATGCTCTTGTTGTACCTATGGCTTATATGTAAATAATGAATCTTTTTTTAATTAAATTCTCTTTGAATGTTCTTTGATAAGAATATTTAGTATTGTTCTCATGTTTCTAGGTGAGGAATGAATGAGGGTTGATCTTATAGTTATATCAATCTATTTAGAGTAATAACTCACATAAAATCACTTAGGTTAACCATTAGGATACATTTCATTTAAAAAATAGATGACTTTAGGTTGTTGGATACTTGTGTTGAGATAAGATAATAGCATTGATGCTATTATCTATCTTAAATGTTAATGTCTAGGGAGTAAGATAGTAGATACTAGTTAAGAACTTGCAAAGATAAAAGATAAGTACATTTTAATCATTCTTAGAAAGATAGAAGATCTGAATCATCAACATAAGACTAGTTAGACTAATAGATATAGGCCATGGGGACTAAGATAGAGTAGATGTGAGATTTGTGGAAGCAAAAATTGTACAGAACTAATAAGAATAACCAAGGTCTAATTTTTTGAAGTGTACAAGATTGAGGTGATATATAATCATAAAATAGTTTCTACAACACCAAATATTTTTATGGGTTTTGACCCTATAACAATTCATGTTTTCATGTATAGGGCATAAAAGGATGTTTGTCTTAAAACTAGTTAAAACTGGAATTGAAATCAAGATTCTATAGTATGTTTTAATGTATGGATTACATTCCACAGCTTATAATTTTTAAATCATGTGGATTAAATCAAATAAAATATATTTTATTAGAAGATTAAATCACATCCACTTATTATGAAAAAATGTAAATCATATGAAAGTATGTGATGTCCCTTTCTTAGGGGCTCCTTTTTTAAACAAAAGCTCTGAATTGCTTGTCTAAATATTCTAATTTTTTTGTATGAGATAAGAACAGATTGTGATTTTTTTTGCAAAATATCTTCAAATAAATAAATCAAGCACAATATAGTCTCTCAATTACAAATCAAAGATCTTATCACTTGTTCAGATGATTAAAATTACAATCCTCTCACATGCATATAAAAGAATATTAAAATATTATCTTAAAAACCTAATTACTCTAGCAAACTAGAAATAAACTTGTAATTTGGACTGCTCGGGTTCGCTGTGTTGACACACAATCACCAACATTAGTTATAAGGCCGTTGTCAGTTGATAAACTACCGTCATCAGTCTCTGTCGGTCGGCTTCTATGTCAACGTCAGTCTAAAGATGGCCGATGTTGGTCTCTGTGGATCTCTTCCTGCCGATGTTAGTCTCTGTATGAATCTATATGGATCTGTACGGACTTCGTATGGCCACCAATAAATCACACCCTATTTGTTTCAACCCCTGATCTAAAAATATATGGCTCTAATACAGAAAAATCTTTATCTATATAATTTATTGAATCACTTAATAAAATAAATACCTGAAATACTATGATAACTTATGTGTGAAGTTATCTCTCAAACCTGTAAACCTCTGTGATAACTTATGTATGAAGCTATCTCTCAATTTGGTAATAAATCGGCTGATCTTTCACAACCTCTGAATCATACACACTAAAGAGTGGATGTTCTCCAATGCAAATGGAATCCTGGAACCCTTGGCTTAGTCTTCATAGAAGAATTCTTCAAAAATCAATAGTTAATAATCAATGCATAATCCATAATGGCCTCCATGAGAAACCCTTATACCCTCAAAAAGATGTGCTTGCCCTAATTAGGGTTTCTTAAATTAGAATTAGGGTTTCTAATTAAAATTAGACCAAATAATTAATATTTGATTAAATCAATCAAATATTATTATCTCCCTCAATACATGTCGGATCCTTGAACCATCTGAAGCTGGTGAATTAGGAAATAATTTTTCACATGACCATACCAAAATAAGGGTGCTCTACTGCATGTCAGAAGTCCCTAAATAATAGGAGCTCAGGCAAAATGTGTCTGAAAGAGGCCGAATGAAAGCCAACTGTAGAAATTTTGCTAATCAAAGCCAAGCCAATCTCTATCATGACCCTCTATCCATCCTATCAGCCTACAAAGGTCACATAATAGGCTAATCATCATGTCTGTCAATGTCCACTAAAAAGGGGACATTACAATCTGCCCCTCCTAAAATTGCTTGTCCCCAAGCAATCTCAGAACAATGAACCACTCGATCCACATGGATCCCAAATGTAGTTATGCTCTGCACTACTGTTAATCAATGCAAGTTCCTACAATATCCTCTAAAATATAACCAAGAGGAATCAACAATCAAACTGGTGAATGCAAATCAACCAATCTCTAAAATCACAACTACCCTAGATGTGTCGATACCACAGTCTGTGTAACTTGCTACTACCAATTCCATCTATAGAAGATGGTGCCAATCCATCCCATAATGGATGGTAAGAAATCAGAGCTGATCTACACCTGTGTAAAATCAAGTCTTCTATCTCTAGATCAAAATAAGAATAATGAGCATACCCCACCATATAATGCCGGTAGGAACCCCCAAACTCTACTACTAGCTCATCATCACTAAATTGGGAATCAACATATGGCTCTAATCTCTAACTCCAAATGACTGTAGGCTAGATAGGACCCTATGTAATCTGCTCAACAAATTCCACCTCAAAATCCCTATGAGGTAGCATAGTAGAAAGGATCACTATAATCTCCCCACCCAATCTGCTTATAGCACTAGTATCTCAGATGAGAAGACCTTCTGTCACTTTATGCGAGTCCAAATGAACACCTACACTATCCAGAAAATACTCCATGAATGATTCAGTGTAGTAAAAATTATATGAGGAAGCATCAACATACTCCCCCACACACCACAACTGACCTCTCTATAAAGGTGGCACAACCAACTGTACCACACTGTCATCTGTGTGAGAAGAATCAATCTGGAGACTCGACTCCACTGGTATCCCAAACTCATCAGAATTGGGTACTCCCAAATCTTGCACATGTGTGTCAGCCCCAATAATATGTTCCTTAGCAACAACCACAAGAATGTACTCACCACCAACCACCTCACTATACAAATGAACTGGGTCTAGGGCTGGTGAAGACCGCAAATGATCCAACTCCACGGTCACCTCCTCTGACTGAAACTGCAACTCCTGTAGATCTCATTGTAATTCATCACAAGAAGACCCTGCTGTGACTCCTTTCTATCTCTCCTTGTGGGAGAGATTGACCGTTCCTTTCATGGCTTGAAGATGTTATCTTGCATTAGCAGCCATTAATATAGCTTTTTTGGCCTTTTTTGACCACATATCACATAAATTTTGGGTCCTTTCCATATCCATCCAAGTTTGATGTTCTTGATGTGAAGATGAAGGAGCAATATGATCATGCAAAGAATCCATACTCATATTATCCATATCATTAGCATCCTCTATGCTGGTCTCTAATGTAGAAGTCTCGAGTGAAACTTCTTGCAAAGATGATATAGACAACTCATTCCCCATGGCTGCCCTCATATCCTCTTGAGTCAAATCAACATGTCTAACAACTGGTGTAGGGCTACCCTCAACCCCTGTAGAGACCTCTTGTTTCTCCTTTCTGTTTTGTGATGTGGACCTTTTACGAATGGATGCCGTATACCATACTAATTTGTCTTCGAATGTAGGGTCTAAAAGAATTTCATTTATCCTCCTCTGGGTTTCAGCCAACATATTCAAACTTTGTTTCAACTTCTTCATATCCTTGTCCCACTATTTTTGAGTACTTGAAGTACCCATGATTTACCAACTGATTTAATGTCCAATCTACCCAACAGGATGGTAGGAATTTGGCTCTGATACCACTGTGATGTCCCTTTCTTAGGGGCTCCTTTTTTAAACAAAAGCTCTGAATTGCTTGTCTGAATATTCTGATTTTTTTGTATGAGATAAGAACATATTATGATTTTTTTTTGAAAAATATCTTCAAATAAATAAATTAAGCACAATATAATCTCTCAATATCAACTCAAAGATCTTATCACTTGTTCAGATGATTACAATTACAGTCCTCTCACATGCATATAAAAGAATATTAAAATACTATCTTAAAAACCTGATTACTCTAGAAAACTGGAAATAAACTTGCAATTTGGACTACTCAGGTTCACTGTGTCGACACACAGTCACCGACATCGGTTATAAGGCCATCGTCAGTCGATAAACTACCATCATCGATCTCTGTCAGTCGGCTTCTATGCCGATGTCGGTCTAAAGATGGCTGATGTTGGTCTCTGTGGATCTCTTCTTGTTGATGTCGGTCTTTGTGCGAATCTATACGGATCTGTACAGACTTCGTACGGTCGCCAATAAATCACACCCTATTTGTTTCAACCCTTGATCTGAAAATATATGGCTCTAATATATAAAAATCTTTATTTGTATAATTTATTGAATCACTTAATAAAATAAATACCTGAAATACTATGATAACTTATGTGTGAAGTTATCTCTCAAACCTGTAAACCTCTGTGATAACTTCTATATGAAGCTATCTCTCAATTTGGCAATAAATCGGCTGATCTTTCACAACCTCTAAATTGCACACACTGAAGAGTGGACGTTCTCCAATGAAAATGGAATCCTGGAACCCTTGGCTCAGTCTTCACAAAAGAATTCTTCAAAAATCAATAGTCAATAATCAATGCATAATCCATAATGGCCTCCATGAGAAACCCTTATACCCTCAAAAAGATGTGCTTGCCCTAATTAGGGTTTCTTAAATTAGAATTAGGTTTTCTAATTAAAATTAGACCAAATAATTAATATTTGATTAAATCAATCAAATATTAATATCTCCGTCAATACATGTCGGATCCTTGAACCATCTAAAGCTGGTGAATCAGGGAATGATTCTGCACATGACCATACCAAAATAAGGGTGCTCCACTGCATGTCAGAAGTCCATAAATAATAGGATCTCAGGAAAAACATGTTTGAAAGAGCCCAAATGAAAGCCAATTGTATAAATTTTGCTAATTGAAGCCAAGCCAATCTCCATCATGACCCTTTATCCATCTTATCAGCCTATGAAGGTCACATAATAGGCTAATTATCAATTCTGTCAATGTCCACTAAAAAGGGGACATTACAAATTAGGCATGTGTGTGTGTGTGTGTGTGTGTGTGTGTATAGAGACATGCCTACTTTCATATGATTTACATTTTTTCATAATAAGTGGATGTGATTTAATCTTCTAATAAAATATATTTTATTTGATTTAATCCACACGATATATATATATATATATATATATATATATATATATATATATATATATAGACATGCCTACTTTCATATGATTTACATTTTTTCATAATAAGTGGATGTGATTTAATCTTCTAATAAAATATATTTTATTTGATTTAATCCACATGATATATATATATATATATATATATATATATATATATATATATATATATATATATATATATATATATATATATCAGTGGGGTTTTCAAGGTTTTGCACATAATACTTATTTTTACAATATGACTAATTATTGGATTAGTGAAATAAAATTGTGAAACATTTTTTATGAGCCTAGTTTCATGTTTATGGACTTCTGGTTGTATTTTTATATTTATAATATTATTTTATGCTTTCATTATTTTGTTAGAACTGGTCGTAATTATATATTTTTAGTTACATTTTTTATTTTGGTTAATGATTATAAATAATAATTATTAGGTAGTTATTTTGAAATACTTTTAGATTTAATAATCATTTTATACTTGGTAGTTTCTTATTGTTGAATTTTTGTTTAATTATGGTTTAAGCAATTAAATTAAGGTGTTGATTCCCAAATTGGTTAATGGTATTAGAACTACATGAGCAAAAATATATTATTTTCCAATGTTGACCAAGGAGTCACTATAATATAAGTACAAAAATAAAAACCTTCATGGTATGGAAATGTATAATTATCTTTAAAAAACTAAATAATAATACTATTAATTTCTTTCTCTATGATCTTAGCATTATGAAAATTAAACCCTCAAGGACATCTTAAATAGTTTTATCATAAATGGTTTTGATATATAGGATATGTATTTTTATTCATGAATCCAAGCCTGGCTACCATCTTTACTATTAAGAAAAAATATACATGAAATATATCACATTTATATACTTCACCAAATATTTTGTCTTACGTTTACACCTTAGATGGAGTGTAGAAAATGTGTTTAAGCATATTGTGGAATTATTTTATTTTAGTTATGTATAGTATTTTGTATATCTGCATTTTTCCCTAACTTTTTGTAAGTTATTAAAGTCTTCCATCACATAAAATGTATTTATAACTTCTAAATACTTAAATTAAAAAATATATACCCCATCTCCAACCATGAAATATATCAACACCTTTTGATTAATGCAAATATATGTAGTTTATATGGTGTTATTGGACTTGTGATGTCCCTTATTTTAATTTTACAATTAGAGAAAATTCTAGTCTATTTGCATACATATATCATATACACCTAATGATAAAATAATAAATTACATGAAAAATATTTGGATTAAAATTGGAATGAAATACTCTAATACCCATGTGTTAAATGGGTAGGAAAAAGGTCCATCTTAAATCGGTAACCAAGTGGAATTCATATGAGAATAAAGGATGGATAAATTTGAATTTGTATGTTTCTTCAAAATAAAATATAGGTAAATCCAAGGGATAAATATTCTTAAAATATCATTAAGGATCAAAATTTCTTGGATAATTTGATGAGGATGTTAAAACTATGTAGAATTTTTTAGAGGATAAAGAAATATTGAAATTGTTAAATAGAGTTCAAAATTGAGATTAAGTTTAAGTTCATATTAATAGTTAAAAACAAGAAATATTATAATTGATATATTCTAAGTATCATTTATATATATTGGATATCCTTAAATATTTTCTAATGTCAAAATTGGTCACATTAAAATACTTGTTAATAAATAAATTGATCACTTAGCCAATCTTGAAGTGGATGCAATGGGGTGAACATAGATCAATAGTAGGATCATTAATTAATGTAAAGTTAAACCTTGTTTTCTCAAATTTTTATTATAATATTGAAATCAAACAAATACATTAGAAAATGGTTTATGTCATCACTTAAGGACATCAATGAGTTTAATATAAAGTAGTAAGAGAAAATACAACTACCTTACATTATAATTTTTGATAAAACACTACTTAATTCATTGCATTTAAATGTATGGCACCTATATCCTCTATTGAATTATACATAAATTTATGAATTTCATATTTCCATATCCATTATTTGATCATTTATAATGGGATAAATGGATTAAGTAGTGGAAGTGGGAAGGTAACAATGACACTAATTTGGAATGTAATCAATTTATATATTCCAATGAGAAAATCACTAACATGGATTTACATTTACCTATATGTTTATCCAATGTTAATATTTATCACATCAACATACATATAAATATTCATAAAAAACATTAAAATGATAGGTTTGGAGATTCCTTTCATTGATGGAAATATTTTAGAAGCAGTGGATTTTGAGAAGCATCTAAACAATTTAGATTGAGATGTTGGTTAGAATTTAACTCACACTAGAAGCCTTTGTTACATGACCTATGTAAAACCTAGTTATTTATTCTTTCCCATTTTTAAATTTTATTATGAATTTAAACTCTCCCCTATTTTACTCCCATTATCTTCCTCTTGTTGAAGTTAATTTATTAATATACTTTCTTAGGATTTTTTATAGTGTCAAAAGGGATAAAACCACATTAATAATAATAATAATAATAATAATAATAATAATAATAATAATAATAATAATAATAATAATAATAATAATAATAATAGGAAAGTCTGTTTACAAAATATACCACTTTAACTATGAAGGTTCTACATGGAATAAAAATAATAAAGTAAAAAAAAAAGATTAAACATTAGCCTCATCATTATAGTTTGAAAACATCATTATGGGTCCCCACTTACTTTCTTCATCCTATAGAAGCAAATCCTAGAATATATTAACAAAATAAAAAATACGAAAATAGATAATATTGATCCCTATCTTGTTATAGATGGAATTAATTTTATACCCCTTAGATATATCATTTATGCCCATATTTTAAAAAGGATACAAACTTAGTCTAGGTGACACATCATGTTAAAACCCAAATTATCCACATCCTTATGAATGAAATGATTAGTTTTGGCCTTAAACTATTTTTTTTTTCACTTTGATCAACTAATACACACTAAGAGCATCCAATATAGGAGTGGAATGACTATGATATTTTAGGATGTAGTCTAATGAGGTATCCTCACCCAACCTTGCATCCAACTACGCAAAAAATATTTTTATGTAGTCTATTGGAATTTTTTTAACCTTAATGCATTTCAAGAGATATGCCATCTAGAACTTAATGACTTTATTATTTTTAATTATTCCATATTTGTTGAGGATAACCCCATTATTCATAAGTTGTATTTGCTTTAGTTCCTCTACCAACCAAATGAAGGAAGTATTCACATAATCCACAAAGTACTTGTGTATCATTTTATAATTTTTATCCCTTTAATGTTAAAAAAGGATTATTTCCATTTTTTTTTTATTATTTCTCCTTATAAATGATTAAACCTCATCATAATTCATTTATTTCCTTGGATCCATACTCAAACACAAAATTACTATTATCACTCAGAACTGCACCCTTACAAGAACATGTGCCTATTATCACTCTTTTTGATACATTTAAACTCTCCAAGATGTGGGGTGACCTTATATTAGATAAAATATCCAAAATAAGGATTGGTTCCCTTTGGTACACTCACCTAATTCTCTCTAAACTATCTAATTTTGTGCTTTCTTGACTAGGAAAGGGTAAAAGGAACAATGCTCAAGTTGAAAATAAATATAAAAACTAGAAATTTGGGGAAACAAACCAATGTGAAAGTAAATTATGTATATACTTGACATACTTTGGAATATAAATAACTTTTACACATTCACTTCATCTTCATACAATGAGTCTCACTAGTAATTCATACACATCTTGACAAAGACTCACACTAGCTTGGAAGGAATGAACAATAGTTAAATTTACTTCCATATTAGGTAGAATTCATAGTTATAAAATTTATATGACCTGAAAGAGTTCTAATTTTTTTCATAAAGGTAAAAATTTCAGACATAAACATAGGAAACATAATCATTCACTAAATTACATCAATGAACACAATACACACACTTAATGAACAACTTCAAAATGGAGGAAAATTCAACTCTTTATTGATTAAAAGGTGATGTAGTATAAATTTTTTCAATTTTTATGATATAAAATCATAATATCATCATATTCATTTCAAAATTAATATACATAAATAAAGGAAGAAGAGAGAGAGGAGACAAAACATCCCTAAACTAGATGAGTCAACATGCTAACTCATAGTTCACTATTATTTAACTCAATTACAAGTCAACCTTCAATTCAAAAAAAAATTCCAAATTCAAACATAGAATATTTGAGTTTAAAAATTATAATCTTGGATTATGGTTTATTAAGAGAGATAATATTGTTTTTCTTGCATTCTTTGATGGTTGAGTCTTGAAAAGATCTCTAACTATCTTCAATTAACTCCTTTTGAACTTGCATTGAACTCTTTTTTTTCTTGAAATTAACTCATTTTAATATATAATGAATATTTAAGTTTTAATTAATTTATATTTATTTCATCTTTGAGTTTTAATTGACTTATCTTGACTTATAACTTGGAGTTTGACTTCAGTTACCTTGCTTGCATCGTGCATGCATATTTGACTTCTTGACTTTCCAAAATTGCTCCAAGGGGGATTAGTAGGAGAGATATTTAATTTTGGATATTTAATGAGTCTCTTATATGAAACTATGGACTCAATTCTTAAAAAATACATAACTTAACTCCTCCATTCTTGCATGTTTTGATCTCCACCTTTCTAGGGCTCCTTGGAGACTTCTTCGTATTTGACTCGACTTCTCTAAAATTATCTCAAATGGGGTATAATAAGAGAGATATATTATTTAATTATTAATTTTACTTTATATTCATGAAATATTCTTTTTTAAATTACATTTTATGATGAACAAGACAGCCCTCCATATTATTTCTTCCTAGATGTGTACATCTTCTGTGGTTTAATAAGCTTCTTAAATACGCCATGAGAACTTGGAACTTGATGATATTGAATTATTTAAATATAGAATGAATATAAATAGGATTTAAAAATTATAAAAATGGTGGCATAGACCTTTAAAAAAATGTTTAGCTCTAAATTCCACTTACAACCTCCAAAAATGCCATTTTGTGCTCTCTAGGCCTCAAGAAACCTTGATTTAGATTTGGGGGTCTAAAATGAGTTCCAAGACTCATAATAAAATAATAATATTATCATTTTATAGGTATAAATTTTAAATACCCATAAATTTTTTAAAATATTTAAAAATATTCACCAAACTCTTAAAAAAATTCACAAAAAGTACCTGTTTGTTGCCTGCAAGGTGACCTGGAGATGTTTTTCAATGAGATAATCCTATTTTAAATTATTTTTAATTTAATTATCATGTATTAATACTTTTAAATTAATTATACACACTATTTAACTTTTTTTTCCTTTGAAAGTACTTGAAACACTCATTTCTAACTCCAATTTTTAGCACATTAGTGAAAACCCCTATTTTCCTTCATGAGTAGAGCTATGTTTTGCCATTTTATCTATCCTAAGATAAAATAAATATAATAAAAAAAATCAAGAATTAAATAGTATAAAAATATACATCCATTCCAAATCTCAAGAGATTGTTTTTCATAAATATCAAAATATGCACTTTTTGGTGTTTCTTAGCTTGCACAATTTCATTTATGAGTTTCTATACATCTAATTTTTGCTATTTTATTGAGTTTTATGAATAATAAAGAGATAATTATTGTTAAATTATGAAATTTAATATTAAATATAATCATTATAACCATTTTATATGCTTAAACAATCTTTTAAACCTCTCAAAAAATGTATTTCCTAATTGTCTCTCTTGCTTGCTTAAAACCTTGTAACCTATACCTTTACCTTTATCCATTATTTTCCTTGAAATTTTTATTTAATAATGTGTATTAAGGTAATTTATTACCAATGATATCTCACATAACTTTTATTTTTCAAAAAATAACATAAAATTGTAATCACATCTCCTAAAATAAAGAGATTGGGGTTTAAGGGTTTTATAACACCTTTTCTTCTTAATGATTTTTCATAAATTATGGCACCTGTAACCTAAAAAATAAATTTAATATTTATTTAATAGGTTTAACTATCATTAAATAATATATTTTTAATCAAATCTTATTATCTTTCATGAAACAAACATTTGAAATGTGTCTTCACTAGTTTGTAACTAGCTAGTTAGAGGAATAGAAGAAACCTCTATCAAACTTTGGACCCATGATCTATTCCTAAGAATAGTTTTGGATTGATGATTTTTTTAATGATTTTTTGTAAAACCTATTGGTTCTTAACTCCATGAGTTTATTATTATTAAAAACTTTCACATAAACAACTTTGAACAATGGTGGCAAAATTTGTCAATATTTTTGGAAACTTTGATGGGATGTTTGCTTGTTAAACACTCAAGACTAGTAGCCTTATCCATTGGGATATGTATTTATGAAAATATCACCAAATATTAAAATAAAAATACCTTAAATAAACTATAAAACTTATACATAATCACTTAGTGAATTGAAAACTAGAACAATTACCAACTGAAAAAATATGCAAGTTAACACTTAGAGGAAAGTGAAAACTAAAAAAAGTAATTGAACATGTGCAAAAAAAACACTTGAAGGAAAGTGAAATATAAAACTAATACATAAAAATAAGAACCCATATTCATCAAAAATACTTAATATAAATCCCATTGACTGGAATTGGGAGCTCTTCAACATCCATCTTAGCTAGTTAGAAGATGTTGTGAGACTTACAACTTGAGATCATGTAAGGACACTCCAAAGTGAATCAAAATTTGTGTGTCTTCCTAGTTTTTATATTTCCTCATACAATTTTATAACAAATTAAAATTGAATCAAATATTTTTAAATCATTATAATCCCATGCAAAAACATTAGAAAACTATCGACATAAATCAACAAAAGAATCTTTTTGAGCTTGAGAGCATACTTTACCAAGTTAGAGAGCTTTTCCATTGACTATGTCAATGATTTAATAATATTATTATCTAGTATACAAAGAATATTTTATTTTATTAACTCATCATCCCTACTAAAAATATTCTCAAGTGTGATAAGACTGTTCGATAAATTTTTGGACTTGAGATGAACTATTTGATCACCATACTGCTGCAAAAGTTTTGATTGATTTGTAAAAGAGAATTCAACCTCTTCTTGTAGGAAATGAATAACTTGATCATCATCTTCAAATAAATTCATATTCAAATTATTATCAAGAATAGATGATATTACCATAATATTGATGTATGTCTGAGTTTTATCCTTATTTACATTAGCTAGAATGTAAAATTATGCTTCAATTGCAACCAACCTATTAACATACTTATTTCTCGCTCTAGGAATTACCTATAAGTAAGATGAATAAAAATATTATATAATATCCCATCCCTTGTTTTTTTAGGATTTTATAAATTTATTTTTACATACATTCAAACTTCTTATTTAATTTACTATAATCTCACTATCTCCAAATGCTTGTAATAGGTTAGATCCCATATTTCAAGCCCATTGTAAAACATGAACTAAGGCATCATACTCTGACACATTATTAGAGAATTCAAACTAAAATTTAAAAAAATTAAATTACCATTTTTTTAGGTAAAATTGATAATCATACCATCCCCTATAGCATGTTTATTTTTTGAGACATTAAAATAGAGTTTCCATAAACCATCATTTTTCTCACATTCTTTGTATAGAGCTGGAATTTGTGCACCATCCTCACGTAAACAATAAAATCCAAGTCCTTATTATATCATATTGTATGTATCATTATCATGGATATTAGTATCCAATTCATCAATAAAAAAATTAGTTATGCCATTAAGAGATGATTTTTCTTCAACTTCACTAGCTTGCTCTATTTCATTTGAGATGACACAATTAGTATTAACAATACTAGGCAATCATGGTTCTAGATGAAAATGAGAAATAAGTTCTAAATGAATTGTAAATTTTTTTCCATAACTTGTTCTAAAAATTAGGTATGTCAAATAAACTGAAATATATCCACATATATTTGATGTGAAGTCATGTGATAAGCACATAGAAAAATATGGAGGAAGATAGAAAAGAGGTATGACATGCATAATGAGTTAATTATAGATTTTTCATTATACCCACTATTTTTTTTTTGATATACATAATGTTTAAAAACACATTTAGTGTTTGGTTAATACACCAAATTCAACGTATTTATAATCTATTTTTGCATTAGTGTGCTACTTGTTCCCCTATCAACCATGCAATTATGAAGTGTATCATAAATAATCAAGGAAAGATAGAAAAGAGGTGTATTAATTAGTTTATTATCATATTTAGTGACCTTTAAATATATATATATATATTTTCTGTTTGTTTCTCTTTTTTATATGAATTTTGTAGAACCACTTTTTCCTTCTCTATTGATTTTGTAGACAAGCTAAGGCTTGAAAGCTCATGTATAATTGTATCCTTTTGTCTTGGGATTTTAAATGAATCCCACATGGTCATTATACTTTTATATTTATTTATATTATATACTATTTTTAAGGATTATCATCCAACCTTTGGTTGTTCCTTTGGATCAATAGGACACTCTTGTGCTTGAAGCACTTGGTAAAGCTTTCTTACTTCAACATGTTGAATTTTTTGAGCTAAAGGGGAAGAAATATAATCATTAATAACTTTATAAACCATATTAAGAACTTTTTAATCATGTTTTACCACTTTGGGATCATCTATATCACTTCTCTTAGATATTGTAATAGATACAACAAAATTCTTTGATTTGCAAGGCTCACCAATTTGATTTACTACCACATGATCATCAACTTGAAAATTCACCAAGGTTGAATTTAGTTGTACATGTCCATGATTTAATTACACTTGTTGAATAATAAATTAATTATGTTGGACTTATTTAATAAATACATCCTCTTGTATCATTTGAGCAATTGACATATTATGTGTTATTAAAGCTTAATTTTGTACATCATTGGTATTAAAAGGCTAACAACTTGAATCTTGCATAAAATTATTTTGTACTATAATAAGGGCTTTGGTTGAGGAAGGAAAATTATGATTAATTTAAAAATATTGTTTGAATAGTGTAATAGCTCCTTGATCTTGGTATGGAGGCCTATTATCTCTATATCTTTGGTAGAGAGGTCTTTGCTCTCTATATGGTTAATATGTGTGTTGATTAAGTGATTGATATGATATATTGGCTTGATATTGTTATCTATTTGGTTGAGATAATTCATTACCAAAATATTTCAACATAACTTTTAGTTCACCAAGCTCACTAGATTGACTATGAGGAGCTTAAACCTAACGTTAAAGGCATGGAATTTGGGCTATTGATGGAGCTTGAAGAGGTAGAATAGGATGTAATTCTGGAAAAAAATAATTAGAGGCCTAGGTGCAAGTGTTTCAAATTAAATTAGACTATTTTCATCTCAAATGGAAACCTCATAGGCATTTGGGAGTGTCCTGCCACCCATGGACTAAATCATAATTGAATTATCAAAATTCAAGGATCTCAAAAAGTATAGGAAATAATATTCAAGAGATGGCCTTATCATGGAAGGTATTTCATTCTATGTGTTCTAAAATATAAGATTTAAATTAGTCTTAAATTCATGTGTTTCTCTCTTTATGGTAGTAAGATACTTAACAAGGGATATATGGTATTATTTACCTTCAAACTATCTATAAAATACTGGACTATATCATGCCAAGAAACATTGGTGTTTAAGGGAAGGTTCCTATATCATTGTAACATGTTTATATTTAAGGATGAAATAAGTAAATGGATGGAAACATTCTCTTAGGTAACATGGTGGAATGAACACAAGTTAGCCACATCTTTGATATGTTCTATGGGTGTATTTTTATCTTCACCTATAAAATATTGTAGACTTTTGAGGGTTAAGGTTGGATTATCATCATATTGGGCCAAGTTGAGAGATCTTACATTATTAAAAGGAAAAAATAGCTAGTTCCTTGGGACAAACATGTTGATAATAGGATTTGAGCTTGAAGTGGTTTTAATAATAGGTTGATTTGGTGACTGAAATAACCTTATAAGATATGGACTTATTGTCAAAAACCTTATTTTATTAGAATGCTCAAATAATTTAGAAAACTCAAATGGTATACATCTAATTATAGACATTTTAGTGACCCTAGTTATGAAATTAATATTCCTTATTTATATAAATTTCTTTTTTTAGCTTCAATCTATGTCCTATTGAGCATGCCAAAAACTATTACACTCAAAAGTGCACCCTTGCAAGAATGTGTTCATGTTCTCATTCCTATTGATATAATGTAAACTCTCCAATGTGTGGGTGAATTTATATTGGATATATTATATATATTAATGGTTTTTTCCCTTTGGTACTTAGGTAATTCTCTCTAGACTCTCTAATTCTATGCTTTTTTGACCAAGAAAGGGTAAAATGAATAATGCTTAAGATGAAAATAAATATGAAAACTAGAAATTTAGGGTGATCCACTAATGTGAAAGTCAATTATTTATATACTTGACACACTTTGGAATATAAATAAATTTTACACATTCACTTCATATTCATACAATTATTCTTACATTAGTATTTCATACACATGTCATCACAAGCACTCACATTATCTTGAAAGGAATGAACAATGGATGAATTCACTTCCAAATCATGTAGAATTTAGGCTTAGAAACATCATATGAATTGAAAGAGTTCTAATTTTATTCATAAATTTGAAAATTTTAGACATAAACATAGGAAAAATAATCATTCACTATGTTACATCAATGAACACAAAACACACACTTCATGAACACCATGAAAATGGAGAAAAAAATCAGCTCTTTACTACTTCAAAGGTGATGTAATAAAATTTTTGGTAGATTTTATATAAGACAAAATAATAATATAATCATATTAATTAAAAAATTAATATACATATATAAAGGAAGAAGATAGAGAGAGAGGAGATAAATTAGCCCTAAACTGAATGAGTCAACATGCCAACTCATAGTTCACTCTTCTTTAACTCAATTCCAAGTCAACCTTTAATTCAAACACCAAATTAAAAATTCCAACATATCATATTTTATTTTAAAAATTATAATATTTTAGTATGGTATATTAGGAGAGAGAATATTATTTGAATGTATTTGAGAAATTCAAAGGTTCTTGCATGCTTTAATGGTTGAGCCTTGAAAAGATCTTTGACTATCTCTAGTTAACTCCTTTTGAACTTATATTGAAATAATTTTGATATTTAATGCATATTTAAGTTTGAATTCATTTACATTTATTTTATATTGGAGTTTGAATTGACTTATCTTGAATTTTAACTTTGAGACTGACTTATGTTACCTTACTTGCATATTGCATGCATGCTTGACTTCTTGACTTCCCCAAATTGCTCCAAGGGGGGGAGTAGTAGGAGATTTATTTCATGTTAATTGTTTAAGGATTATATTACATGAAAATAGGTACTCAGTTATTAAACAATAATTCAAATCAACTTCTCCATTATTGCATGTTTAGATCTCCACCTTTCTAGGGCTCCTTGAAGACTTCTTTCTATTTTACTTGACTTTTATAAAATTAGCTCAAATGGAAGTAGTAGGAGATATATATATTATTTAATGTTTAATTTTCTTGATATTCATTAAATATTCATTCTTAAAGTGCGTTTTATTATGAATAAAAAACTCTCCATACTAGTTCTTCTTGGATGTGTACATCTTCTATAGTTTGACAAGCTTCTTGAATACACCATGATAACCTATAACTTGATTATATTAAATTATTTTAATATATTATAAATAATATTTTAACATAATAACCATGGTGTAACAGACCTTCAAACAAAAATTTAGCTCCGAATTCCACTTACAACCTCCAAAAATGCCATTGTGTGTTCTCTAGGCCTCAAGAAACCCTTATTTGAATTTGGAGGTCTAAAATAAGTTATAGGACTCAAAAAAAACTAATATTATGATCATTATATATATATATCAATGGGTCTGACCTAATTTTTTTTCCAATATTTAAAAAACTTCACCAAACTCTCAAACAAAAATTCACAAAAAGTGCCTCCTTATTGCCTACAAGGTGACCTAGAGATGTTTTTCAATGAGATGAGACTAATTTGAATTTATTTTAATTCCATTATTATGTAATATAATATTTAAATTAATTATACACATTCTAAAATCATTTTTTTCCATTGTAATGACATAAAACACTCATTTCTAACTCCATTTATGAGTAAATTAGTGAAAAAAACTAATTTCCTTCATGAACAACCTTGTGTTTTCCCATTTTATCTATCTTGATGTAAATTAATTAAATTAAAAATATATATTAAAATAAATAAAATTATACCTACATGGAAATTTTCAATATATTTTATTCAATAAAACTCGAAACATGCATTTTTGGTGTTTCCTAGCTTGTACAATTTCATTTCTAAATGGTTGTAGGTTTGTGTTTTTCCATTTTATATAGTTTTATGAGGCATAAATGCCTAAATATTTTTTAATTATGACCTATTAAATTATATATAATCATTAAAACCCTTGTATATTCTCATACAATCTCTTAAACCTCTTAAAAATATCTTATCTGACTATATCTCTTGCTTACTTAAAACTATGTAACCCATACCTTTGCCTTTATCCATTATTTTCATTGAAATTGTGATTTAAGAATGTTTATTAAGATAATTTATTCCCCAAAATATCTCACACAAATTTTATTTTATAATAAATAACTCAAAACTACAATCACATCTCCTAAAATTGAGCCATGAGGGTTTAAAAAGGGTTTTAGAGCACCTTTTCTTATTAACAATTATTCATAAATTTAAATAATATAAATTTAAACCAATGAATTTAATAGAGTTAATATATTTCCATATCCTTACATAATATAATTCTAAGTAACTCTTCTTATCCTTTATGAAATGAACATTTAAAAATTGCTTTAATTAGCTAATCTAGGAATAGAAAAAACATATATCAAAATTTGGACGCGTGAGCTATTATCAAGAATGGTTTTGGATTTATTAAGGTTGTATTATTATTTTTAAACCAAAATAATTATTCATTATATTAATTGAGTCTTATTTAAAACCTACACATAAGCAACTTTGACCAATGGTGGTATAATTTGTCAATGATTACCTATGTGGTTTTTTATCCATCATCACTCCCATTATAATATAAAGTTTCAAATTTAGGGTATAGGTAGTTTATTTTTAAAATTTCCTCCCATAACCTAATACCACTCATTAATGCCAATAACAACCAATTTTGACTTCCCAAACATATTTATCATTAAGTGGAAATTAAGGCTGATAAACTCAAATAGAGGAAAGAGATTTGGAAATCCCCCTCCAAAATTCATGTAATATTTTAAATCATTAATGTAAGGAAAAAAAACATTTGAATTATAATTATTAAAAAAAAAAAATTCAACACAAATTTTGGATATAAGGTAAACCTATATATTACCATATCTTCTCATGTGTAGAATTGCTAAGGAACAATACATGGGTTTTAAAAGAGCACAATCTTCATTAGTTATTTTTAGCTACAAGTGTTTTATTCTCTTATTTTTCATGTAATAAATTATGAATAAATAATCTCAATAAATTATTATATTCAAATAATTTATCTATTTATAAATTTGAATACATCACCGTAATATCTTAGGTTTAACAAAAACATTATTAGTTTTACCAAAATTTTCATAAAAGATAAATAGTGGTGCACCCAAAATAATGTTGAAGATCTCACATAAGCTATCCCAATATATTTTACCTTTAGATTCTATATGAAAAAATGTATTTATATTTTGAAATTGAGGAGGAATCTAAGAGGTAATTTTGTTGATTTTTTTTTTGACACTATTATTAGGGATTTCATAAATAAATCTCTACAATTTATTTTTAAAAATGCATATTTGAGAGCAATTATATATTTTGACAGTCAAATTATAGACACATACACTTAATAATTAAGTTTTTGACAATGTTTAATCTTGACATCCTTACCTTACTTGGTTTGTTTTCCACTTTTATAACTTTTAATCTATAAGAGAGACTCTCTTATCTTAAAAACATTGTAAATATTATATAAGCATTTCCATTTCAATCCCATTCATACCTATTCAACCTAAAGGTTCCTATTAGAACTTTTATAATAGTATTTATCCTTATAAGACAATTCCATACTAGGTCAAATAGGGTGACACTATGGCCTTATCCATTGGCATGACCTTATCCCCCATGCTCCAATGGTTACTTTTTAAAATTGAGATATTTTTCAATGGATCTCCCACACCTTTTTAAAGTTAGTTAGCAAAAATATTCCAAATATTCCCCTATATAAGCACATCAATGCCACTCAATATATGAAATTGATCAATATAACTAGCACTCATAAGAAAAAGAACATTATTTATTCTAATTTCAATTTTGATGCATTCTAACAATCATAGGCCAATTTTGAATATTGTTTATTATAGGTCAAGGTCATTCATTTTCAAGAACTTTGATCAATTTTTGAATAATAGTCATATAGTTTCACTATCATGGATCATACAATCATCATAGGAGGGATAACTACATCAGCTTGATACCCATTTAGGATATGTATGTAACACTCACATTACATGGCATTTTTTTAGGATAGTTCATCTATTCCCCTTACCCATTACCCCCATTTGTATTTTATATATTATTTGGTTTCATGTAGGAACAAGGGTTTATATTTTTAGGTTTGAAACACAACATATCAAGACACAAAATTAATCATTAAACCCTTGTAAATAGTCACACATGCCCAAATAAAAAATAAAGTTCATAGTCAACTAGGATATGATTACAATGTGACTCTATCATCTTCCTATAGGATTATTCTAACACATAGTTAATTCCTACATTTATTCATATATCAATACATAGGGCATTTCAATCTATTTTCAGACATAGATGACACAATCAACATAATATCTATTTTAATGATTTTGTATATTTTTTGGCTCATTTACTAATTTTAACAAATTTTAAATTTTGTAAAATTACGTACTTTTATATATTTAATATATTCTTATGTATATCACTATATATCAATTTCAATAGTTTAAATCTATTCTTTTGAGTTTATCCAATTCAAAATAGGTTAATTCTTCTAGGGAACCCACTATTTTTAGAACATTAATTTTCATTTACTTGATTTTTTTCCTAAAATTTCATACATATTTTTGTAAATTCTTGAAATTTAATTAGAACAACCTTTGACCTTGGATAAAATATGATGTAGGGATTCAATTTTCTTCAAATTTTTAGTAATCTTACATTGAAGAGATTGCATTATCACCTTGGATAAATCTGACACTGAATATCTTTCTTTTGACCTTGGATTAAATTTTGTTGATAGCCACACACAAAAATATTTCACTTTTATTTTATTTTTATTTTTCATTTGCTTGTGATTGTTTTTATAAATTATGTTTTGGTATTTTTCAAAATACTTATTTAATACGATGAATGGAAATGTGGTATTCTATTTACAAACATTATGATGTGAGGAGGTTACCCCAATATGCAAAACCATTATACAAAACTAAACACAATTTTTTGTTTCCATGTACCTCACTGTATATCTAAAATTCCTAGGTTCCTTTGTTTATACCATAGTAAGTCTCTTTTAGCTATTTGAATTATGGTACACTTGAGAGGAGTGCATCACTTAAGGACGTTAATCTCATAGTACCCTTGGATATAGTGGGCATACGGTAAATATTTTTACTTTGTACATATTGATTTTAAACATTGGGCTGATACTAATCAATGAATGGTAAATTATATATAATATCCCACACAATCATTCAAACTCTTTCCTAGATCACCCTTATACCCAATTTTTTGCTTGTATTGTATTCATAATCATTCTCTCTTTTGTTCATGTTAGATTAATTGATAACATTAAGTGTTTTATTTTTTATATTTTCTAATTTTAAATTCATTTTATATATCATGGGTGATCAATTTTTATTGTTCTCTACTCATGTTATTCCTTTTACTTATGGTAATGAATGGACAAATCATCAAAACAAAAAACTTGTAGAAAATGCTATTAATGATTATTATGATTTTGATAATTCTATAATGAATGAAAAAAGTGACTTTGTTAACTATTTATAACAAGTATGCATTAAATAAAATTTTCCCTTATAATATTTTTTAAATTCACCTTCTTCCTTAACTAATGATTTAGAGAAAAAGAATAATTTAAGTTTCAAATAAATCAACATTCGAAGGTAAAGCTATCAAAACAAGATCAAAGTACTAAAAAAAAGTATTTATTAATAAATTAATTTTAAATAATTAATAATTTTTAAAATTTAATCCATTAAAAATATTATATATTTATCCTATATGTCATAGCTCTTCTCCCTTTTCAATCAATGAGGATGAACTTCATTTATCCTCCCTTGGCACTTCACAAGATATAATTTAAAGTAATGACATTCCTCTTCACACATCTTGTGATGATGATCCTACTCCATACTCATGATTATATTCACATGATGTTACTCTTGTGCCACAATTTCATAATCTTACCATCGAGTTACCACATGATGACAATACATCTCTTGTTAGTGCTAACTATTTCAATGTTATTGACCAATAAGAAAAAAATAACTCATATATAATAAATGAATATATAAATATAAATGAAGAGCCTTTAACTTTACCTCCTCTTAATGGAGTGAATATTTAGTGAGTAATACATAGGGATTGTGATTTTGAATCCCTCCAAGATAAAATCATCACTATGTGAATTAGAAAATCAAAATCAATATTTTAGTTAAAAGATAATATCACTTGAAAATAACAACAAAAATATAAACAATCTATAGTATATTAGTGTCAATCATGTATTTAAATCTTCATATAACTATTATACACCTCATAAGTAACATACATCTACAATCAATGCTTCAAAAAGTATACAAAATGCTAATAACATTCCAAGTGAGCTTCTAAGGGAAATGATTCAAAACATGTTGATTACATTACCTTCTATGACTCCTCTAAAAATATCAAAATACTATTGTGCATATCACAAATTACATGGGCACCATATAGATAATTTTTGGGATCTAAAGAAAAAATATAAGTATCATTGATAGTGGTAATCCTATAGAAGATAAATATATTAAGCAACCCACTTATATTGCATCTCCTAAAAAATAAGGGAAAAAAGAACAAAAAGAGAAAATATGGATTAAAAATGATAATTTATAATAATAAAAGATTTAAAAAACAATTTAGGATAATTAATACCATAAAAATGAGAAGATGAAAAAGTAATATTACAAAAATAATAAATTTGAAATGAAAATTTGTAATGAAAATTCAAGAAAAAAACACCCTTTTGAAAAAATAACTGATTAAGGCATGTCTAAAGAAAAATATTCCCACAAAGTCTAATGACCAAAATATGGTTGATAAGGAATAAAGAATTGTATCTAAGTCATGGATAGAGAGAAATATAAATTAAAATAAAAAATTACTTCTCTTCGTAATGTTCAATACTAATACATGATCATTCTCTAGTTCAAAATAAGATACAAGATCCTAACAATGATGCACATATTGAAAAAGTAACTCTAATCTATGGTGAAGTAATTTTTATCATACACAGATAAAAAATATAATAAAAATGGCATGTCATAATTTCAAGTATAATCTAATAATTTAATTTTCTCCTATTATGATGATTACATTGACGTTTATGATCTCGATGATACATGACCTATACAGAGGCATCCACTTGATGATATCCTTGGATTTTATTTACATATGTTCCATTATACATTAATTATTTGATTTTATTTAATTAATAATTATTATATCCATTATATAATAATTATTATATCCCTTATATTCATTTTTAACTTTGGGCACTTTCCCTCTTAATTTTCACATCAGTTCAAACAATCCAAAACAACTATCTTACAAATGCTTTCAATGCTCACTCTTACCTAATATTACATCCTTATCATGATATAATTTTATTTGAAATTACATGGTCACATTTATCTCTTTCCCATTGAGGGTCACATATATTATTATCTACATATATATCATTTGAGCTACATTGTATGATTCATTTACACATAAATTTAGGGATACATGGCTTGCCTTCCTTCTTATCACACTATGCTTTGGCACCTCATTGAGGATTGTTTCAATCCAGCCCACTTATTATATTTTAAAATCATTTATTATTAGAATCATTTTAATATATTTAATTTTAAAATATTTAAAATATTTCAAAAAATTTAAATTAGGACCTACAAGTATTTTTTCAAATGTTGATTACTTATTTACATCTATTATTTATTATATGTTATTTAAATATAATATTTCACTTTTAAATACATATTAATTATCAAAATATATTTGATTATGTTATAAGGTATGCTTTTACATGGTTTTGATGTTGGGCTTCCCTTATTACCCAATAACCTTGCTAAGTTGGGGGCATGTCTTCATTTTCCATGAACATTTCAACAAGTTAAATTTATCCACAAACTTAAAATCGTGTTGATATATATCATATAATTTTTTTGAAATCACTTGTACCATACATGTGTTACATGAAAATGTTATTTTATAACAAAGACATGGATCCATATGGTGGTTGTAGGCTAGTCTCACTTGCTTCATTCTTATCTCTTAATTTACTACATAATAAGGTGGAACTTTATTACTTATTGTGTGTGTCCCTTAGCCTTGAATGTGAAAAATTATTTTTATTTTGGAATTATCATGCCATTTATTTTTGGTCATTTTCCTTGTGTGTTTATGCAATATTCACATGTCCCTTCTATGTGGCCTTCAAGCCTTATGTGTGACATATTATGTAAAATAGGTGACATTATAGGGAATTGTTTGTGTTGTCCCTAAAAAGTGATTCCTCATTTTTTAGACAACATAGGACCATTTTGGTCCTGCATGGCCAAAATGATTTTTTCCCCTTTCCAAAAATTTGTTTTGAAACATTCAATTTCATCATTTTCTCAAACTTTCTAGTAAAGGGACTAACAGGTTCAACAAGTTCAAAGGCTTCTATGGGCGAGTTCAATCAAAAGGGACTAGTTTCTCACACTTGGACACGTTTAGGATAGGTTCAACATTTTGGTTTAACCGAAAAAAGGTCATCAACAATCTTCTAATTGAATGAACCAATGAACCATTGAACCTTGAACCACTTTGGTTCAAAGTTCAATGGGTTCAAGGTTTAATATCGGTGGCAAGCTTCAAATAGGTCAAGTGCTTCATCAAGGTTCAATGGGTTCAAGGTTCATCGGTTCAACGCACTGAGTTCAAAGGTTCAAAGATTGCCTCAGTTAGGAAGAGAAACATGCATAAAAGAAAGAAGTGGTGAAAGGTGCCATGTGTCCCTTTTTGAAAAATCATCAGAAGTCACCACGTGTCTGCATCCATGCAAGTGCTAGAAATATGTAGACCATGCCACGTGCCCCTTTGTGACTCAGTAAAATGTGACAAGTGTCGGTGTTCACTTCTCAAAGTTTCTTATAAGCTACAAGGCTTCTTTTGATAAAGCTTCTTTCAGAGTTCCATAGAAGGCGACAAGTGGCAACTACAGAAGGCCCCAATGTATTCATATAAGAGTGGTGGAACATGCCACATGTCCCTTCAAAGCTTTTCAGAAGCCTCCAAGTGTTAATTTATTTAGTCTCTTCCCTTAGCTTCACTATTTTGAGAAAATACCATGGTGGTCCTAGGGACGAGTGACTAACTGAAGTGGAACATGCCAAGTGTCTGCATCTGCATGGCTAACAAATGTATTCAGATCATGTCGCATGTCCCTTGTAGAGATCAGTGGAGGCCAAAAAGTGTCATCATCCATGAGAGCCCAAGTGAGCCCCAAGAATTTATATGATGCTACAAAATCTTGATAGGAGAAAGTGCTAGGTGTCGACAGTGGAGGGTTTCAACACGATGCAGTGGAAGACTCCACGTGTCCTTGGCAAGAAGTGACAAATACTGCCACATGTCAAATAAGGATGCCCTTATGGGAGGTACAGAGCCAAAGAAAGGATTTTATTTAGACTTTTTGTTTGAAAAAAATGAAGGAAATACATGGAATAATAGGCCCACTGAAGATGAAAATCCTGAAGGCCATCGGGAGGATCCAGAAGGATAGAGACCCTTGTGGAAGGACACTAGACACATAAAATGGACCCTGTTCAAGACCCCAAAGGGAAAGTTCCATTAAAGAAGGGCCAAGCCTCAAAATTATAGTGGAAGCTACCAAGTGTCACATGCCAAGGCACAATTTCAAATAAAGCTTCCTGAAGTGAAACCTACTGCGTGTCCCATCCCAGTGCAAAGGAAACTGCCACATGTCTGCGTCTACACCTCCAGCCTCTAAACAGGTTTCAAAGCTTATTCCAATAAGCTTATTTTAAAATAGCGGATGCCACCATGTGTCCTCACCCATATCATGGCATGATGACAAGCCCACAGACGTCAAATTTAAAGTGACTGGGTAGCTATTAACCTTTAATAAGGAAAAGACCCACAAACACCAAATCAACTGCATTCAAGTGTCTATTGATTTTTGTGGACTCAAAAGATGAACCCAGATGCATTCAAAAAGCCTAACACCAGGAATCAAGAGAGGGAAACTCAATAGGAGTTACTATCGGTAGGTGAAGAAGTTCACTAGGTAGATATTTGAGGAGTTGGTAACATTGAGTGCACCGTCTACTTGTCCCTTTGGAGGTGAAGATAGAGTAGATAGTTGCATGGCTAAGAAGGTGAATGAATGAGTGATTCAAGCCAAAGAGGAGGCACTAAGAGAGGAATCAACATGCCACATTTAAGATAGTTGCCCTACTCCAGTAGGGCCCTTCCTAACAAAACCAAGAATGCATCCAAGGCATTGAGTGTGCCGAATAGGTCACTTCATTGGGAGAAAGTGCCAAGTCTCTCCTGGCCTCTATATAATGTAAACTCTTTCATTATTACAAGGGAGACCTTTTTGATTATTAGAAGAAAAACTTTGCCCAAATTGAAAGGCATTACTGAGACTTTGAGCTCAGATTGTAATTCATATTATTTTATCTAAATGAGAAAACAAGTTACTTGTAGACTTTGTGTTGTTATAGCTTGTGTTATCTTAGGATATTATTCGTATGTCTATTTCCTAGAAGCTTTCTTGTCCATTTGATTTAACAAGAAAAATTAGTGGAGGTGATCAGGAAGGTGTCCTGAAGGCCAATTGTGGGACAATGTTGTGCCCCCCATAAGTACCTTTAGTGTGTTTGCATTTTCCTTTCCTGTGTAAAGAGCCTTGGGATGATGTGGTGCCCCCATTGTTCTTAGTTTCTCTCTCTCTCAGGTTGTTGGTCATTCATCACCCCCGTTACCAATTACTTGTTACTTGAAAGATTCCTACTACCTGCTGAAGAACACTTCTGAAAGAAGAGAAGTACCTTCTAACATTGCACCAAGATTTCTACTATTTAGGAAGGAATCTAGCTCTTGGCTGAAAGTTTCTTCTAAAAGAAGAGAAGCACCTTCCCCATCACCCAGGATTTCTCCCTTGTTTATTAGCATCATCTCTAAAAAAAGAGAGATGGATGGTTCATCCCACCCTTGTGTCTTAATTTTTACATATATATATATTGTATATAACCTTTGCATATTTAATAGGGAACCTCCCCTTGATGAGAGGAGAAATTTGTCCCCTTGTGATGCAGTAAACCTAGACATCTAGATGACCAATCTCCCTATGTTGTGGTGATAGGAACTATTCTGAACACCAGTTAGCTGGTCGACAAAATATTCACCCAATAGTTTGTATGTTAATTACTTGTTAATATGGTGCCATGATTCATATCATGTATTATTCCTAATCTATATTATTTCTTTAGTTCCATGATGTATATAATGTACACCATGATTATGTGTTTCAATGATATATCTCTCTAACATGTTTCACATATAAAGCAATGCTATATTTAATACTATGATGCATTGCATTCAAAAATTCAAGTGCTAATACATGATTACATATTTTAAATTATTATTATATTGAGCTAAGTTGTGTCCCTCATCTTGAAATGGAGGGATCATAATTTGCTTGTCTTGAGAAATCAAAATTTTAGATTTATGGCACTATACAATTTTCAAAAATTACAACATGATTTATATTTTTTCATATTATGGGGGCATGTAACATGTTTGTGAATTCATTCCTACACATACAAGTGGAAATTTAAAATAATTAAAAGTGTAATTAGTCTCAAAGTTTAATTTGAATTCAATATCAATTTAATATAATACATGTCACATCTTAATTTCTCTCTAAACCTAATAAACTATTGATTAGTGGATTTTATGATTATTATTGGATTAATTACTATTTTGGCTAAGCTAAATTTCATATGATGATTATGGATAGTTATATGTTACTTAATTTACATGATTTTTAACTATGGAGTTAGTTGTACTTTCATATTCTATACATAATGATCATGTTTGTTTAGTTCATTACTATAGTATATTGTGGATTTTAAATTATTTTAGGATAACTAACTTCATTCTTGTGAGGTGGATGCAAGATATATCCATCCCTTAGAGTGTGACAAAGGGAGGGCATCATTAGAGAGGATGGTGTAGATGGAGGTGTTAGGGGATGACAAACTAAAAATAAAAACCCACACAAACCACAAATAGATAATATACAGTTATATTCATTTCTTAAATTAGGTAGCTTTTAGTATGTCTTTGATTTTTAATGTGTTATCTACATTTGAATGACTAATAATATGATTTTTTTTTTGTGATTTTGCTTGTTGTTTGATCCTCATATTGATCTGGTTGTGGGTTATATTATATATCATACTTAGCTTATCTCATGTCATGGTGATGCTATAACAAGTGATTGGAATACATTTATGTCTTTAATATGACTTGTTGATATCCTTGGATTTTATTGAGTATGGTATAACAATGTTTTGTTTGGTATACATTACTATAGTAGTAGATGGGATTATATTACTTTGCATGATTTGTGTGTTAAGGTGATTATTAATGCATATAAGGTTATTATTATTAAGAAAATGTTAGAATGACTTTAATAAAACTCAAATGCATTATTCATTGTTAAATAATCATAGTGTTAAATTGGTTTGTGTTTAGTAAATATTATTATAACTAGGAAAAATTATTTTAATTACTAACAATATTTGCATTGGATGATGATTAATGGGAAGTCATAATGTTCAATGTAGGTGCTAATATTAAAATGGTCTTTGAGCTAAGTCAATATTATATTGGAATTTTCCATATTTAATGATTTTTGATAACATCATTGTATTGTAAATGTTATTATGTTTAGTTGAAGTCATGGTCTTGTTATTGACTTCATGCTAGTCAACATTATCATTGAAATAATTAAGTTTTAGGAATTTTTTGAAGTTAGTATCACATATAATAAGATTTGAATAATTAATATTATTATATTATTTAATTTGGAAATGTTCAAGATATTAGGGTTTATTACTAGTGTTGACTTGGTGTTAATCATAACATCTTGTAAAACAAATAGTTCTTTTTGGTATTATGTGGAAAACACTTAGTTCTATCGAGTATATTGTGAATTAGTTTTTCATGTGAAGCTTTCTTGATAAGCTCATAAGGAGCACAATAAATCATGGTGGAGAAAGGGGAGAGTTATGTTAGCATGAAAATAACATGTAAATGGAAATAAAAGAGGCTTGGGAGGACACGACTAGTAAAATAAGGAATACAAATAGAGGTTTGAGTTGGTTTGGAAAAGGCAAAAATGAATTTTCGCATTCATAAACCATGTTGGTCTGTTGATTTTAATTCATTTATATTTTTGTATGGGTTATAATGGAAAAACATGGTAAATACTTAAGGTCTTATATTTCTCTTTTATATTGGGAAATAATCGGGGTTATCTACCTAGTATTGTGAATGGCTCAACCATCCACAAAACTAGGTATATGGTGCCTTACCTAAGGTTTGATATATATATATATATATATATATATGAATTTTAATTACAGATAGTAGGTATGTATGGGGGAAATTGAATGAACTAGATATATAGGAAAAAAATGTGGTTTTAAAGTTTAGAAAACCTTGTATATGTTTTTAGGTCATTTTGATTGACTATTGGGTTACTTATAAACTCTATTTTGTCAAACTAAACATACTAAAAAGAGTATTGAACTTTTACTATGGAGTTTCCAGGTCTCTGTAAAACCTGGGGTTTGTCTTTGGTTGTTCGTTTGTTAGCTTCAGGGCTTTGTTTCTTGGTTTTGTTACTTCGATGAAGTAAGCTTAAGGCTTGCCTGTGGATGATAATGTTTTATCTTTCTCCTTTTGTTAAGGGTTTTGGGGTCCCTTCAAAACCTGTTTTTACCTTAATCTAAAACATACTAAAAAGAGTATGAATCTTTTTTTTCAATAATTTTAAAATATATAGGTAAGTGCACAAATTTAGGGGATAAAAAGTAGCCTCCCCATGGACATGATTTTTCTAAAATTTTAGACATCTGAACTTCTATAGATAATATGAGATATCTACACTTCAAATTTGAAGATGGTGTAAGAACATAAAATGTAGAATTTTGAGCCTAGTTTCCAAAAAAAGTAATTTTTAAAAAAATGGTTAAGTATAATGAGGTCAAACATCTAAAAAATGAAGAGGAACTCCTGATTTTTTATAAAACATAGTAGATAGATAATTGTGTAGTGCACCATTTTTTGAGCAGCATTTAATATTATTCGAAACCCCTTGGGGAAAATTTAGGTAGGATATTCTAGTTTGTGACCTATATGTTTTTATATTTTTTAAATGAATACTTTTTTTAATGAATTTTGAAAGTAAATAGATCTTGAAAATTGACAAAAAATGGATAGAAATCTATGTGATGTGCCAAACTTCCTTAAAAAAATGAAAATCATTTTTTTTGAATGTGTGTAGAATTAGGTATAGTTTGTGACCATATAACTTGTTTTTAACTTGGATCAATGAAAGACAAATTACATGAACATGTATAAGCATGTATCTTTGTGGCATGTAGTGGCCTAAAAAAATCATAGTTAGAAATAAACATAGTTTGAAACCCTAAATTAGTCCAAAAATTATAAAAATCATATTTTTAGAAAGAGGAGAGCATACTAGTCATGATGGTATTAAGTTTTTGAATTTTCATGTTGAAATTATTACTATATTTGGAAATCAAAGTTGAATTTTTTATTTTTTATTATAACTCTCAAAAATTAGATATACATTGGCATTTCAAGCCTTTGGCTCAAGAATCCAAGCCATTCCTAAGCCAAAAGGTGTGGGAATTGAATTCAAATTCAAATATCACAATCATGTTAATAATGTGATCATGGTATTAACATGATTGTGTTATTAACTATGTTAGTAATTTGATTACATTACTTAATAATGAAATCATGCTAATAACATGATCACGTTATATATTCTCAACACCCTAAAACCTGAATTTTCATTTGACCTACAAAAAGATCCATTAGGCCTAGTAGTCTTAAGATCAAATTTTGGTTGATTAAGACTATTATTTGGAACTAATGTTCTTGTCAAGATTTGATAGAATTAAATGATAATTGGATATGTATTAACCTATGAATCAATCTATTATTCATTTCACATGAGTCTAATCTTCCTTAAAATGCAAATAATCCTAGTTTATCCTAGACAGGGTCAAGAAGTCAAAAGTTGGTTTTTAGTGATCCACTAATCCAGATCAATCATAATTTGGTAAATTTTATTTATATTTAATTTTGTACATGATTAAATAAATTATATTTTCCAAAAATAAATTGAAGTACAATTATCCTCTAATTGAGTACTAACATACCTAGAGTATTATGTTTGAGACAGAGTTTAGTTATATTATAAATGTTTAAGGATTAGTTATTTGAAAGTTCATATTTAAAAATGAATTTATAGTATTCACAAGATTAAAATGGTGTTTTTAAAAAAAAAATAAAAAAATCAAGGGTCATTTCATTTTGTGTCAAGAGTATATAGTCCTAAAAGAGGTTGAATTAGGTAAAAAAACACTGTGTTAGTTTCTGTGGATAATTGGTCATTTTTGAAACTTGTAAAAAAAAATTACAAACCTTGTAGTATTGTTTGAGTCTTTGATAATATTATTTTATTAAATTAATGAAGTTATGTAAGGATCTATTTTCAAGGTATATCAATTCATTAGTACCCTATTTTGCATATAAGAAGTTGTCTTTTGTCAAGTTTAGAGATGTCAAAAACATACATACCACAAACATACATGGAAAAAACATACATGCCTTATGATATAACTAATTTTATCATGAGATGTCATAAAATGCATTTTTTAAACCTATGGCCAAAACTTAGCCTTTGAAGTACTAATCTAATTATGCATTTGAAGTAAATTGGGGATATTTCAAGCCCCTTCAACATAATTGCATTACTATAAAATGTGATTTGGGGGTTGATAAACTCTAATTTCATTAGATCAGTTGAAGAAAAAAAAAATTATTTATAAGCAATTTCTACATGTATATAATGTGGTTTTGAGATCAATAAACTTGAATTCATTAGTTAATGAATTTAAATGTCGATTAGTTTAATTATGGAGGTAATTATGGTCAAGATGAGTCATGTGAATGCATTTTAAATTATATATTTAATGTGATTTGGAGTGAAATTAACCCTATTGTCATGTCATATATAATTAACCAAAGAGTTGATTCATTTAACCTAGGAGGCATTTAAGCCCAATTTATACCCCTTAAAGAGCAAGATATGATTTGGGGTAAAATTAAAAGTTTGATTCTATCATGAATCAATCCAATTAATTAAATTATGTAATTAGGGGTATGGTTTGGGAAAATTGATCCCCTAAACCAAATTTATGTATCAATCAATTTATAGTTCATATATGCAACATGTATGGCTTAAATGACCCTACTTTTATCAGAAATGCAAACATGTTTAGGTAATTATCATAAATAGGTGAATAAATATCTCACATTTTCTTCAATTACCTTAGTGATTAGAACCTATATCTGATATATTAACCCTAAACCTTGTAACATTTAACTTAAACCATAAACCCTATACCATTTACCTTAAACCCTAAGCCATAAGCCCTAAAACCCAAACCCTTTTAATTGTAGACCCTAAACCAATAAATTTATCCCAAATTAACATCCTTATATATAGTAAGAATTAGGTTAATAGGGATGAAATTGGTTAAAATCACATCACTTATTACCACAATTGACTTTATAGGCTCAATCTAGGATGATGTGGGGGATAATTGATCCCAAATTAACATTATTTACTCATAGATCTAGGTTTAAGGAGCTCAAAATTTCCCTAATCACCATCATGATTATACCTTATATACCCTAAGACATATACCATAATCCCTAAAGTTTATAATACCTAAACTATAAACCATAAATTTAAAATCTTTAAACCTTGAAATAATCATTTTAGCTCAAATTAATATCATTTAGACTAAAAATTAAGTTCATAGGGCTTAGTTTGGCCTAAATCACATGACTAATTACCCCATTTGACTAATTCACTCAATCTGCATGATGACATGGGGTATAATGATAACCCACAAACACATTCTATAGTCACAAATGGGTCCAAGTTATTCAAATTTTCCTCAATTATCTTTGTGATTAACCCTTTGTACCCTAAACCATATATACATTAAAACCTAAGGCGTAAACCATAAACCCTAAAAATTATACCCTAAAATGTAAACCATAAAATTTCCCTATTTGCCAATTGATTTAGTCCCAATTAACATCCTTTATAGTAAGAATTATGTTTGAACATGGCATATAGTGATTATATGTTATATACAGGTCCTAAACCTAAACCTTATGCCCTAATCCCTAATCCCTAAAACATAAATTGTAAGACCTATTCCCTAATTCTCACTACATGCCACAAACATACATGCCTTATGATATAATTGATTTTATCATGAGATGTCATAAAATACATTTTTTAAACCTATGTCCAAAACTTAGCCTTTACAGTACCAATCTAGCTATGCATCTAAAGTAAATTGGGGCTATTTCAAGATGGGATTCAACCTAATTAACCAAAAAGGTGGCTAGTTTATATTTTTTAATCAAGGAGACATTTGAGGCCAATTTTAACCTGTTTAAGAACAAGATATAATTTGAGGCAAAATTAAATGATCAATTCTATCATGAATTGATCCAATTAGTTAATTTATAAAATTAGTGGTGTGATATGGGAAAAATTGAGCCTCTAATCCAAATTTATGGCTAAATCAATTGTATAACTTGTTTGAAATATGTACATGGCACAATTGATGATAACTTTATTAGAAATGGAATCATGAAGCTAATTACTATAAATAGGTAAATAAGTAGCTCAAATGTTCTTCAATTACCTTAGTGATTGGACCCTATATCTGATATCTTAAACCTTAAACCCTATACCATTTACATTAAACCCTAATCCATAATCCATAAACCCAAAAACCTTTAAAATATAGACCCTAAACTAATAAATTTAACCCCAATTAACATCCTTTATATATAGTAAGAATTAGGTTCATAAGGATGAACTTGGTCAAAATTGCATCGCTCACTAAATTACAATTGACTTAATTGCCTTAATTTGTGATGATGTGTGGGATAATTAAGATCAAAATAACATTCTTTACTCATATATATAGGTTTAAGGAGATCAAATTTTCCCTAATTAACTTCACGAATATACCTTATATACCCTAAAACCTATAACCTAAGTCCTAATCCTTAAATTTATTAATCCCTAAACTCTAAACCATAAATATAAACTCTTTAAACCTTGAACCAATAATTTTAGCCTAATTAACATCATTTAGACTAAAAATTAAGTTCATAGGGCTTAGTTTGGCCTAAATCACATGACTGATTTCCCCATTTGACTAATTCACTCAATTTTCATGATGACATATAATGTCTAATGACAACCCAAAACACATTTTATAGTCATAAATGGGTTCAAGTGATTTAAATTGTCCTCAATTATATTTACAATTGACGTTGTGTACCCTAAACCATATATACATTAACACCTAAGACTTTAAACATAAACCCTAAACATTATACCCTAAATTGTAAACCATAAGCTTTCCCTATTTACCAATTGATTTAGTCCCAATTAACATCATTTGTAGTAATAATTAGGTTCACATGGCATAGAGTGATTAGACATTATATAAAGGTCCTTAAAACTAAACCCTATCGCTTAATCCCTAAAACATAAATTACTGAAAGAATGAGCAGGAGATACACAAGATCCATAGGATCAATCCAGGAGAAAGAACCCACAACAAATAACCTACAAAAATAATACCAGAGAATAAAATATTTTTTTCTCTCACACCTAAAAAATAAGTGATAATCTTAAAAATTCTCTATATTCTCTTATTATTCTCTCATTATTTTCTCATAGATTGTAAAGTATATATAATACAAATAGTTTGTTTTAAAACAACAAACTATTTGTTTTCAAATACTATGAACAAATATATTGTTGAGAGATTCTCAAAAATAAAAAAAATTATCCTAGGTAAATAAAATTAACCCTAGGTAATAAATAACTTACCCTATTATCCCTAGGTAAGCTTAAATATTCATTATTCTAACACCCTCCCTTAAGCGAAACATAAGGAGAATGATAAACAAAATATGGGTCCCGACTACTAGGCCTAATAAGGTACCCATGTACAAACCAATCAAATATATGAAAAATAAAGGAAGGAATTCATGGGAAATCCCCCCCAAGGAAAACTTCCTTCACCCCAAGCATCACTCACAACTGAAGATAATGAGGAGAAGCCAAAGGTTTAGTGAAGATGTCTGCAATCTACTCAGCTGTAGGCATAAACTCTAATGAAAGAAATCCATCCTAAATAAGATATCAAATGAAGTGCATGTGAATCTTAATGTGTTTTGTCTACTGATGCTCAATAGGATTGCATGAAATAGCAATCACACTTTGGTTGTAACACCAAAGAGTAGTAGGACCCTGTTGTGTGAAGCCAAACTCTCCAAGCAACTGTCAAAGCCAAAGTGTCTCTTGACTAGCTTTGACAACACCTTGATACTCAGCCTCAGTAGAGGACAATGTAATAGCAGTCTAATTTTTGCATGCCCAAGCAACTGGACCTGAACCAAGTGTGAAATAAAATCCAAAAGTGGACTTGCGAGTGTCAACATCACTAGCCCAATCAGAGATAGTGTATCCAACAAGTTGTGTAGAACTTTGTGGTGTGTAATGTATACCAAAGTGAGTGGTGCCCCAAATCTAGTGTAAAATATGCTTGGTTGCTTGCCAATGACTCTCATGAGGCTCATGTGTGAACTGAGAGACAAGGTTCACAACTAATGTGATGTCGGGATGGGTATGAGTCAAGTATAAAAGACTACCTACAAGTTGCCTATACAAAGTTGGATCAACAAGAGGAGTCATAAAAGTGGTAGATAACACAATACTTGACTAATATGGAGTGGCGGTAGGCTTACAATCAGCCATACTAAATCAATGAAGAAGATCTATCACATACTTCTACTATCAAATAGAGATGCCCTCAGAAGACTAAAAAACTTGAAGACTAAGAAAATAATGTAGAAGTCCTAGATTTGTCATATCAAACCTATCTACCAACTTATCCTTGATGTCATATATCAATGAATCTAAAATGCCAGTGAGGATGAGATCATCAACATACAAAACCAATATGACAAGCTCCTCACCTTGCTTTAAGATGTATACATTGTGATCTAACTCACAACAAATAAAAATAGAACTCAAAAGAAAACTATCCATCTTCTCGTACCAAGCTCTAAGAGCTTGTTTAAGACCATAAAGAGAATGACAGAATATACAAACCAATGATGAGTCCTACAAAAATCTTGGAGGCTGATCCATATAGATCTCCTCATGGAGATCACCATGTAAGAAATCACTCTTCACATCCATCTGAAAAATTGACCAAAAATGTGAAGTAGCAAGAGAGAGTACAAGATGAATATAATCCATCTTAGCTACAGGGGCAAAGGTCTCAAAGTAATCAACCCCTTCAACCTGTGAAAAACCCATAGCTACTAATCTAGCTTTGTACTTATCTACTGATCCATCTACAACATATTTGGTCCTATAGACCCATTTACATTTTACAAGTTTTCTTCCCTTAGGAAGAGGGACAAGATCCCAAGTATCATTCTTCATCAATGAATAATACTCATAATACATTACAACATCCCACTCGGGTATACAATTGGCCTTAGAAAATAACATTGGATCATCTGTACAAGCTTGTCCTAAAAGAGCAACACTAGATGTCTGTGAGTGAGTGCGATGAGAATCAGGTGGATCACCAATGAAAGAACTAGCTGCCTGTAGAGTGCTCTTTTCCCACTTGGGAAAAGGTGGTGAAGAAGATGGTTATGGTGGTTGAACAAGTACAACATCATTATCATCATCAACAACAATAGAAATCAAATCCTCACTATCCTCAGTAGAAGGAGGGGGAGAAGAAGAGCTAGATGTACACACCTGTGGAGTGGGTAGCTCATCAACCTAAACATCCTATCAAAACAAAACATCATGTGTGATAGGATAAAAAAGATGGTAGGCTTATACATCTTCACAATAGCCAACAAAAATGAGTGGATGGCTTTTCTTCTCCAATGCTTTGTGTTTGTCATCAGGAACAAATGCCCATGCTTGACTCCCAAAGATGCAAAAATCTAAAATATTAGGCTTAATCCCAGACCAAGCTTCTTCAGGTGTCATATTTTGCACAAGTTTCTGAGGCATATGGTTTTGAATGTATTTTGCACAATTTATAGCTTCAGCCCAATATTGTGGACCCAAATTTTTAGAGTGAATCATACAATTTGCCATCTCTTTCAATGTTTGATTTTTCCTCTCTGTTACACCATTTTGTTGAGGAGTGTGTGGTACAGTGAACTGGTGTTGTATCCCATGCTCAATACAAAAATCATAAAAAGCATTACTGTCATATTCCCCCCCATTATTAGTGTGTATCTTCTTAAGAGAAAGAGATGATTGTTTTTCAACAACGGTTTTGAAAGCCTTAAAAGTCTCAAAAACTTCACTTTTCAACTTGAGAAAATATACCCAAGTTTTACGAGTGAAATAATCAATGAATGTGAGTGCATATTTGGCCCCTAAAAAATAACAAGTTGGAAAAGTCATCAAATCACTATGAACCAACCCTAAGGGTGCATTTTCACGTGTGGCCTTACCAACTGGAAATGGATCCTGGTGTTGTTTACCAACTAGACAACTAGGACACACCCCATCAATACATGATACCTTAGGAAGGCCTTTTACAAGATGTTTTGGACTCATTTATTGCATATATCCATAAATAAAATGCCCTAATCTCTCATGCCACAATTTGTTGAGATTATTACCATGTTCTATAAGTGAAGAACTAGAAGACATAAAAGACTCAAACTTATCAAAAGTAAAGAGTCTTGCAGTATGGTCTACTATACCTGTAGCAACTATCTCATTAGGATCATTACATTATATTATTAAAACATCATGTGAAGTAAAATCCATAGTTTTACCAGTACCAAAATTACATATTTGATATATAGAGAGAATATTAGAAGAGATTTGGGGTACAAGCAACACATTGTTAAAACATTCATCTTGTTTGTCAACAGTACCTGATCCCAAAACTTCAATCTATGAGGAGTTACCCATAACAATATGTGATGTACTATAATCTATAAGAGAAGATAATAGATCCTTAGAATGTGTGAGATTATGAGAAGCACCTGAGTAAAAAATCTACTGATCATGACATGAAGATATAGCCCTGGCTGAAATTGCTTTCCCTTTTCCTGTAGGAAAAGTAGAAGGAGATGGAGACAAAATGGAAATTTTGTGTTGTTTGACCACTACCTCTAATGCTTCCATCTTCTTAAAATATCTACTTTCATCATGATTAGGATGACCACAAAAATTACATGGACCAAATGTTTTCTTCTTTTGCTTAAAGGACTTTTTGGTCTTAGTAGATTTAGAATGATGAGGTGTCTGGGTGGTGGACTCTAGAGGGTTATTTGAAGGTGCTTTCTTTTTTTTAGACTTATATGAAGGTTTTCCTTTAGAATAATTAGAAACTAGAGCATGACTAGGACCAGGTAGAGCATCTAAGGCCATTAATTTTGTTTGCTCCCTAGTCAATCTTTCACAAAAAACTTCAAAGGAAGGCCATTTGGATTCATCATCTAATGTATCCATCATAGTATAAAAAGTAGAGGAAAAAACACTATATGGTCCTTTCAAATTTTAAAAAATCATGAAAATGCACTCTTGATCACTTTTATCCTTGTCACCAGCTTTCAACTGTGACCTAATAAATTTGAATTTTGCCAAGAATTCATCTATTGAAGGAAAATTTGATGGAGAGAGAGTACTTAATTCTACGTCTAATTACAAAATTTTAAATTCATTAACTTTGCCAAATAGGTTTCTAAAATTTTCCCATACCTCTTTTGGCATTGTAGCATTTGCAATGTGAAATTGAAGATTATCTGAGACGTTGAGGCAAATCAATCCAAGAGCCTCATCCTGCTTATAACCATATGCATATTTGTCTTTTTCAGTGGTGAATGTCACATGTGTTGTTTCACAAAAAATTCTCCATAAGCCCTTTGATTGAAGGATTTGTTGCATTTTTGGCTTCCAAACATGGTAATTTTTGGAGTTTAGGGGTTCAAACAATCAAGATTCCATTCCCAAAGAAGATGATGATGTTGACAAGAACAACTTAGACATTCATTTTTCCTCAAAACACCCCTCCCATTACAATTTAATGTCTCCTAACGGAAATTTTTTTGCCTTAGCTTATACAAAAGTATTAAAAAATGGCTTTATACAAAAAAAATGTAGGGGGATTTGACCCCAAGACTTTCTCCCTACCAATTTTTAACAAAATACCTCTAGCCTCTTTAGCAAAGTCAACTTTGTACATTTAAAGCTAGAGACTTGCATTTAAACCACTAAAAATTAAGAAATTAATAAAAAATAAGCCAAAATGACTCACATGTGTGAGATTAATGTAGAATAATATTTGGATTTATCAAAAACAATTTCTTATTCCAGCAAGGCATGGTGATCAGGGAAAATTCTGACGAGAATTTTGTAAATACTGGCCAAGGAAAAAACCTCCAAGCAAATTCAGAATTGGCTCCACAAGATCTGCTCAAAGGACTATATAGACTGATCCAAATCCATGCTTCTTAGCTGGAAATGAAATACTAAGAAGTTTTCTAACACATACAATTTTTAGATTTTGATTTTACGTAGTATAAGGCATTTAAACTGAAGAAAACCGTACGACTATGCAGCGGAACAAAATAGATTTTGAATTCCCTATTGTAATCACCCAAAACACTATATGACCTGATCCAAATCCATACTAATTGATTTATAATGAAGGCTAGCAAAGTCAAATTTCATTAACAGGTGTCATATTTCAAAAAATACATCTGTATGATCTGCCACATCAGAAAACTATATAGGTATTGCAGTCTGCCAGAAAAACCAGTCAGCCAATTTTTGTCTAGAAGAATTGTACGGCCAGCAAGGAATGAAGAAAAACAAGTTAAAATTGATTCCTAATTGAATTTGATATGGCCCTGTGCAAAAAAATTCTATTTTTGGAAATTTGTATGGTCATAAATGATCATAAAGTACAAAAAATTCCAAAAAAAACTTGTAAACAAGAACCAAAATTTGAGAGAATAACTAATATTTGTAACACATCAATAAAATAATGTTTTTTACTATGTTAATAGATGAAAATGATGAAAAAATTGTAGGGAAGAAGATCTTCAACTAGAACTCCAACCTCTGATACCATGAAAGAATGAGTAGGAGATACACAGGTTCCACAGGATCAATCCAGGAGAAAGAACCCACAACAAATAACCTATAAAAATAATACCAGAGAATAAAATATGTTTTTCTCACACACTTAAAAAATAGGAGATAATCCAAAAAATTCTTTGTATTCTCTTATTATTCTCTCGTTATTTTCTCATAGATTGTAAAGTATATATAATACAAATAGTTTGTTTTACGAGAACAAACTATTTGTTGTGATTACAAAATAGAGAAAACAAACTATTTGTTTTCAAATACTATGAACAAATATATTGTTGAGAGATTCTCAACAATAAAACAAATTATCCGAGGTAAATAAAATTAACCCTAGGTAATAAATAACTTACCCTATTATCCCTATGTAAGCTTAAATATTCATTATTCTAACAATTACAAGCCCTATGCCCTAATTCCCACTACATGCCACAAACATACATGCCTTATGATATAATTTATTTTATCACGAGATGTCATAAAATTCACTTTTTAAACATATGGCCAAAACTTATCCTTTAGAGTACCAATCTAGTTGTGTATCTAAAGTAAATTGGGGCTATTTTGAGCACCTTCAACCTAATTACATGACTATAAAATGTGATTTAGGGGTTGATCAGCTCTAATTTTCCCCAATCACCATCATGATTGTACCTTATATACCATAAAACCTATACCCCAAGCCCTAATGCTTAAAGTTCTGAGTCATTAAACTCTAAACCATAAATATAAACTCTTTAAAACCTTGAACCAATAATTTTAGCCCAAATTAACATCATTTAGACTAAGAATTGTCTTTATGATTGACCCTATGTACCATAAAATTAATACATAAACACTATACCCTAAATTATAAACCAAAAACTTTCTTTATTTACAAATTGATTTAGTCCCAATTAACATCCTTTGTAGTAAAAATAAGATTTACACATGGCATAGAGTAATTAGACCTTATATACACTCTTAAACCTAAAACCTACATGTCCTAATACCTAATACCTAAACCCTAAAACATAAATTATAATCCCTAATCCTTAAAATATAAATTTTAATCCCTAATCCCTAAACCCTATGCAATAATGCCTTAATCCCTAATCCCTAATCTATATTAAGTATAATGTGATCAGGTTATTTAATAACATGATCATGTTATTCTTAATATAGACAACACTTGGTTCTTAACGTCAATTCATAACCCCAACTAAGTATTAATAATAACATGATCACATTATTCTTAATATATGCTTCTCAATATGTTAGATGAAGTAGAACCTAGATCATGTTATCTATCATACTAGGTTCTACTTCATCCAAGATACTAAGAAATGTATATTAAGAATAACACAATCACATTATATAATGCAATAATGTTATTATTATATACTAATCTTAGTTTTCAACATCTATTTTTAACCCAAATCAAGAATTTTGTCCCTAAAAACATTCTCTACATACTTTTGTGGGATTTATGGTAACTATGTACTTGACCCAACCTTTTAAAAGTTGTAAATTATCCTTGATGGGTGACATATCACATTTGAGGAAGAGTAAGATGTTAAATAACAAAACACAAGATAAATTAGAAGATTTGAGAGAGAAACACAAGATAAGAATGCAAAAACTTCATGGTAGATAAGGTAAAAACCATAATCTTGATGACCTAAATGCCATAGATAATGAGACAATTGAAAATAATGAATTAAAAAATGATGAAATTGACCATAATGAATTAAATAATTATCAAATTTACCATAATGAAATGAATAATAATGAAATTGACAACAATGAATTAGATAATATTGGAAGTTTACATTCAAAGTTCAAAGTTTTTGATTTTGTTGATGATGAGTCTATGTATGATGCTTCACCCCCCACGAATGAAGAAAAGTTGATAGAAATAAATAATGATGAAATTAACCATCAATAAAATTTCATGGAAACATATAATTAATAAATAAATAATGACCAAAATGTTATCCCACCTCTAAACAATGAAAGTAATAATGATTTTGAAACACCCTCTCAACAAATTCCACCATTAACAATACCTCCAATAATTATACATAGAAAAGGATAGTAATTAATTTAATTCAATGAAAATATTTTAGAACCAATGCATAACAAAATGTCTAATCACCATTCAATAAGACTATCTCAACAAATTTGGGATACTTTCTTTTATAATTTGGATTATGATAGTCAAAGATGTCAATTATTTGTTTCATTGATAAAATTAATTAAGATGAGACCTATAATGTATACATTAGGATTAATAACATATAACATGGATGATGAAAACAATGAAACTTTTGAAAATCTACATGATTCATATCATACTATGGACCCAAAATCATGCACCCAAGATTGTAATGCTAACAAGTGGATACTTATAACTTATGCAGTAAGTGGCAAAATAGGGAAAAATGAATGGTTTAAAAAAAATAAAAACACTTAATATAGATATAATAATAATAATGAAATCAATTGAAATACATGAAATACTTAATAAACCTAATACCAATGAGCTTTGGTCATTCTTTGGTAGACTTCCATAAAAGGACAAGGCTATAGCTAATACGCTCAAAGAGTTACTATGATATTTTCACCATATTCATTGTATTTTACATACTAGAAACATTTTGTAAGAGTGTGGCATTGAATTTCCACCAAAATAAGTTATGTAATTTATTATAACTATCTTTTACAAAAGACCAGATGGATAATTATTTTACAGTAAATCATGTTTAAATGGAAATTAGAGCATTTGTGGTGGATTGCCAAAATTAAAAAATAAGTATCCATGAGGAGATTAAAAGTGCAATGGGATAGGAATTAGTTGATTTTAAAAAACAAATTAGTGACTTATCAAGTAAAATATGGCAAAGAATTTAAAAGGTATGATCTTGTTATAAAAAAGATACTTGTTTCTAAATTTTTGGTCAAATTTAGGGAGAAGATTGTTTATGAGTATGTAAGGCACCCACACAAGGATAGATGCTTGGATGAACATTTAAAGATAAGAAAGGATAGATTCCCACTTGGTTAGATTATTTTATTAGTTTATTTTGTTAAAATTACACATTCAAACCTTAAATGGAAGTTTAATCATAGTATTACAACTCATCAGAAGTTACCATATTCATGCATATAACATTCATGCATGTACCTGATAATACAAATTAACAACATAAAATATTAAGGGATTACTATTTATATATCAATGATGATTGATCATATTGTTTATAGTATGTACAAGGTTGTTTTTATAAATTCTATGAATATTTGAGTCATAGGAACTTTACTTTCAATCAACATTACATTTAGTTAGATAATTTCACATCATAATTCAAAAATGCATGGATGTTTTTTTGGTTGAGTAGGATGCACAATACCACTATGTATAACACATTTGGAGTTTCACCAAGGTTGGCCATGGAAAATAGGAACATTATTGTGCTAGAGCATGTGTAAAAAGAGCTATTATAAGGGAGGAGTTAACATTTGAAGAGGGTGTTCATTTAACAAATGCAAAAACTATGGTTGAATGGTATAATGATAACATGTGTCATGGTTCTCAACCAGATTCTACTATTCATATACATTTATGGTTAATGAAGGAATAACACTTGGAAAATTATGAGGATTTTATAACTCTAATGGGTTCAAGTGACCTCCACTCATTTTGTAGCTCAAATACAAGTTATTATACTATTAATACGAGACATTTGGCATGTTTTTGTTTTGCATGCATGGACTCTATTTGGAATAAGTGTGAGTCACAAAAGTGGGTGGATTATTGGAGTTCCAAACCTCTAAATCCAATAAACACATTAGGTTCCATAAATATTTTAACCTAAAAATATGACATCATTAGATGACTTTGACCATGTCTCTGATCTAGTGCAGCCAAGTAGAATATTTTTCATTATGTACAATTTATTCTCATTATATATCTTCATATTGTCACTAAATTTTTTTTTTTGTGATAAAATGCATGATTTTGTAGTTATTACAGATGAGGATAATGAAGAGGGCACTAGTTACTACTTATGTCAGTGTATAGAGAAATAAAAAATTCACTTCCCTATTTATGGATGGAGAAAACATTGACTATCCCACTAGGTTAGTGGTAGTCACTAGAAATTGGTTTCAATGATATCCTATAAAACATTAAAATCAAAGGTTGTTTAAAGAGTTTTAAATACATATTAATATAATTCACTATTCAAATTTGATTCTTGAAATGAATATTCAATTACAAAAATATCATGGGTGGCCATTAAACAAGAAACTATGAAAGTTCAAGAGTTAGAATATGAAGCTATTCTTTATACTATCAAGGTTAGAGCATATATTAGTGGTTCATTGAATTTAAATACATAGGTATGATAAATTTTAAAATGTAGATATAATCAATTTTAATATTTTTTTTATTTTCTAGGTAGTACGTATAAATTTGATTTTTAATTACTTACATGTTTTTCTAAGTTAGTGGTACCACATAAGCTTCTACCTTCATGTGGTTGAAACTATCAGTAAATAGTTATATATTATTAAAGATAATAAAATATTAGGTTATATGTGATCGAATATTATTTTGGACATGATAAAATCTCAAGAAATGACTTACAGGTTTTATTTTATGGGTGTTTGAACTTAGTCTAAAAAATGCATTCTTCTTATATTGGGAAGGGTGTTCTTGAGGCTAGAATGGGTGGTGGGTTTGTTTATTGGACCTAATGGGAGGACAAAAACATAGTCATATATGTTATCCACCCCCTTGGATGTGTTCACAGTGTCCATTTTTAGTCAAGAAGCATCAAAACTAGAGTTTTGCAACCATAACTTAAATTTTGACAACATTTATTATCAGTGTTTTGTGCTCTAGAATTATAGTGAAAACACATTTACAGGTGGATTTGAAAATCATATAAGTGTGATAAAATATAATTTTCCTATATAGATGTGATATTAGTGATATATTCTAAGGTGAATGTCTTAGAGGTAGAAGTTCCAGTTGGAGCTCAAGAAGTTGCTTGTTCAATGTTAAAAAGTTGCATTTTGACCCCTCACTGCAACTTGTCCACTGGATTACTATCAAATATTACACTTGATTGATCTAGGGTGAAATTATAGGGATTAAATAGGTAGGGTAAGGATCTGATGGTTTATGGAAATGACCTATAGTTTTATTTTTATGTGTGTTTGAACTTAGGATAAAAAATTTGCATTTTTCTTGTATTGGGAAGGGTTTTCTTGAGGCCAGAATGGGTGGTGGGTTTGTCAATCAAGATTTATGGGAGGAAAATAACCTATTACTAGACATTATACACCCATAAACATGTTGGTAGTGTCATTTATCAATCAGGAATCATCAAAACTAGAGTTATGCAACCATAACTTAAACTTTGACAACATTTATTATTAGTGTTTCTATGCTCTAATATGTTAGTGAAAATACACTTATGGGTGGATTTGAACATCATAAAAGTGTGATAACATGTAATATGATTATATAGATGTGATAAAAGTAATATATTCATAGGTGGAGGTCTTGGAAGTATAAATTCCATTTGGAGCTCAAGAAGTTACTTATTCACTACCAAAAAGTTGCATTTTTGGACCCCTCAATACAACTTGTCCAACGGATTGATCTCAAAGATTTCACTTAAGTGTTCTAGGGTGTGATTAAAAGGATTAAATATTTATGGGATGTATTAAAAGGTTCACAAAAATGACTTATAGTTTTTTTTTTATGCATGTTTGAACTTAGGCTAAAAATTGCATTTTTCTTGTATTGGGAAGGGTGTTTTTGAGGCTAGAATGGGTGGTGGGTTTGTCGATCAGGCCTGATGGGAGGCCAAAAAACTAGTCCTAAATATTATATTCCAACTTTAATGTGTTTAAAATTTTATTTATTAGTCAAGAAGCATCAAAACTCGAGTCTTTCAACCACAACTTAAACTTTGACAACATTTGTTGACCGTGTTTCCACGCTCCAAAATGGTAGTGAAAATGCACTTATGGGTGGATTTGAATGTATTGGTGGTGTGATAACATGTAATTTGAATATATGGACATGATTAAAGTTATATATTCTTATTTTTAGGTCTTTAAGGTAGAAATTCTAGTTGGATTTCAAGAAGTTACTTGTTCATTGCCAAAAAGTTGCATTTTTGGACCCCTCACTACAACTTGTCCAATGTATTGATCTCGAAGCTTCCACCTAAATTATATAGGGTGATATTATAAAAATTAAATAGGTATGTTATGGATCTTATTATTCATATAAATGAATAAAAATTTTCATTTTATGCATATTTGAACTTAGGCTAAAAAATTGCATTATTCTTGTATTGAGAAGGGCATTCTTAAGGCTAGAATGGGTGGTGGGTTTATCAATTGGGCCTGATAGGAGGCTAAAAACCTATTTATAGATGTTATACACCCCCCTAAAACATGTTTTTAGTGTTATTTTTCAGCTAATAATCATCAAAACTAGAGTTCTATAACCACAAATTAAACTTTAACAACTTAAACTAGAGACCTAGAAACTTAATGGGTCATTGACCTATTGACCTATTAGGTGGTATTAGGGGATGATATAAGGTGATTTAGGAACATAATTTGAAATGTTTAGGTGATATAAGTTGTATTAAAATGTCCCATATGTCATGTAAAAGGGAGTTTAAGACATGTCATGTCAAAGTTATAAAGGTGATGACCCTTAAAAATCATGTTTAGTCATGTTAACACTATCCTCACGTTGGATGTAAGAGAAGAAGCTATGTAACCACCCAAAATAATGTTGAATTTAGATGTATTTTAAGTTTTAGGTGTTGTGTGGTATAGAAAGTAGAGATATAAGAGAGATCAATAAGAGAGAGCTCCAAGACTAGAGCAAAAAGGGGGTAATGAAGAGAAGATAACATACCTCTCAAAAGAAGATGATCTAGTCCTTTTCATGGCCTGTGTTTTGTAATCAAGATTAATAAAAGTTAATAAATATGAAATGATTATGTGTATATATATCTCATGGAATATTATTGTATTGTCATCATTTTTTATATTATCTTTGAAAGGCCCTAAAGGTCATGATCAAGACACTTTTGTGTGTATTGGCAGGTTTAAACAAGAGATTAAAGGATAAAATCAAGGAAGATAATAAATTATTATATTGGTGAAGTATGGTGTAAGAAAGAGGAATGATAAATCCTTTATAGGTAAGATAAAATGCATGTCAAGTTGTAATCTCTAATTTGTGTGATCTCGAAAAGGGAGATAAATTAAAAGAGAGCATTCTTTGATGAGAACTTTGTTATGACTATAACAATCCCCAAAATATGTTATTGTAATGTATTTGAAACTTCATGTCAAGAAAGCCATTTTATTATTTGATTATATTCACATATGAATCATCTAGGGTTCAAGGTGAGTTTTTTGATGTCTAGGTTGGATTGAAAATAAGTAACAATTGTTCATTACCCTATTATTTGAAAGGTTGCCTTATTTACACAGTTATCACTCTATTTGGTAGATATTCAATACCTTGTTATGAAATCAAATGCTAAGGAAGGTTATTTTTTTCCTAAAAAAGGTAAATTTCCATGGATTTGGTATAATTTTGTGTAATTGAGGAGAGTAAAAATCACTAGAACTATCTTTTTGGAGTTTGGAACTATTGAACACAAACAAACCCAACATAATAAACCCTTATTTTAATCAGTTACCCTATGCCTATCTGAATAGTGTGCCAATGAAAGGATGTGTATGGTTGATAAAGTGTATGGCTTTGAAATTTATTAAATTATGAGCACATGTAGGATGAAAATGCATTGTGGTAATATCCATTAGGGGTTTAGTAACATTTAAAGTGTAGATAGTCCACTAAAGAGTGACAGATTTCTATGTTTTGAGTTAGTTGAAGTGAGTGAAGGTTGATCAAAGGTTATTACCTATTTATTAATGTGGAAATTTATAAAATAGACATGAGATAGGTATTATGTTATTTTTTAAGGACTTAAAACTAAAGAAAGTGAATTATGAAGCCTCTCAGCCTCTATAGATAGGCAACTAGGGTTTCAAACTTGAAAACCCTATAACTCCCATTCCAATCATGTAAAAATATTTAAATTCAGTATATTAACATATTTTGATTCCAAAATAAGTATTAAATTGGTTTTTAATCTATAAAATATGTATTTATATAGTTTTGATGATTGTGTCATGAATGGAGGGCTAAAAAGGCCTAATTAGACAAGGGCTTACAAAGGAAAAGGTACCTACAGAGAGAATTGAAGAATGGAACTTTAGGGATAGTTATATCAAGATAGAGTGTGGTCTAAAATTCTTTTGGGTCTTTATGGAAGTTGATATATTTTTTAGACAAAGTGAAAAGGTCAAAAAAGGCTATAAGCCTAGTGGGGTCATTAGTAGCTTTGTATGTGAAAATGAGTATTGAAGTGTGATTAAAGGTTTTAAGGAGGTTAAATAAAGTATTACATGATCATACAAGATAATACATGATAATATATTGTACTCATGAAGCCTATATAAAGATTCGGTACTTGAAACCTAAGAGGATTGCCTAGTGAGAAGATAATGAAAGAGTGAGAGGAAGTTTGTGAATGGAATGAATTAAATGAGTTAGAGAATGAATGTAAGAGGTTTTTTAGAGGTCTAGTGACACCAATAATTATCTCCAAAGTGCAAAACAAGCAGGTAAAATAGATTAAGTCTAATAATCCTAAGTGATAAGAGTGTTATTAGTCATTTCCACTACACACAATGAAATAAAAACTTTAATTTAAAAACAAATAGGGCAGATTTGGGATTTATAACATTGAAAAGAATATTTTTTAATCCTAATTTGTGTACAACATTAAATACAAGATCTGATAGATAATAGTTTGGAAGATAAAAAAAACATGATACAATAACACATAAGGAAATAAAAACTAAATATAAATTAGATAGATTACCATAATAGGCATACAATATAGTCATATGTGTGTAATGTCAATAATACATAGATTGTCGTAATAGGCATATAAAAATTTACATCTACCAACATAGTATCTAATGTTGGGTTAATGCCATAGATGCATATATAATGCCAAAAATGTGTAAATTTCCATATAGCCATACAAAAAAGTACATCTCATATAAGACATCCTATTCATAAAATAACCTTTATCTCTTTGTATTTCTCTAATAAGACTCTCCCTAGGATGCCCTTTTAGTAGATGGAAACCCCTCTAATTCCTTGTATTGATCTAAGGTCTGACTATGGGTCCTACAGTCATATCTCACTTATAGCTAAACCTATCCAAATACAAGAATTATTACAAAATTAACATAAAATACATTCACCCAATTGTTAATAAATTAAATTTAAACTATAATAAAAAATCATTTAAACATGCACTTACTACAAGCTCATGATCCTGCTCAATCTATTTTTCATGCTCAAATAAGTCAATGGTAGGCTCAACTATTCGAATAGGCATCTCAAATGTGGGAGAAACATGAGAATTTTCCCTAATAATCATCTTAATGGGACTATCAAATGTCATAGGAAAAACTTGCATACACAATACATTTACATAAGTTATATTTTCCCCAAGTATGTAGTAAAATTATTAAAACAAGTCTATATTTACAATTCAAAATTAAAAGTTAATATATACCTCTATCAGTTCCTATGCAGATGACATTGTAATAATAATGCCTATGTCTATCTTAGATTATATAAAGGGAGGAGTGTCTACTTGAGCCATCAACTATTCATGTAAACAAGCTATCATTTACTGTTATATAAAGTATCAAATCTTATATATGGAAACCATGCATATCATGAAAAGACAATGTAAACCAAGAATCATGGAAGTGTAACTAACATACAACATGCATATCATGAAAAGATAATGTTGAACAAGAATCATGGAAGTGTAACTACCATACAACATGCATATCATGAAAATACAATGTAAACCAAGAATCATGGAAGTGTAACTACCATACAATGTGCAATGGCCAATAATAACAAGTAGTTTTCATGTTAGAGGTAATATAAAAATTGTAATACATGTAGGAAGTGTGAGTGGAAGAGTAGGAGGTGGAAAGAATAGTATCACTTTGACAAGGAAAAATTAGGGAGAGAAAAGAAATAAGAGACATATCAAGAACTTTATCCTTACTTTCAAAGTTTTTTTGGATAGAGTAAAATACCATTATATATTTACTGGGGAAAGGTTGAGCTACACACATACAACATCATACTTGTATTATATGCATGATATCATTAATTTGTATATTTATATATAATACATGGATTTATATTACATTCCTTTATAATAGATGTATGACAAGTGATTTTTGGGAAAGCACCCAACCAATATAAAGGAGTGAGAAATGGTGAATCCACCTCTTGATGAAGGTGTGCGTAAATAAAATTATACCAATAGGTTAAGAAAGGGAGGTCCTTGTCCAATATATATAGTTTTATCCATATAAATATATTGTCTTGTTTTGGATCAAGAGAATAAAATTAGAAAATAGTTTGGATGTTTAATTGTAAGAAAATACAAGGTGTAATTTCTAAAGATGGCACATATTTTACTACCAACACAAATGGTGGCTCTCCCCCTAAACCTGTCAATGAGGATACAAGATATTAAGACCCAATGCAGTATCTTATATCATAATAAATGTTTATTAGAGAGGTTGTTTACCATTTATACCTTTATCATAGCCAAAGTAAGAGGTGTAATGAGGCATTACAATTGAAATCTAGACATTTGTTGTGGCCAAAGAAAAAAGTGTAATGAGATATTATAATTTAATTATCATGTGTATTAAAAGTTTGTGGATCAAAAATAAGAAGGTAAGGTCAACACCAAAATTTACAATCCCCCTTTCCCTAGCTCTGGCCCTTTCTACAAACCACACCTCTTAAATTGGTCATCAAATATTATAAACATGTATAAGATCTTGTAATAAAATGAAGCAAGATTTAAGTCTTACTATCACTATGTCTTAAGTGAAGTCACTTAATATAATATAAATTTATTTAAATAACTATTTCATTAACTTTATTTAAATAATTCAAGTTAATGTTGTGGCCTAAGTCATGGTCCTTTATGTCTAAGAAGACTATTAGAGATGCATAGTTAAGTTAATGATCCACTAAGTATGATTATTGATGTTTTAATAATCAGTGAGAAATTTTAAGGTTCAGATTGGGTCGACATTGATATTATTTGAAAGTAATTATAATTAATTTATATAATTATTTTAGTTATGGCTATGAGTATGCCTTTAGTCTTAATAAAAATTAAAGTTTAATTAATTCAATTTGCAACCTATTTATGAGTTGGTTGTAGGTAGGTTAATAGTCAAAATTATCCAATTAGGTTTAAAGTTAGTTTTTTTGGGTGGATTTGATGTAATATAATTAGTGGTTACATCAACCAATGAACTAAAATCACATTGTATAAATTTATATGGAAGTAATGAAGAACTAAATTGGTTACATAGACCAAATGTACATAGAGCATAAGATTAACTAAAAATTTTACCTTTGTATAATTAAATGATGTCACCCTAATAGAGACAAATGCTATAGTGGATGGACAAGTAGCTAGATCTGAATATGTAAATAACATCCATGACAAATAAAATACTGTAAATGTCACCTATGATGATGAAGGCACCATCACCTTTTGTGATATAAAAATGACATATATTATTCAATTTATATGTAAATTAATTGTTAGATAAATTATATTTACAAATATAACTTAAATTTAACATGAAATTTATATAAAATATACCTACATCTGTGTAGTGGTTGATGTCTGCACACCAAATGTGCATGATAAAAACTCATCACTCATAATAATATTATCCAATCCCTCTGAACCAGTAGTGCCATCATCATCAAAAGGTTTAGTGCACATATCTCCACAAGAAATGTAAGGGTGGGGTTGGGTATGTGCACTAGGTGGCATATCTCTAGCATCAATCTATGAGAGCCTACTCATATGCTAAAGGAGTGTATCAATGAGTGAACTAAGAGAATGCATAGTGTTGATATCTATAACTTTATATATTATAGAGGGGATATCAGGATCAAGTGGATTTTAGTTACATATTCACCTAGGTTGATTAGATGTATAATGTACACCTATTCAATATTACATAGAGCCTTCCCTCAGCCCTAAAAATCACTAAAATCAAAATTATTTAGAATCTGATTGAGGACAAATTCACATTAAAGTTTCCCCAAAAAATACAATGAGACCTCATGCTTGCTACAAACTGGATAGTTAAAAACCATCTACCATCGATCCCAACAATTGAATGTGATTAAGTTATGTAAATAGAGATGGATTAGAAAATGTTTATCAATTAGAAGAAATGGAGCATTGGTGGTTGGGTCAATTAATAGGGTAAAAATGAAGGCTTTTGATATTTCTTTATTCTTAAATTAAATTTCTAACTATTTTTTAGTATAATAAGCCCTACAACTATCGCTATATGAAGTCCGTCTTTCAATTTGACTCATTATAGAGTTAATTTGACCTAATAAGGTCTATAAAGAATTTGCTAACTAGGTACAGTGGGGGTTGGTGGAAGTGGGATCCCTCATTATCCTAATTAACTATTTAATTTCAATTTTATTTCCCACAATATTGTCAATAATAATCTCTTAATTGTCAGGGGGTTTTGTGAAACTATAGGAGGGTTAGGTGGAGGGATAGGAGGAGGAACAAGAGGGTTTTATGGAGAGTTAGGAATAGGAGGAATAAGGGGGTTATGTGGAGGTTTAGAAGGCTTATCCATGATGGGTTGTTTAAAATAAATAAATTACAACTAAAAATTAGGGTTAAACAATGAAAATAATGAAAAATTAGGCTTAACAAGTGTAGATTTATATCAATTACCTCTTCTACATGTAGCATCATTTATTAAAAGCTTCTTGGGATGGATTTGGTGGCTTCATATCACTCTTTTTTCTATCTCACCCAAAATACAAACACAAAAGTTAGAGGAGAGAAAGAAAATTTTGTATTTAGGTTTCGATTTTTAATTCTTTTTGTGACAGAGGTAACATGATAAAATTATTAATGTGATCACATTATTAAAAATAATAATAATTTAATTTCATTAATAATGTTATTGCATTATTTTTTAAAATAACATGATTGATTTATATAATAACATGATCTTGTTATGGTTAGGTAGTTATAAATCCATAATTTAAATAACATGATCATATTAATTAAATAATGTGATTGCATTATTTATTTATGTTATCATGTTACCTAAACTGTCCATAGAATTGTCCCCTAATTCTATGCACTTATTGATAGATGGAATTTTAGCCTTTATCAAATCATGTTTTAAAATCCTTAACCCTAGTAGGGTATGACTTTGGGAAAAGGGATAAATTTACCTAGGTAGTTATAAAACACATATTTATGTTTTGTATACATAACCCCTTCATAGGGAGACTAGAATAGTATAAATATATACAGTGGCTTATTCATATATCTACAGGTCTCTAATGATGATTCTAAATATTAATATGTGAGTGTATATGTAAATGTATACATAGATTATGGTTTTATATATAAGTATATTATTGTGCTTATATTTTTTTTGAACCATTTAAAGGATTTGTGATATGAATGGATATTCATAGTGTTTATATACTAAATTTTATTTACATATTAGGAAGAAATGAAATTATGATATGAGTGTACACATATATTGATGTATAAATAAATATATAACTACTTCTAGGTTATCTATCCTTTATTTGGCCATTGTTGGCAAACATTGGCCTACATATGAAATTTTTTCCTATATGGATCAAACCGCTCTCTTAGACCATTCAGTGACATTTTACCCTCATGACTAGTCTCTTTTTAGTCCTGATTTGATGGTGCAATGGAGTATCCTAGAAGGTCCTACTGTGGTGTGAGGAGTTGTGCAAAGTCCTTATGCAGTGGATGATATAATGGTGGAAAGATAAATAAAACCTCATGACCCTACCTCATGTCCCTTTTAAGCATTTGAAACACTTTAAGAAAGTTCTAATGTGAATTTGGAGATTTTAAGGAAAGGCCTAGAAATGGGTCTTAAACTATAAGGGAAGGATCTAGATGGTTTCTAGGGTGTTTGAGAATTTAGGGTAAGTAATTAAGTTTTAAAAATGTGTTATATATTTTAATAAATAAAAAAAATATGTATAGAGAAGCTAATATGCCCAAAAGACCCTAAAAAGTGCATTAGATGACTTGAGGACCCTCTAATAGAAATTCTTAAGTGAAAAGGGGACTTTTTGAGAAATCAAATTGGTTTTGAATTATTTCCAAATTATATATATATATATATATATATATCCCTATTTATGCATGTTCAATACTATTTCAATCTATTTGGAGTGGAAGAGAGGAGTTTGGGAGCAAAAGGATGCATTTTAGAGCCTTTCAGAGCTTTAGCTAAATAGGTTTTTAAAGGTTTTGATTAAATATAGGAGATAAAATAACATATTAATTCATCCATGGCGTCCCTAATATACTCTCTTATTCCATTTAAAGCATATCTAGGCACAAGATCTAGTAGAGGTAAGGGAAACCTATTATTTGCAAACTAGGCATGAAATAAGTTTTCTACCATTAATGGAGGTCCAAAAACATGAGGTTTTGAAAAGGAATAAAAGGTAAATTAAATAACAATAAATATTTCCTAATTTTAATATTTCATTATTCAATCTTTTGGTTATTCATGCTAAGGAAAATCTATTTTGGGCAATCTTGGATAACTCTAAGAGAGCCTTAGGTTTTCACTCAGTACGATTAGGAGAGAAAGAGTTGGGATAAAATATATTTTGAATTGATAGGTTATTTATTTACCTTAAACTTTATGTCATTTTTTATTTATTTCATCCCCCCATATTTATAAACAATCATTAATAGTGCAGGGGTGTCTAGATACCCTACTCATCCATACAAGGGCTAGGTTTTATTCTATTTCTTCACTTCAGAACTCAATGAATAAGAATAGTTTTAGTGGATTTATTTAATGGTAAAATAGTGAATATTTCAATTATTTTCATTAGGTAACTCCTTCCAATAAGGTACTTATAGCATAAAACATGTTTCCTATGTTGTTCTTGTGAACAGTTCATATTGGAGTTTTGGATCATGACCTAGGCTAGAAAGCAAGTGAATTCATCTTCAGATGTTCTAAATTAAATTATTGAGTCAATTAATACCTCATGAATATAATAAAATATTCATAAGCCTCAATATTGAGCATATTCTCCTTTGAGATGGTTTTGGTGTTTGAGGGTCTTAGTAAGGTACAATTATACATATGAGTTTCTAGTGTTTTAGTGGTTTATAACTAATGTCATCATGATCATACTATATAAAAGTGGCCAAATAAGTATAATTAAGTCTTGTAAGAAATTTTAAATAAGTTTCAAGAGGTCATACTCTCTAAAGGTACCAAAGAACACTTTGAGTTCTAGTAGTGTACCTTCATCTCTAGATCTTGGTGAGTAAGTCTAACTTGTATGTATGATCATGGGATAGGTATGAGCATATGTTAACATTGATAAAACTAAAATTACCTCTCTATATCATCATATAATAAAGTGAGCACTAGATGGAGAGATCAAGTGAACACCTTCATTAAAGCCTTGGTAGGTGTTAAGGTCAAATGACCACCAACAACAAACAAGGAGATTATCAGAGGTTTGAAGGGGAAATGGTTTTTTACATGATACAACTCAATATTTTTTTAATAAATACATATGTCATATAAATAAAATAGGGTGATCAATCTCATGAAACTAGATGGTAAGTCAAGTAATGGAAAAAGATCTAGAAAAATGTACACCTACAATAATCACATAGAGTAGGTGTCATAAGAAGTTTTGATGGGGTTTTAGGAGCCCAATAAAGTGTTAAGGAACACCAAGTGATGTAACATCAACCAATACAAGATAAAATTACAATCTTGGTAGTTTTCAATCATGAAGAGTTAGTTTTGATGGAGAAACAACATTATAATTTTCCTTATTCAGAGATGTTAAGGTATTTTTGTGTTATTTAATGTAAGGGGTCATCCTTGTTATCATTAATATTCACAACTTATTTATGAAAATTTTACGTTTCCACAATATAATATTTAACATATTGTATCAATTAATTTCATAAAAAAAACATAAACTCTCTTCAGGCCAACCTCCTATGAACCCTCAATCTATACATAGGGTTTAATGATCAACTACAACAAAGCACTCACGAGATTGTAAAAATGTGATGGAAGAGTTTATTGAAGGTCAATAAGTATGTGAGAAAACTTTTTAATCATTATAAATAAGGTCCAATTTTAATGGACACAATGAACCTTTCTTCAAGTCATAAACCATGTATACCATACTTGGACTATCTCAGTTCATACAATAGGGTCTACAAGCTTCTTAGGAGATGAGTTATGGAATGAATATTAGGGTTTTAAATTAAGTGAGTATTATTTGTTGAAAGGATGAAATTATTTGATAAATAACTCTAGGTTGAGTCATTATCAACATACTCCACACTTCCATCATACCATTGTCTCATACTCTCTAAAATCACCACTTGCAGCCATGGTTTGGCTCATATAGTCATATGTAGATGGGTTTGGCCAAAATTTTGAAGAGGTAATATGGGGTAATTATAAATTAATCAAGTATAAAAGTAAATATAAATAGGGTTATTCATGGTAAAATGGTTACTTAACACAATCAAGGACCCCAATGAGGATTTACAACCAACTCTCTTAAGTTTGTCATCATGAGATTATGTTAGGTGGGAGAAAGATGATTGTCATATATTGTGAGTTTTTGGATTAAAAATGTTTATTAAAGATGTTAATATGTGGTTAATAATGAATAAATACATAGTTAAATCTAAAAGACACTAATTTATGGTCTAAGCATAAGCTTAAACTCCTAAACACAATCAAAATGATGACCTACAACTATAGCTTAGCCTAGGCCTATGATATATGAATAAGGTGGAGGTAGGATATATTTGATAGGCATATAGAATATTTATGAGGAACATCAAATTATATATGGTAATTAACTTTTTAAGACATTTTGTGAAGGTACTTTCTGTAAGGTAGTAGTCCTAAATACCTTAATGCCCATCTACAACCATCCTTTTGGGGGGCTTAGATAGTTATATTGGTATGTACTCAAGGTGGATTAAATGTTTTTGATGTAAGGTAATATATTAATTAAAGGGTTATGACCAAGGTTAATATATAAATATAATATAGAAAACCAATAAAGGAATTAATTTTACATCTATAGGAGACTTATGCTCAAGGTTTGGAGACAAGTTATATAAAGGCAAAGTTGTTGAGGAAATTTTATGTGAGGAGTAAATAAGATGATTTAGGATGTTTTAATAAGGTATTAGTGGATTTATAAGCTTCATAAATACATAATACATACCATCATCACCTAAAGGATCATATGCAAACCTAGAAAAACATCAAATGCACCTATAAGTGTTAAGACTGCTTATGTGGCTAATGGAGCAAACATGGTTTGAGAGGATTAAAGGTAATTTGATGGAAATTTTAGGTTGTAAATGAACTAAAAGGGTATGTTACATGACTAAGTGGATGTATGAGTTTTGATAAATCTATTATTTTAGGTGGAAGAGACTAAAACTCAAAGCTAGGGTTAAACTAGGCTTGTGAGACAAGAACCCTAAGCATGAGAAATGGAGGTGGTAGACGAGTTGGAGAGATTTAATGATGATTGTAAGACTTATAACATGTGTGCAGGTATTTGAGGACAAGGAAAATGTTTTTGAGGCATTAATGGGTGTCTTGGTGAGTTTTGAGCACCTCCAATTGATCTTTGGAGAGAGAAAAATACACCATTCTAGATTAGAGAACCTAGATCATCATTAGACATTATGGAGACCCTCCTAGACCAAGAGGTTTATGTATTTATTAGGCATAATTATGAGGTCAAATTTGGTCAAAGGTTTCTATGGAGATGTTTTCTATAGTTCTAATAAGATCCCCTATAAATTTTGTGTCTTGAAGAGATCCTAGACTGAAGTTACAAGTCTTCAAAACTTTTGCAATGGACTATGATGGGCCATAGATCATCATTTTTTAGCTTCAAGAAATATTCATTAGTTGTTAAAAATGTAACCATTGGGTTTTAAACTGACTATGCATGCAAGGTGGACCCAAGGGAAAAGAAAGGGTTAAATAAGACATGGAATTGGTCATATTAGGTTGGTGTAAAATGAAAAGTTGGAGTAGAAATCATGAATAATAAATACAATTGGAATGGAGTCCATACAATCTATACAAGTGCATTTACTACATGATAAAGTCATTAATGGTAGTCTAGAAAGGTTATAATGGAACTCAAGTAAGTTTTCAAGATAAAGTGAGATCATTAAAGTGACCTAAGACATACGATGGAACCAAATTTAAAGATTATCATTTGTACTCAGTCTATATAAGGGACTAATGCTCATCTATAACTATCCTTCATTGGCCTAGATAGTGGCATGAAGTGGAAGAAGGTCTTGATACAAGGATGAGAAAAGTTAATGATAGGTCTAAGAAAGGATGAATATCAAGGTTTCAAGAACAAGTATTAATATCATGTGTTTACCTAGGTTCCAACCTCCACACACTCTAACATGGTGATCCCAATATATACATATATTCAAAGGATACTATAGTCATACTAAGGTGTAACTAAGCTACCTTTTCAAGAGAGTTATGTGTTTTGAGCACAGAATAAGATACCAAACATGTTTAAAGAGTAGATTTAAAATTAGAGGTTTTTTACATAATAAATGGGTCTATTTGGACCTAAAAAGGACTCTCTACCATTTTAACTCCCTTTTTATAGGCTCAAACATAGTCCAAGGCACCTAAAGGCCTATCTCTTGGGTAAACTTAGTCTCAAACCTAACGGAGGTGGAAAGAATGTTTAATAGACCATGAACCTTATTAAAAATTTAGTCAAAATTCAATATTGAGGCCAACTTAAGTATGTGATAATAGGGTCTTGAGCCAAATGAAATGAGCAGTCATCTATAACCTATTCAACACTAGCTTATATCTAATGCAAAGAGGATTCAATCAGAGTGGTATAATGAAGGAGTCACATGTCACATAAAAGTTTAATAGGGAACTAAAGGTGTGAAATGGAATAGTCAAGATTTGAATGAGGTTAGAGATCATTAATAAATTTATCAAATAAATCTATAGTCATTTACCCTAAGAATGTCCACCTACGACCTTTTGAATGTAACCAAGTCTATTTCCAAAAGTTAGTAAAGATGATGAAAGTTCAGTATGATCATAGAGGATCCATAATATCAATAAATATTTTAATGAGGTTAAGATGGTTGATCCAAATTATATCAAAATCAAGGTCAAACAATGGAGAATAAACATTTACAGCCATACTAGGTGGTAAAATGGCATTAATACACTCATATGCCCTAGAGGTGAAGTTTAAGAGACATCCACTAAAGAATGAAGTATGTGAGATATTATTTCTTTGAAAATAATAAATTAATATATTAAAACCTTGTTTAATATCACTAAATCATTTCCAACTTGTTTCTAAACACTTTAATTGTTCACTAAAACACCTATAATAGTGATAACATATAGTCATAGTGGAGTTTTCTTGAAGAGATAAGGTGTGATATAGATTGTATTGGGTTGAAATGTGAAAAATTAAGGATGAGACTATTTTAATGAAATTTAAAATCATATTCACCATTATCAAGCATAAACCAAGGTGAAAAATAAGAAAACCTCAGTCTTAAGACTCAAAAGGAGGCAACCTAGTGGTAAAGTTTGGGAAAATCCACCTATAGGCTACAATATACATGATCCAAGTATGAAACTTGTTGGAGATGGTCATAATGAGTTTATATACCTATAAATAATATTTGTGAGGAAAATATAATAGGGTAACTATTAATTATTTTGTCACAATTAACCCCTTATATATTGACAGTCAAAAAACATATGCAATTTAAGCTAATTTAGAGGAAGATACAAGTATGAAACTTTTTGGAGATTAGTTTAATTAGTCCTTATAACCATATATTATATTAGAGAGGTCACTTTATTTAATAAAATTACGTATATGTTTGAACAAAATTATTATACATCATATAAAATAAGCAAATATGAGAGATCACATAGTAATAATTAACAACATAGTAAAATATTGGATAATATAGCAAATCCAGTTTGAGGGGGAAAGCTCCATAATAATTTAATAAGAGTAAAAAAATTAATATGATGATCAAATAATAACCACTACCTCTTATATATAGCCTAATTATCCATGGTTATTCCATAGGCTGACCTAACTAAGAACATATACAAATGTAATGAGAATATGAAAGAGGTATGTAAGCCACAAGTTGGCCACACATATCCCTAGACATGCCAAAGGTTAATGGCGTAGCATGACCTTATCCTTAAAAATAATGTGGTCCTCAATGTTGAGTCAAATATAAATGTTTTTACACAAAGGATTCATCCTCTTAAGTGGCATCTTCACAAGGTGAATTATTTCATTTGATCAGGTAATCCTTAATCATTCTAGATATTCACTGCTTAGTGCACATTTGAAGGATTGCCTTAAGATCAAAAATAAATTTGCCTTCCTTATCCAATTTTGATGACCTAGTTTGAGTAGCAGATCTTTGTCTAATGACTTTTTCAGGTGGGATACATGAAATATTGGATGTATGTGAGTGGAGGAAGGAAACTCTAACTTGTAGGACACACTACCAATTTTTTGCAAGATCTGATAAGGCCCATAATACTTAGGGGATAAATTTTTATCATTTTTTTATTGCTTCAAGGACATCTAATTATATGGATACAAGCAAAAAAATACCCAATCACCAATGTCAAAATGCTTCTCACTCCTATGTTGATCTACTTGTTGCTTCATGTGATTTTCGTCCATGGCTAAATTTTCATGAAAACTTAAAAGGACCTCTTATTGATGGTGAATATGTTATTGAATTGAACAAACCTTAACATGAACCTTCAAGGTTGAAGTGATTAATGGAGGGTGGTATCCATATAGTGCCACACAAGGAGACATTTTAGAAGAACTATGAACAAAAGTATTATACCACCATTCAACAAGTGGTGACCAATGAACCCATTTATCATGTTTATAATAAATAAAAAAATAGATATATCCTTCTATACATTTGTTAACTACCTCAATTCATCCATCTAATTAAGGATGATAGAATGAACTATGAGCCAACTAGGTACCCAAACATACAAATAACCTAGTCCAAAAATTGCTAGTGCAAATGGGATATCTATCACTAATAATGATCTTAGGGGTACCATCAAATTTATGAATTATACTGAGAAGAGTAGAAGCTACTGTACTAATAACAAATTTATATGATAAAGAAAAAAATGAGCATACTTACTGAGATGATCCACCATAACCATGATAAAATTTTGACCATCAAATATCAATAACCTTGTAATGAGATCCACATACACCTCTTCCTAATGTTGGCTATGGATGGATAAAGGCTATAAAAGACCTGGGGTTTTGATGGTTTCTCCTTTATTTTGTTGAAAAATCATACATTCAACCATATATTTCTATACATCCCCATTGAGTCCTTCCAAAATAAGATATTTATTGATTCTATGATAGGTTTTCAAAAATCTTGAATGACTCCCAATTAGAGTTTCATGAAGTTCTTGAAGGATTTTGTGTTTAAGAAGATAATTCTTACATAGTTATAATATGTATTTATACCATAATGCATCACCCTTATATGTGAATTTTTCAAATCCACCTAAACATTGTTGGAGATTTTTAATCAAATCATTGGTAGCACTATTATTTTTCCATTCTAATCATGCGTCCTCTAGCTAATATAATTTCAAAATGGTCATATCACATATTAATGCCTCAATTGATTCATCCTTCCTCAATAGTGCATCTACCACTACATTATTGTTACCTTTCTTTTTAAACTATTATAAAATAATATCCTAACATCTTAGTTACCCATTTTTTTTATTCTTTAGATGATAACCATTTTTATAAAAAAATATTTGAGACTATCATGATTAGTTTTTTTTATGACCCATAAAATAAGGTCTCCATTGTTTGACTACATGAAAAATTTCCACCATTTCCTTTTCATAGATGGGATTATGTTGATTTATACCCTTCACTTGATGAATTTTAAATGCAATTGGTCGACCTTATTGCATGAGTATAGCACCCATACCATACCTATATGTAACACATTCAGCCACAAAAGTCTTGGAAAAATTAGGGGTTCCTAACACTAGAGTGGTGCATATAGCCAATTTCAATTGTTTAAATGCCCTAATGGCTATATCAATCCAATAAAAGGATTCTTTCTTTAAAAAAGAGGTGAATGGGGCTACAATTCTACCATAATTTTTTACAAACCTATGATAGTAACCATTATCCCCAAAAATCCCCTTAGTTTCTTGAGTGTCTTAGGAATCGACTAGTCTACCATTGCTTAGATTTTTTTAAGATCCACTTTCACTCCTTCATGTGAAACTAGATGACCCAAATACTCAACCTCATAAGATCCAAAATTATATTTTGAAGGCTTGGTATACATTTGATGTTGTTCTAGAATTGAGAGTACCTATTTCACATGGTATAAATAGTCTTTCCAAATTTTACTATAAATAAGGATATCATCAAAATAATACCAGAAAAAATTTCTTAAAAAATAGCCTAAAAATAGAATTCATCAAGCTCTGAAAGGTGGATGATCCATTTTTTGGACCAAAAGGCATAAATAGATACTCATAATGGCCCTCATGATTCTTAAAATATATTTTGGGTATGTCTTCATTACATATCTAGATTTGATGATACACAAAATGTAGATCTAACTTGGTAAAATAAAGAACACCATTTAATTCATCTAATAAATCATCAATGATAGGAATAGGAAACTTATATTTGATAGTGTACTTGTTGATTTCTCTATAGTTAGGGCACATCCTCCTAGTGCCATATTTCTTTCTCATCATGACAATAGGTAAAGAATATTCACTTTGGTTGTGACAAATGATTCTTGCATCCAACATCTTATATATCATCTTTTCAATTTCACTTTTATAGGCATAGGGATATCTATATGGTCTGATGTTGGGTGGTGTATTACCAAGAATAAGTTTGATATCATGATCATGGATGTGGCTAGGTAGAAGTCCTTTTTTTATGTCATGAAAAATAATCGAATGGGCATCAATCACTTATTGTATATCAAGAAGTGTAGATGGCTAAGTTGGATGAAATTCCATGGAAAATAAGTGAGCTACAAATCCTTTAGCACACTTATGGAGAATATTTATCATTTTATGGGAGATAACAAGTTGTGGAGATTTATCCCTTAATCCTTTTAGCTCAAATGTCCTTCCCTCAAAAAGAAAGTGCATGAATAATTCTTGGAAATTAATCTCAATAGTGACCAAAGTGGTGGTAAGCCACTATAATTCTAAAACAATGTTATCTGCCCCCATGAGAATAGAAAACATAAGATAATACAATAAGTAGTCTCCCATGGATAACTTAATACTATGGTATTTTCTTGAGTAACTGACAATACCACCATTTTCAATCATGACCTAAAATTCTAGAGTGAGATAAATGAAATAATTCAAATGAGAAACCAACTTAATATTGATGAAGTTGTGTGTGCTCCCAAAATAAATAAATATAAGGACTTTATATATATTTAAAAAATCCAACACTTTAAGAGTCTAGGGAGTACTAATACTTGAAAGGGCATGATAGGAAATAGTAGGTTGAGAGTCTTTAGATTCCTCCTCAGGACCTTATTCATCCTTACCAATTTCCTCCTCATCATTGTCATCCTCATTGGCACATTCAATGTAAAATAACTTATTTTTAGAATAATAATGATCTTTGCTCCATTTAAAATCACAACCATAACACAACCCTTTAGCTTGTTTTTCCTCAATTTGTCAACTTGTCAATTTGGTGGGTTAAGGAAATGATGGTGATAGAAAGGTGTGATCACAACCAATGGTGAAATTTTTCCATTTGACCATCTCTTTTTATTCTACCATGCATGTCCATGGGATAGATTATAATATAGATGTTGGATTAAACATCTGAACCTATAATTAGATGTTATCTTTGAGGTCACCCATTAAAAAGATCATTCAAATTTTGTTTAGTCATGTCTTCCACTATAAGGATAGATTATAAAATTGATGAATATAATCCTTTACAGAACCTATTTTTAACAATTTGGATAATTGGCTAAAGTAGTTCTTATAGAAATTATTTTGATAATGAGCCAAAAAATCATTAATGAAAATAGACCATGTAACAAGATCACTATTCTTTTTCTTTTGAGTACACAATTAATGATACAAAATGAACTACTCAAGTTCCAGATATAGAGATGCCACTATCACCTTCTAAGAACTTACCATAAAATAAATTCTCAATTTGGGTAATACAAGTGAGAGGATCCTTACCATAAAACTTACACATGTCCACTTTTGGAAACATCAGTTTCACACTAGAATTGGAGTTGTTAGTGTTGAGAGGAGGGGGACCCAAATGATGAAGTGGAGGGTTGCTATGCTATAACTAAGATCAAAGGGTAGCCAATTGCATAGTGATCTAATACAATTGAGTGTGAACCCCATTAATCTCTCTAGGCATCCTTGAAACATTAGTTTTAACTATAATAAAGTCATCATACCACACTAAGCCCTTTATGTTAGCCTAAAGTTGAGAAATTAATGGATCTAAATTTCTATATTCCATGTCACTGGTAGAAGGAGCATTAGGAGTTTTATGCTCCCTTTTATTCCCTAAGTAGAAGGGCCTACCATATACAAACCATAGAAGGGTTTTTTCCCCAAAAATGATAACCTCACCAAGATGAATCCAATGACTACCTTTGTACACTAGGGTAAAAAACTTTGGCACCAAAAAAGTGTACTATTAGAATATACTATTGTGATCATCTTGCCAAGATGAATCCAATGACTGCAAATGTGCAAGTGGAATTTTCTTTTCTAGAATTTTTTTTCAAAAAAGCATTTTAAACAATATTTCACTAATAGAAAAAATTAATTCTTCCTAGATTTTAAGTTATTTTTTTTTCTCCTTCTGCTTGTAGAAGCTGTGCCTTGCTATATTTGGAAAAAAATTCCATAAGAAACATTCCCAAATTAAAGCTCTGATACCACTTTTAATGAAATTACTTAGATGTTCACACAAAATGATTATATATTGCATAGTATAAGAAAATATGAGAGATCACACAACAATAATTGATATCAGAGTAGAATAATGGATAATATAGCAAAGCCACTTTGAGGGGGGAAAATCCACAACAATGTAATAAGATAATAATACTTAATATGATGATCAAATACTAACCACTACCTCTTATATATAGTCTACTTAGCCATGGTTATTCCATAGGCCAACCTAACTAAGAACATAGAGAAATGTATTGAGAATATAAAATAGTTATGAAAGCCATAAGTTGGCCACACATATCCCTAGACATTCAAAAGGTTAAGGGTGTATCACTTTAGGAGTGTAATTATCTACTATTTACACACAATCATCCCCATGTCTGTGGTAATCACCATTGGAGTTCAATAAAATTTCTTGAAGATCTATAGGTATACAAGGTGGTTTCAATCTCATGTGGTGTTTTTTCAAGTAAATATGTATTTTAAAGTCTCTATAAACCTATTCAGAGGTGATCACACTCCAATTTCAATGCAAACCATGCCCTTGAAGGCTAAAATAAGTAGACATGCAACCATTTAAAACACATGCAATCTTCAAAGCATGGAGGCAAAATTGAAACTTAAGTATAAAAAGGAGGTAAAAGGGAATGGAAATGAGTGTGAATTTTTTTTATGAATCCATAATATACTCATACATGTGCCTCAAGTCCTGAAACTCAGTATTAATCCTATAAGCTAGTCTTAAGACATAGAGGGTCTATATTACATTGAGGAACATTCAGCCCCTATCAATGCAAGATGACATCTTAAGGAGGTGTAAAGAGATGGTAAAGTTCCCCTAAGGATTATTTAAAGTGGGTATAAACTATGGATTATTAAATTTCATTCTTAAGGAGAAATTTGAACTTTTCAAGTCTAAAGTACCCAATTTGAGCCCCCTCTTTAGATGCTCATATATTTCACCACATAAGGAATTAGAAAAAGTTATTTTAGTAAATTTTTAGGAACCATATTTAATTTAAATTAATTATTGATATTTTTTAGGGTTTAAGGTTTATGAACTATCATTAAGACTATAAGTAGGCCTAAAATGCATATAGAACCCCATAGAAAAACTTTTTCATATGTATCTTTACACACCTTATCCATGGGAGACCAATATTTTAAGTAAATTTGATAAGGTATATGGTATAAATATTCATGTAAATAATTTTTGGAATGGAGGTCTATATTTTATGAACAATCATCAAGAAGGTAAGCTTGTTTGAGTTGCCAAGGAGCCTATTTTGACCAGTTTCAAGTTTTTAAACTCATAAGCCCATGAAATGACCTATAATAACTTGGAAACCACTTTTAACATGCATAATAATGTCTAAAGATCATTTATAATCTATTTTTATAATAATTTGGCATGTGTGGGTTCCTAAGAGGCCTAAAATGGCTTTAAAATGCCTATTTTTGTAGGTCTTCAAAGAGAGAAATGGTATAAATTCATGGAAGAGGCCTAATTAGACATGAATCACCATTACATGGAAATTAGATCCATTATTAATGGTTTTTAGGGTGCCTTATTGAGTTAAAAGGTCAAAAACCCAAGTTTTTTGACATTTTGTGAATCGCTATAGGTTTAATGGTGATTTCCACCATTGTTATAGGTCTTAAAGGTAGCCTAAATCTTAATTTTATTACTCATAGGAATTATATGTATGTAATCCTTATACAAGGCCAAAATTGGCTCTCATTGTGACAAATGAATTTGGGAATAGGTTCTAGGGTAGTTAGTTAAAGGTGGCTAAAGCTTGAAGACCTCCATCAATGGAGTCTAATAGATTTTTAGGTTTAATGGTGTCTTTCAAAGTTTGGAGGTGAAATTTTGAGTTGAGAACAAAAGAAAGCAATTCAAAATCAAACACTCAAACTTAACCTTCAGGGTCATTTGTCAGCATCAAGTACTAGTTCACTAGCCATGTTATCAAGTGACTTATAAAAGCCTAGTGGAATGGGGTGTAGAAGTGAAAGTGGAAGAGTTTGGGGAGTTGTGGAGAAATTTGGAGAATTTAATGAGGTTTATACTCTTTGAAGACTTTTATCATAGATAGTGTAGTGTGAGATCACCTTCCTCAAAAAAAATTGTCTTATAATGCCTTTTTAGGCCAATGAGAAGGATTAAAGACCATTTTGACCTTTGGAGATTAGTTTTATGAGAGAGGATTAGTGATTAATTAGTTTTAATTTTGTTTAGACTCTATGGAAGGTAGTTGAGTGACATTTATTAAACTATAAGAGCTTTCTTCTCCTCTCTCTTCCCTTCTCTTCTATATATCACCTTTCTTCCCCATTTGTAAGATATACTCTCATTTGACAAGGAAAAACACTTTCATTTTTTTAAAAATAGCCTTTAAATTAATAATATATCATATTTTGCCTATCTCTTACTTGAATCTAATGTTATAGTTAGTTTGTGTATGATTACTCTATGGAGAGGTGTTCTTCCTTGGTAATTATCCATCTTTCTTGCCTTTTTGTGGGTATTCCACCATCGTTAAAAGTCAAAAAATGTGTTTTTTTGTTCATTAGTGAAGGTATAGTGTGATTTTTATACTCGTCCATGCTTCATCTCTTGCCTAGTGATCCTAGTTTTGGAAATATTGATGCAAAATGACAAGTTGGAGAGATTGTGTGAGTGAGGGTTGTCTTTGAATTGCCTTAGTGTTAGTTGTATGAAATTTAGAGTTAATTTAAGTTTTTTGCATCACCTTTTTATGTTTTTATTTATCCCTTGTAATCTTTCTATCCATTTTCCAATTAGAATTGGTAGTTTAGGTGAGCTACCAAGAGGAACCAACCTTATTTGGAGGTTTAACCCCATCATTTCATACCCATAACCTAGGGTTGTTCCCATTTTATAGCCAAGAGTGAGAGATCCTAAATAAATATCTCATTAGGGTGAAATTATATGCTAAAAAAGGCATATAACTTTTCTTTATAGTCTTGAATCCTATGGAAACTCATTATAGTGGTTGTTAGGAGACAGTTAGTTGGGGATTTTGGATTTAAGAACATAGTTGTATATTGAGGGTTGATTGTTAAAGTTGTGTAAACCTATTATATTTCCATTAAAATTTAGAGGCCATATTATGGTTCATTAAAAATATAGAAATAATAAATTTTATATAGCCATTTCTTTATATTCTAATATGTCAATATTTATTTGTGACTGGGTTCATTAAGGACTATGTGCTTATATGAAATTCAATTATTAGTTTGTTGGTTTTTTACGATTAAAAACATAGTTGAAACACCATAAACTTTAGTATATTCTAAGTTTTATAGAGTTAAATGTAAATATTCTAAAGTGTTCATATATGAATTAATATAATATTATGAGAATACTAATCTAAAGAGTAAACCATAGAAACTATTGCATATATTGATGGTTAATTAAATATGATAAAACATATAATTGAGTGTTTGAATGTGTACATAAATATATGGAATACATGTGATTTTCCAACTGAGTTACAAATCTGAAACTATTATACCATATATAGATGTACATATCCCATTCAATACTTGTGGCCATTATATGTTATAACACATAATTATGTGTGCTTTTGCTATGTGTTATTGGAACACTAAATTATGTGGTATTTAGGAATAAATACAAACTTTGTGATGTATATATGTTTGGAAAGGCTTATTATTGAACTTTTGGTATGCAAATATTAAGCTAGAAATTTATGCTATTTAGATGGATGAAATAAAATTTGGAGTTACATGTTAATATTTCAATAACTTGATGTCTAGATATACTTCTTACATAGATCATATGATTTTATTGAGGACTATTTTTGAAATATTTTTATTATTCATTAATAAATTAGATTCATTCCATTGCATTTGATGGACTAAATAAATGTATTTAATATTCCTAGTTTAACACATAAATTATTTGCTTATAGGGAATACTCTTCATGGCTATGTTGGTTTTTAATATTAAATATATAACCAAATTTCACATTAATGACCCTAAATAATTTATGTGATAGATTACAATCACTTAATTAGTGTCACTAATTCATAGATAATGTGTAATTTGATTAAGTGATGTGTATGAAATTGACTGATCTTAGATATCTATAAATAGATGAAAACTTTGGCCAAAGTAATATTTATATTTAAATATCATCATTTCATATGTTTTATTTATCTTAAATGTTTGTAAGATATCATGTTATAATAGGTTTCTTTATGTTATACATCTTATATTATCTATCTTATAACACACGGGTTCTAGTTTGTCACATTGAATTCTTGCACCAACATTAACTACCCATCCATGAAGGGAGGGCCATTCCCTAGTTGGGAGATAGTTTTGGGGATAAATGGTATATTTCTAGTGTGAAAAATCACTTAGATGATTCTCTCCTTCCCCTCAATAGTACTACACTAGAGACTACAATTGAAATTACTTATGGATATTATGAGTTCGTTGAGACTTGCATGCTCTATGGAGCTTTGTATAAATATATATTATTATTAAGACATTTATATTTATAAAACTATACTTTTTAATCATATGTGACATATAATAGCTGGATATAATATTGTATCAATTGTGGTTAAATTTGAAAACATTACTTTTATGAATGAGTGCAGTCTTTATTTATATAATCAATATTTCACCTCTTTTGGATTTTGATAATATGATTGTGATAATTAGATAAAAATATTATCTATATACCTTTTTAAGTTTAATTAAAACTAATTTAATTATTTTAAGATCACTCTTATATGTTTCATTATGATGGAACTATTAGCAACCCAACTTGCACCTTGTGAAGTAGATTATTCAGTTTCTCTTTCAAACTTGGACTAACATTGGATTGGTCTATAGGTTTTGGGTTACCTATAGCTAGAACAAACCTATATATTATGAGTATATCTCATCTTATATATAAAAATTGAATCCTATTCCTAATACCTATTTTTATTTGGGGGTGAAAATATTTGGAAAGATAACATAAAAGGAAAACCTAGACTAGTAATGGTGATGTACCAATTCTACTTATCTCCATAGTCATGGAATCGTAAAACACTAATGAACTTAGAAATAGATAGAAGAATTATATACAAATATATTAAGAAATAATTTTTCATATGAATGTATTTATGAATTATTCTAACTTGGAGGTGAAGTGAAAGAGGACTATCTTGAGGCACTTTCAACTAGATTACACTCCAAACATGATCACCAAACTTTGACACTTCACACAACCTACATAAGAAAACTAGTTAGTATATAGGTGTGACAAGTACATTATAAGGGAATATTTATACCACTTATACACATATTAACAATAATTAACACATTATAATCCAATAATGAATAATCTACAAAAGTTTATTTATTATTCTAAGAGGTTTATCAAGTACAAAACCTGACAGAGTTTCCTTATACCTAGGTGAGGGATTTAAAAAAAGGCCTAAAATCTTGAATATAAAAAATTAGGAGACCATAAGAGGTATAATTTCATATATTATATAATAAAATATCATTAATCTATCATTAACTCAAGCATTACTTTAGTTGTAAATTGTTATAAATAGTCTTCAAGAAATCTCTTCATGTTTGGTGTTCCTGCATGATCTTTGAATGAGATGAGATGAGGTAGATAAATGTTTAGTTGAATAATTAAATCTTATATTTAAGCATTATACAACTTTTTTTTAAAAAATAACTCCTCTTAAGGATCAATTATGTGTGGATTACCCCTTAGGGATCAGTCATGAATGAATTACCACTCAAGGACTAGTTATGTATGGATTATCACTTAATAAAAATTATGAATGGAATTTATGCTTAAATACTAGTTATTTGGAATTATTAATATGTATTAAATAATTAAATAGTCTCCATATGACATTCTCAACTTTTCTTGATTGACCAAGTAGGTTTACTAGGCCAATTAGGCATAGTAACCTATCTATTAGTATTTGATGGACATAAAAAACCTATATGAAACTTTTATAACCTATTAAGAAGTTATTTTTAGACCTAAATAAACATCCCATATCATAACATTGGTCCTATTTGGAAATAAACACCTATAAATTTGTCAAACTATGTGACTAGGCCACCTTATCCTTCACTCCTATAGACTAGTTGAATAAAAGAGACACAAAGATGCACCTTAAAGCATGGTTTCAAGAATATGATTACTTGAGGAGATATAATAAGTGTAAATACTTCCTTTTAAATGATTTTAATTTTCTTAAACTACCTTTTACCTATATTTTTTCACTTTTTCCTTAAAAACCCTATTTTATGATAGGTTCATATACCATCCATACAAAAAAGTTCCATGGACATGACCCTCTCTAAGTTTAATTCATGATTCAAGTGTTTATAGGGTGATTAATGGGTGTTTTTATGCAATAAAATTCACTTTTCTCAAGACTGGTCTTTAGTAGGGTTTAGAGAGGGTTTTGAAGGTCCACCATCTTAATGATGGTTCATAAAGTAAAAAAATCCAAACCAAAAATTATTTCCATGGATATTTTTTACATATAACCCTTAAAATTTCTTGAGAATCTTGGGTTCCAATGTAAAAGGTGTGTCAAGATACATACGTAGGGAAGTTGATCATGACCTCTCTGCATGCATTTTGGACCTAATTATAGTCTTAGTAATGGATCATAAAATTATGCCCCTAAAACCAAATATTTTCTCCATGAATTTTAATTATGTATGGGTCCTAAAATATTTTTAAGATAATTTAGTCTAAATCCTCTTATGGTGAAAGATATAAGCATCTAAAATGAGGGGTCGAATTAACTACCTAGACTGCATACTTTGAGTTAGCTTCCAAGGACAAAATTAAACCTTACCCTATTTATTTATAATTTAAATAACCTTTATAAGACCTATATAATCCCCTTATAACTTCTCAATAGTTAATATTTTCTTATTAGAGTCTGAAAGTGTCTCTGTGGTGATATAAGCTTTCTAGGCCTAAAACAAGACTTTAGGCCTAATTGGTCTTAACTAAGATTTGGAGGGTTGAGTGTTATATAAATGTTTGGGATTCAATTTCATCATAAAAACCCTATTTTTTATATTTTCTCAAATTGTTTTCTCACCCTCAAGTTTTCAAATTTCAACTATGTTCCTCCTTCCATGAGACTGCTTGTAGGTTCATTTGCCAATCTATGTGTCTGGAAGATAGATGTTTGTATATTTATTATTCCATAAAATTCAAGGTTAATGGATTTTTAAATCTTGATACATAATTATATGGTGATAAAATTCTTTTTTCTACCCTAGGGTCACCCTATGCTCTACATACCTTTGATTCCTTTACCCTAGGGTTTCTTGATGGTCATATCTTCTTAACCCTTGGGTGACTTAGTTAAATTCATTTTCTTGCTTAAAATAATTTTATCACTATAATGGGATGTTTATCTAAAAATTTTACCATATTTTTAACTATCTGATTTCTTCAAAACCACTCAAGATATATAGATGCCACCAATCTTAGTGCACAAGCCTATTTTAGGTTTCTCTTCTTTATTAACCCTCAAAGGCATTTTGTCTTGAAAAAATGAATGTCACATACTCCATATATAATATAAATACACTAAAATCATCATTTAATATCTAAAAAACCTTAATTAATCTTAACCTCTCTATTTTTCTTCAAAATTCCTAAATGACCATCTAGTCTCTTTTTAGACTACTAGTAGACTAGGTTAGTTCTAAGATAGAATAGTGAATATCTCCACTAACTATCTAACCTTTAAGATAATATTAAACCATAAAATTACTTAAAATTATAATATATATAAAAAATTATAGCCTAAATCCACCTTCAAAGGTTCTAAAACCATAAATTCTACCAAAATTGGCTTTTAGGCATTGATTGTGTATATAGATACATGTTGGATGAGATTCTTAGGTATTTGAGCTTATCATCACCATTATTACTATTTTTAAACCTTTAATTAGTTTTTATAGTATTTAGATAGGTTTCAAACCTCTCTCACTGACCTTTTTCTCTTTGTCCTTACTAGGTTCAAAACCAACTATTGGCCTAGTTACTTGTGAGTGTTTTCACTATGTTCTTAGGTTTAAGACCGTCACTATCCACCTAATTAAATGTCCTTATTCAAATGGTATAAATCTCAAAAAAATTTAGGTATCCTTCATATATCTCTATGATAGTGATTTAGACCTCACATTACATCTTTACTGTGTGACTAAATGTAGTCCTCAAATCTTGACTGTAGGTGGTAATTTACTCATAGTTGTATGAGATAGTAGGATGATGAAGTGATGAGTTGAGTTGGTAAAAAATCAACCTTGAAAATTTTATCACTTATTTGAAACCATTTCACTATTAATATTTCCTAATATCAAGTCCTTAATACTCACTTCCAAGACTTAGTCATTATGAGGCTTGTCAACCCTGCTATATAGACTGAGACAATTCAAAGTATAGTACATAAGGTGAATTATTTAATTCAAGTTCATGATATTAATTTAGTATTTATAATTTTATTATAGCACATAATAAGCCTTCATCCACTCATAAATTTTCCTTTAAGAGACTTTTCTATCATACTTTGAAGTAACTTCATGATGACTATTATGGGTAGTCATTAGACTATGTGTACGTACTAATGATAGGTAAGAGGTTGACCTCAAGAGGAAAAAGTTTCTATAAGACTCTCATTGAATCTCCATAGTCCACACATTTATTTGAGAAACCTCAACTAGCCATAAGATCCTAAATAGTAATGAGAATAAGAAAGGTCCATTACCTTAAACAATAAAAAATTACCTTAACTTTTGATAGTAACGGAAATGAAATTTTGCCTTCTTTAAAATAGTATTAGTTATTCATTCTTGAACTCTTAATAGTTTCATTAGTTTCTTGAAATGGTTAAGGTGATCTCATCTAGTATTCTTGAACTTTGAGCTAAACCATAAATAAGTCATCTACCTTCTCAATATCTCTATTTCGTAAGACTAATATAGGTGGAGATTTCACTCAAGAGACTCATAATAATCTCACATACCAAGGATTATATGAAAGTGTTTACTATAATGCTCCATATAATGCTCATTTTGACTCCTTGGATGACATAGAGAGGTCAAATGAAGTGTCCCATTATTCCTACATGTTTATCAAAACTATTTTCTAATCATGCCATATATATTTTTGATTAGAGGAGTTACTTGATAAATAAAGGTGTAGCATGTTTCAAGATAAGATGGAATAAATTAACTACATCTTCAACTACCTCATCTTAGTTCATTCAAAGATCATGTAGAAGCACCAAACATGGAGAGACTTATTGAAGACTATTTTTGACTATTTAAAACCGAAGTATTACTTGAATTAATGATAGATTGATGATATTTTCTTCTCTCCTCTATGCCATTCTCCCTCTTTTGGTCTTCTCAATTTTCTATATATTCAATATTGTAGGTCTTGTTTTGTATTTCTCAATTGGGTATGAGGAAACTCTACCAGTTTTTGTACTTGATGTACCTCTTGGAATAATAAATAAACTATTACATCTTCTGTATAATTGGATTATATTGTGTTTATGTTTGTTTATATGTGTATAAGTGGTATAAATATTCCATTATAATGTCCTTGTTGCACCTATATGGTGACTAGTTATATTATGCAAGTTGGGTGAAGTGTCAAAGTCTAATGATAATGTTTGGAGTGTAATATAGTTGAAAGTGCCTCAGGATAGGCCTATATCCCTTCACCTTAAAGTTATAATCATTCATCAAGACCTTCATATGAAACATTATTTCTTAATAACTTTAGAGATAATGATTCTATCTATTTCTAAGTTCATTAGTGTTTTAAGATTCCAATATTGAGTGGATAAGCATAATTGGTGCATCACCATTACTATTCTAGGTTTTCCCTTTATGTTATCTTTTTAAATCTTTTTACCCCTAAATTAAAATAGGTTTTAGGAAGAGGATTAAAATTTTATATATCATAGGATCTATCTTCATAATCTATAGGTTTGGTATAGCTATATGTAACCCATAACCTCTAGACCAATCCAATGTTAGACCAAGTTTTAAGGAGAAATTGAATAATCTACTTCACATGGTGCAACTTGGGTTACTAAAAATAATCTATAATTTGAATTTGTGTAATTAGTTTTAAAATAAATGCCCTATTCTAGTAAAACCTAGTAGCGTTATTACATTATGGTATTAGAGCTAAGGCTCAAAATGTAGGTCTTAATGTGTCCACTAACACAAACATATTATCCTATTAAGTAGGAACAATAATGGTATACAATAGACATGGAGGTAAGGGTACCTCAAATATTAATCCTCTTGTGTATCAAAATTATTTCACCACTAAACAAGCTACAAAGTTGGATTAGATTCTCACATTGATGCATGAAACTAGGGATAAAATCATTACCCTAAAGTAGGAAGTGTATGGGTATGTTTAGGATAATGTTTAAGAAGAACCTAAATGGCATCCTACTAAGTAATAAAATCCTCAAGAGCAGAGGCATGAGGAAGTTAAACAAGATGCAAGAGATCAAGTAGCTATAAATTTTTTCAAGGGATATGAAAAAGGTAAATCCACCCAAGTTTGATGGAACCATTTTGGGAGATGGAGCTGAAGCATGGCTGATAAATATGAAGAATTATTTGAGATACAAAATTACACTAAAGTCACCAAAGTAGTTTGGGGAGCATATCATCTTTTTGGTGAAGTAATAATTTGGTGGGAAAATAAGAAGATTCAAATGAACTTGAAATCTTCCACCACCATTTGGGAATAGTTCATGACATTATTTAGGTCATGAAAGCTTTCATAGTTATATTTTGATTATAAGTTGACAATTTTTTCAAAACTTTAAGAATGGAGACTTTTTTATGAACAAATACTAGGAGTAATTCACCAATATTCTAAATTATGTACCTTAATATCAAGTAGATGAGAAGTTTAGAATCAAGAAGTTCATTTTGGGATTTAAATACCAAACTAGTTGTGAGATGGATGTGCATGGGCCATCTACCATGGATCAGGTCTTTAAGATGGTAGTCAAGTAGGAGAAGAAGCTAATATATCTTTCATAATTCAAAGATAAGTTTAATAAAAAGTTTGGAAGTTATAAACTAACTTTCAAAAATAAGAATTAGATTAAGAGGGGTGGAGACTCCAAGATCCAGTTCAAGAGATAGAATGTTAAGTTCAACAATAACTCAGGTAACATGAAACCTAAAAATGGCTTCAAGGGAGGTTTCAAGGGAAATAAACAATCTGAAAGGAAAGGAACACTTGGATGTTGATTCATTTTTGGAAGTGACCATTACACTTTAGAGTGTACTTAGGGTAAATCATATGGAAAGAATAAGAGCTTTAGAAATCAATTCATGTAGTTGTTGATGATCATCAAATTAAATTCCAAGATTCTCCTACTGAACTATTAAGTATTTTTTTATTATCTAATTTATATTTTTATTGACATTAGGGATATAAAATATTTCATTGATTATATAATTATTAATAAGTTATCTATAAAACTAGAGTTATGGCAAATGAATGGTCAGTATAGCATGGGAATGAGTCAAAGGTTAGGTTTGACAAGTGTCTGGTGGAAGCTAAGATTATGTTGCCTAAATTCACTATAATATTGGATATGTATGATATGCCATTAGGGTCATATGATATGATCCTAGGATTAAATTGTCTTTTGGAGGATAAATCCAAGGTTGATTTTTATATGAAGAAGGTTGTGTCAATATGATTTTTTAAATAAAATAAAGCTGAAGGTTAGGCAAATTTATACAAATAAACTCAAGAAGGCTTATAAAAAGGGATGCCAAGCAGTTATTATTAAAATAAATGAGATGGAAGAATATAAGGAACTGTCCATCAAGGATTATCTTTTTCTAAGGAACTTTTAGGATGTGTTTCAAGAGGAATTACCTATATTACCACCTAAATGTGAGTTTGATTTCCTGATAGACATCATACTTGGATCTACACAAAAATCTAAGGCATCATATAGGATGACAACTACTAAATTAATTGAGTTAAAATCTCAACTTCAAGATTTGTTATCAAAAGGTTTAATTTAACCAAGTGTATCACCATGGGGTGCACCAATGTTGTTTATCAAGATGAAATATGCTACTCTTTGCCTATGTATCAATTATAGGATGTTAAAAAAGATGAAAATTAAGAAAATATATCTATTGCCTCACATTTATGATATCTTCAATCAAATGTGAGGGGAAATAATCTTTTCTAATATTGATCTTAGATTAGGGTATCATCAGCTAAGAATCTAAGATGAGGATATTCCAAAAAAAAATAGAACTTAATATGGGCATTACGAGTTCACATTATTAACTTTAGGTTTAACAAATGCTCCAAAAACATTTATGAATCTCATTAATAGTGTGTTCAGAGATTATCTAGACCACTTTGTGTTAGTTTTTCTAGATGACATCCTCATATATTATAAGGATAAGGAAGAACATCTTCAATATCTAGAATTGGTTTTGTAGTGTTTTCAAAATCATAGATTGTATGGTAAGTTTTCCAAGTGTGCATTTTTTCAAGAGAAAGTACAATATCTAGGACACATTATCTACATGGACAAAATTTTAATGGATTCGATGAAGATAAGAGCCATAATATAATGGCTAGTGCCTAAGAATGTGCATGAGGTAAAGCATTTTATGGATTAATAGGTTATTATAGGAATTTTTTTCTAAATTTATCTAATATAGATAATATAATCACCTATCTTCAATGGAAGAATCATAGTTTTGTTTGGTCATAAAAGTATGAGAATAAAATTTAAGAATGAAAAAGGAGGCTTACTTTAACACTTGTGTTAAGATTTCTCCTAATAGTTAGTTCTTAGTGATCATAGATGCATCTAGGGATGGAATTAAAGGAATTATTATACAAGATGGTTTAATTATATCATATAAATCCAAAAAATTGAAGCCTTATGAGGTGAATTATGCCCTTCATGATCTAGAACTTGCTGTAATAGTGCATGACTTGTAAGTTTGGAGGTATTATCTATTGGGGAAACAATTTGAGATAAATATTGATAACTTTAGAATAAAGTACATCTTCACCCAACTAAACCTAATTGAATGTTAGAGACATTCATTGGAATTATTATTTGAATACAATTTTGATATTAAATATATCAAGGGAAAGGAGAATAAAGTTGTAGATTCCCTAAGTCATAGAAGGTACATAACAACCTTGGTTACTATCAAGATTATTTTTCATTATCAGGTAATCAAATTCTTGCCAGAAGATGAATTCTATGATTAGGCCAAGAAAGCATTGTCAGAAAATGCTCAAAATCCCAAGTATAAATGATTTACGTTAGAGAGTGATGGTCTTTTGAGTTACAATGGTAGGATGTATGTGCCTGATAGAGATAATCTGAGGAGCACAATGCTAAATTAATTAGACAATGACCCATATCTAGGACATCCAATTATAACCAAACTCATGTATGAGCTAAGGCATCTCTATTTATGGAAAGGAACCAAGAAGGATGTAGTGGATTTTATGTCTCATTTTTTGGAATGTCAAGATGTGAAATTTGAACATGTGCATCCATTAAGATTATTATATCCTCATGATAAACCAAAATGGAAGTGGTAGGTGATTATCATGGATTTTGTCCAAGGGTTATTGTTATCATAGAACCAACATGATATGATCTTGGTTATAGTTGAAAAACTAACCAAGGTATCTCACTTCATACAAGACAACTTGACAGATGATGCACCTATGCTTGCAAATATATTCATGAAAGAGGTATAAAAATTCCATGGATTTACAAAAAATATCATTTTATATCAAGATATAAGAATGACTTCTAGATTTTGGTTGGATTTGAATTTAGCTCTAGGTATATAGTTGAATTTTAGTAGTACTTATCGCCTAGAAACAAATAAACATACAGAGATAGTTAACCAAAATTTTGAAGATATCCTTCAAAGATATTACATGAACCAAAAATGCAAGTGGGAGGAGTAACTTCCATTGGTTTAGTTTACTTACAATAATCATACCAATCAACATTGAAGATGGCTCTATTTGAGGCACTATATGGAAGGAGGTGTAGAACACCAATTAGTTGGGAAAAATTAGAGGGCCAGGTGGTCTTTGGACTTGAGATGCTTATGGAAATGGAAGATCAAGTTATAAAAATTAGATAGAGTTTGTCTAAGGCCAATGACATACAAAAAATTTATGTTGATCTAAATAAAATAGCAAGGTAGTTTTATGTGGGTGATAGAGTATATCTATGGGTTAATCCTTAGAAAATATTGATTATGTTTAGGAAGTTAGCTAAACTTTCACTGAGATATATGGGACCATTTAAGGTTATGAAAGTGGTAAATCCTATAGTGTATAGGCTTGTATTAACACAATCTCTAGATATTTTACATAATTTTTTCCATGAATCTTATCTTAAAATGTACCTTTTGTATCCTCCACATGTGTTGGATTGGAATACTTTGTAGGTTCTAAATCTCAGGGTGGTCATGGTAGAACCAATCAAAATAATTGATACTCACAAACTCATTTTTCATATGAGATAAGTATCAAAATGTAAGGTTCAGTGTGAATAATATTCTAAAAAATTCTAAACAAATGTAAACAAATATAAATAAATGCTAGTTTATTTTCTATGTAGACCTTTCCTTAGGTGTGTTGAAGTAACTAGTTCTCAACAAGATAAAGTGCTAGCATTTCATGAAAGACTAATCTATTCCATGATTACCTAAATGCCATAAAAATAAATTAGTTCCCATGGGTTGTGTCATGCTATAATATACACATCATATATTGGTACTTGATCATATACCTTAATTAATGAATAAATAGAAAAAGAAATACACAATGTTGACCTCATTTCAATTAAGTAAATAAACATGATTATGATGACAATTGCCATGAGATTCAAAGTATGCATTTCACATGTTTAGGCAACATATATTATAATCATTATATCCAAATAAGAACCATAAGTTACATAATAAATGTACTGGAAACTTATTGATATAACTTAACTATCAACTATAGTGAAATATCAAGATTACAATGATTTTCATGATTCTTCTATTTACCACAATCAATCATTATACAACACCAATGTTCAATAGCATTAAAAATCTCTACAAAGGGGTATTTATACTTGGTTCTACATGACCAAGTTGTTATGATAATTATGAACCTTTTAATGACTAGCCAATGATCTCTAGTGAACTAAGAGTTACAACATCTATCTACTTTATTTTTCCTATGGACCCAGGCCTTTGTACTCTTATATTCCTATATAGTGCTAGATCCTCATTTATAAGTGTATATCTTCATTTAGGATAGTCCAAAACTCATGTGTGATTGAAGTCTATTCTATCCTTGAGAATCAATCCTCAACCATTTCCTACATCTTTTGTGCTCCCCAAGCCTTTCACTGATATACCAAGTCTTCCATTCTCAATATCTCCATTTGTTATGCCCCCCCTCTTATTGGGTCATCTCATATCATGATCTCTTATGACATGGTATTCTACACCATAGTATTTAATGCCATGCTTATTTTGTACCATGCTTGTTCTACACCATTTCTAAAATGCTTAGCCAAAATTCAAGGTACAACACAACCCACACTATGATCTTAGTCTATCCCAGAATAAGCACAAGTCTTGACCTCAACTAAAACTTAGGACCAATCTGTTCGATCTAATTTTTAACACCTTATCAATATGATAAGGTATCATTAAACTTTGTTGTTATTTATTAAATTATTGCTTTCCACTTTTTGGTCTCCTCAAGTTGATCAGAACACTCAATTTCCTTGTTGACCAATTTTTCAAGGGATGTAGAAGCATCCTTTTGAATATCTTCAAGTGTTGTGACCTCATTCACAACCTATCCTCATAGTGCCACAAAGTTGGAATTTATTTTTTATCTATGTGTGTTTATTATTGCTTCCATAGTTTCAAAATATTTAAATACCTTAGCATGCTTGATGTGGTCTTTTATTAATAGGGAAGTATCTACTAATTGTTGATGCTAAAACTATTCTAACTAGAGTCAAGCTTCCAAGATTTTATTAGGTATTGCCAGATTCTCAAAAATATCATTTAAGATGGGAATCACTTCCCTAACTCATTAAAAGGCAAATTTGTATACCCACATTACTTCAATAAACTATCGAGCTACCCATATTGTTTCATATGTTGACATGGGTTTCTCCTTACATCACTTTAATACAATATTTATAAGGGTATCTATCTTTTCAATACCCTCACCTTATAAAGGGACCCCATCTACTAGTGATGGGTCTTGCCTCAAAATAGCCTTATAAATATTCAATGTTTTAACCTAGGCTACTATTATGACTTATATATAACATTTTAACTTGACCACTTCCTCTTTGAGTTTATCCTAAGCAGTGACTTTGTTATCAAACATTTCCACCACCTATCATGTTTTTGATCAGCATAGCATGCATTAGATTTTGTAAGCACATTTTGCCATGCCACTTTAGAGGCCATTTTTAAGAGTGTTTCACTATATTGTAGAGGATAAAGTTATCAGGGATCAACCCAAACAGGTGTGGGTAGCACCATTATTTATGAATCCAATACTAAGAGGCATCTTAAAATGGTGTTCCTCATTGTATATTTCAATAAAAATGGCATCTCACATCTGGTGTGTATAGAGGCATTTTCCAAATCAAAATGGGAATACAAGTAAAGTATGTTGTTGGGGATGCATGTTTCATATTGGGAAGATAGGTTGGTGGCTACATTAGGCTTACATGGTCAGACCATGGTGCTAGTAGGTTGTTTCCCTTTAATGGGATCTTGGTCAAGTATATCGATATTCATCTCCACTTCCAAGGAATTGGTGTCAATGTCCATATCATTTAGTTCTTCCATTTAAGATCCATCCTTCTATTTGCTAAATGTATATTCAATGTATAGATATGCCTCTTCAAGAGTGGCCTCTTCTTCTTGTAATAGGGAGAGTATTTTCTCTGAGTCAGTCTCTTCTTATTAATCAGATATCCCCATGGTCCCTCCTAGTAGTTCTTCTAGCTCTTTCCTATCATCATTTTTAGGATCTTTTACTTATTTAAATGGAATAGTTTTCATTGATGGCACTGAGCCTTTTAGTTTAATTTTTGGTGGATTTTTTTGGTGAAACATTTGGTGGTGCTTGGGTAGTCCTTTGCCTTTTAGTGGTTTTATCTAAAAACTTATGTTGGCATCATGCCTGGTATACTTTTTCTTATCAAGTGGTGACACTATAGGAAGCTTCTCTCTCTCATGTTTTGTGCTTCCTAAAGCTTTCTTTTTTGGTTTCAACATATAAAAAATATTATGAATTAAATTCCAAGCCAAGGTTTGATGAACCTTGATGTTGATTCTATCTATCTCATACTTTTCTTTATATTGTTTCTTTTGAGGATATCTATACATCAAGTATTATTAGTTACACATAATATATGAATTTGATAGAGTTTACAAAGTATTATGTTGTGAAATCATAAGGCAACTTAAACCCAAAAAAAATATCTCCATATGGGGCCATCCTATTTCATGCGAGAGAAAAGTGTTGCTTGATAACAAATTTGTCTTGTTTGTCAACCTCAGTAGACAAGTCCTTTGGAATGTGTTATTAATTCCCAAAGGCTTACTTCATTCCATCATACCATAACTTCATCTTAAGATTAAAATTTAGAGTAATATGACTATGTCATGTGAACACCTTGTAGTGCTCCATAGGGTACCTATTCATAGGTAGGTATAACCACTTCAAATTTATAGAAGTGTAATTAGGTACACCAATTTCATCAAACTCCATTAGAAAAAGGAATAAATCCAAAATAAACCCATGTTTAGGTGTCTGATGAGCCTTTTTTATGTCTATTATAATCTTATTGGCAAAATATATTTCCCAGCTATACATTAAACACTTGATAACTTAGTGAGAAAGATATAGGTAGGCCATGTCCACCTCATTCCATATATCATTTCTACCAATTTTTTTCATGATGATGCACATATATAATCATAGGGATGGATCTTATAATTTCTTTATATGCATGGTTTGGCCCCATTTTTAGTCTTCTAGTACCCTATAAGTCTTTTCCATTTCCACTAAGTCCTTTAAATCAAATTAAATGTATATACTAGAGCACTACAACCCTGATACCTTGATGATTATTTTATCTATGATTTTAATCTAGTGCCCAAATAAGTATATATAATCCTCTTATATGAACAAAACTAGAAACTTGATCATCTCTATAGGTTTTATAAAATAGGGGAGGTTGGAAAGCTAAAAGATCCCCATAGAGTCCAAGTCATTTAAGATCTTAAAATTATAGACCAATTCACTCTTGGTGTTTTGGCACTCAACTCTATAATCATTTTTAAGATCAACATCATTTCTAGGATGATGGTGGTTATAGTTGAGGATAGTGTAAGTAGGAAAATTTGATACCTTGTTCTTTATGCATAGTACCATTTCTAGGTATTACATCTCCTCAATTAATAAGATTGGAGGTGGGGGTACTTGGGATTTATTATTAGTTTTGTGTAACATACCTTTTATTTTGCCTTTCTCATGCTCACCTTGTTCTTCAAGTTTTTCCTCCTTGATTAACATTGTTTCAACACCAACACTTATTTCTTCTTCTTCTAGAATGAATGGTAGTGTCTTGCTTTATTGGGCATTTTTATTCAGCTAAAACACCTTTTATGAAGCCTAAAGGTTAAGGTAGGACCATATAATGTTACCAAATGAATACATTTTTTATATTTTAGGTGTTTCAACTCTCCTACTTAGACACCCATTAATGGCAGATGCTAAAATTAACAATCTATAATTCAAGAATTCCTCTACATTGTTTCAATATAGGTAGTTTTATATATTCATTTAGGTGAAAATACACTCTCAATGATAAATTATTTTTTAAAAATAAATACACTACTCTTGATGTGGAATATCTTGAATTTGGTTGTTCACTCTTTAGTTCTATAAAATCATAATCATAGCAATGGTAAAATGTAAAATGAACCATGTAATGTATTTTTATAGGTTTGAGGGGGCAACTTGAATTTATTACCCCCTCTCTTTGACTATCACTTCATGAAATAAATGTTATTAATGGTATTTACATAATGTGATGTTGGCACACTTTTCATTATCACTATCTCCTTGTATTAATGGCATGTCTTATCTCATGTTTTTCTCAAAGTGTGTGACAATTATAAAAACATTTGAATATTTATAACAAGAGAATATTCACACCTTAGGTAGGAATCTTTACTTAAGTAAGATTATAATTACATTCCACATCCTGTGTAATATTTATCCATGTTCACCTTTGATAGTGTAACTCTTGATCCGTGTGTATCCATATGGACCATTTCTTAGTATTTTCATGTATCACCCCTTACCCCACACTAATCATGCTTTGTGGTCCTCCATGAGAACATAATTATCAAGTTGAAAAAAGAATAGAAAATAATAAAAAGATTCACACAACTAAGGTAATGATTTTTTAAAAATAATAAATCCTAAACTAATCGCATACACCTTATTGGTATAATTGAGAAAAACATAAGCTAAAAAATATGGTCATAGATGGCTACCATTATAATGACTAGGAAGAAATTGGTCATCCAATTATTTCAAATGATATGCACCGATATGATGAATATTATGAATAATAAAGGGACCATCTAAGTGAACTTAGAGCTTCCCAAAGTGGTGCATGAACTTGGAGTCATAGAGTAAGACTTGCATTCCTAATGTAAATGTCTTATGTTTGAGGTGATGATCATGTCACACATTTTGTTTACATTTCTCTACATCTTGACTCCAATGATCAATAAAATGATAACCATCTAATTGTAATATGGCATATAAGCATTATTTTAATGATGGTTCATCATTTAGCCATCCAAAATGCACAATGTGAAGAGAGGGAACAAAGAACTCAATTGGAAGAACTAATTCTATGTTGAACACAAGATTGAATTACATATTTTATTGAGGCACTTGTAAGCTACTTGTTAGGCCCAAATAATTAAAGACACCCAATCATCCCATTCAGTGCATCCAATATTACATATTTTGGTGAGGGTTATGCCTAAAGTGTTATTGAATGCTTTAGTAGTGCCATTTCCATAGGGATGATATGGCATGGTCTTATGATGGGCAAACATAAATTCAATGAACAATACTCAAATAGTCTTATTGATGAAGTTCATAACTTGATCACTAATAAAACTTAATGGATATACAAACCTTGTAATAATATATTCCTAGATAAATCATGCTATAATTACCATAGTACAATCCTATATTGGCATAGGTTCAGCCTAATGAGTGAGATAATTAGTTGTTGTGATGACATATTGTGAACCAATAAACCTTCCAACTGGGCTGATGAGGTCAACAAAGTCAATGGTTTATTTCTCAAATGGTTTTTATGACATAATATGATGTAATGAAATTACATACCAGTTATTTGGTTTTGACATGCACTAGCAAATGCCACATTGACATGGATACAACTTTGTATCTTAGAAATACTATAAGCCACCGTAAACCATCTAACAAAAGTTTGCATGAATTAGCTTCACTTATATATTGTTATCCAAAAATATATTGATGGAATTTTTATAGAATATATAGGCACTCATGTTTCATGACACATCATCAAAGGAATTCATCTCAACCAAGCTTATATAGGTCACCTACAATGAGATAAAATGGTGTAGTGTAAATGGATAGTTGCTTCTTAGCCTATGTACTTAAATGACATGGAGTTATGTTAATATTTAACAAAGATACTATGTATTATAACTCTTCAAGAGCATGTGAGATGTAAAATAACTACACATCAGGTAGGTTATCTTTGATGGCACATGCCAATTCACCAAAAAATCAATTCTTGAGAGATGGTTAGTATTGCAATTATCCTTACTAGGATGGACCATGAAAGAGAACTAGAATTTGATGAATAAAATGAACTAGTGGCAAATGTGACCCTGTAAAATGGGTTTATTACTAGATAATTCAATGCTTCATGTTCTGTATACAAATCATGGCATTACTCTAACCAGTGATCTTGTTTACAAAAATCACATGTTAGATAGATCAGATAGTATCACTGGTAGTGATCCATAAACCCATACTTATAGCACATCTATGGTGGAAAACATCTTCCTCCTTGTCCCCATCCTTAGCCTCGCCCATGATATCCATCATTACATTGATTATTAAAAATATAATCTTAACATGTACCATGCACATGTGCCTCATGTATATCACTAATAAGATGGAAGTCATTACTGTCATGGGTATATGCATCACATATCTTGTAGTAGTCAAATAATTTAAATTATGTGGCCTTTTGTAATGGAGGATAAGAGAGAACATCATGATTTTTATGGAAAATTTCACAAGACTACTTTAGTATAACACAAATGTTATTACAAAGAAATTTTTTTCTATTATGACCCTTAGACTCACAATTAGTACACCATAGACTGTTATGAGTTTCATGAGCATAGTTTGCAATCAACTTTTCTAATTATGATTCACATCGATCAAATTTCACCCTAGGTCAAATTGGGTCAACCTCCCTTGAATATTAAAACTTTTCATAGGTTCCTTATAGGTTTAAAATTTTCACCAAGGTCCTAAATGAGGTTAAGTATTAGTTTGAGGGGAACTCAACATGTTTTAACCTTGTCATATTTATCAACTTTCTCAATATCATTTTTTGCAACCTTTTGGTCATTAAAATGGGATTTTGTGGTTTTACATAAAAGGACAAATGTGCTCAGAATTAACCTAAAAAAATTCATGTTAGGGAATGTTAGTGAATAGTTTTGAAATAAAAAGGTTGTAGTTTCAACATTAGAACAAGTATATCACTTGCAAGAAGGGTAGTTACAGATGTTATACAAACTAAGTTGACTCATTTAGCATGTGTGAAGTCTTTAAAAAGGTGTCTTGAGATACCCATAGGTCAAGTTGAATCATTTAGCATGTGTGAAGTCTTTAAAAAGGTGTCTTGAGATACCCATAGGTCATTTTCATTCTCAATTAGCTTTATCAAATCCAAAATTATCAAAAACTAGTTCTCTCTCCTATCACTCCCTTAGTTAAGTCAAAAAAGGTCAATGTTTTTCATTTGGTATAGATAAGAGAAGAAGAGTTGGAGTGAGTAGATTTGGTTGATTTTAGTTGTTCCTATTTAATTTGATTCCATGGCCATAATGTCAATATTGATGGTTTGTAATCTATGAACAATCACTAAGATTGTCAGCACCTCCAAACTACCTATAAAATCCCAATAGCTCAATTTTCTCATTTGATTTCATTCATCTGTGTGAACCAAATGGTGTATGTGGTCTTGAAAATAATATTCTTATTTTTCATGTTGGATTAAACTAGTTTGGAATGTATGAATATGAAGGGATAGGTATAACCATATATTTGTGCTAAAAATGAACATCAATGGTCTACAAAATAGCATTTTCATAGTTTTTGAGTTTTTTTTCCTATGAGTAGCCTTAAATCAAAGGTAATGCAGTTGTTTCAAACTCTCAGAGCATGGTGATGGTATAAGAATAATTCAATAGACCAATGGAAATCTTAAAGATTTTAAAACTAAGTGAGGTTTAAGATTGAACTAATATACAAGTAGATGGTCACCTACAATACTATGTAGGAGTACTAAGATGAGTATTGATGAAGTTTAGAGTTTCAATGTTTTGATGATATCCTCAAGATGAAAAAAATAGGACTGAGCCATTAAAGATAGGTGGGAGGTTGGTTATGAGAGTCAATTCAAGATCAAGCATAGTCAAGACCACATTAAATAACACCTACAAGTATAGAGTTGAAAAAAGTTACAAAGTGGGAAGTTTTACCTTAAATTCTCTAAAAGGGATTCTACTCATACACAATGTCATCCCTCAGTGAATGTCTATGAGATTTAGGTAATCCTATTGGCTTCATTATTGTAGCCTAGGCTTAGAGGTAGCATCTAAACATGAAAGGAAGTTAACAAGTCAAGAGAAGATGATGGTGAGTTAGGTTTCAATTTAGTCAAGTTTTTATTGGAAACACTCAGAGAGATACAGTGTTAAGAAGCCAAATAAACCTTGAATCGGTAAACCTATAATACATTGGTGATAGAGAAATGATAACACGTAAAAGAAAAAATGAGCTTAACCAGGTATGAAATGGTCCTAGTAACCTTAGGAGGATCCAAAAGAGTAAATTATAGTGTTCAATAATATATCATCACCTAAAATAATCTCATATATTCCCTAATTGTTGGAAATATTGTCATTGATGTCAAAGGTCTTACATTATTGGTGATAAAGGCCCCATAACATTTAATGGTGTTTTTAATATTCGTATCTTGGATAATGTATGTTAATATTTATTTAATATTAATGAATATATTTTTGGTTGTATATAAGTCAAAAGAGGGCCCATGGAGAAGTCAAAGAGTCATGGGGTAAAGACAAAAGAGGAATGGGATGCATTGTCATCTTGAGGAATTCTAAGAGTCACCATGTGAAGACAAAAGAGGGTATGACACATTTTTCCATGAAGGGACACTTTGAAGACTATGAAAAGTCACCAAGATAAAGACAAAAGAGGAAATAATGTATTTGCCTATGAAGGGTCACCATATGAATTTTGAAATGCAAGGATACAAAGGGTCATGCAAGTTTGGCACTATTTTCCATGAGGATTTAAGGGTAAAAAAGGGTGAATGACAAAGGTCATTTAGAAATTTATAAATAAAGGCTTGAGAAGCTATTTGTAATATTCAAGAGAGTGCATAGTTTGTATTTGTTTCTGAATAGAGAAAAATAGGAGATATTTTAGAGTTATATCATTTGTTGAGTAAGCAACATTGAGAGATAGTTGTGTTTTATACACAAGAGGGGTTGGTGCTCCTATGGGTTGGTGCTCAAAAATATTTGCAAGGGGTTGGTGATCCTATGGGTTGGTTCTCCTACAAGTTAGTGCTTGAGAACTTTGTAACTTGAGTTGGTGCTCATTGATATACTTGGGATTATTATCCATGGTTTTTCCCACTTTAGGTTTCCATGTAAAAATACTCTCTCTCTCTCTCTCTCTCTCTCTCTCTCTCTCTCTCTCTCTCTCTCTCTCTCTCTCTCTCTCTCTCTCTCGTGTGGTGAATATTATTGTTTCAATTTTATTGCATTTATTGAATGTGTGATTAAGTGCTTAAAGAAAAGAAATCAAAATAAGAAAAAAAATATTTAATATACTAATTCACCCCCCTGTCAGTATATTTTTCAATTAAGTGCCTAGATAAGGATAATGGTGATAATGAAGAAGGAAAGTCTACATACAAGAAGAATTTTAAAGGAAAATTCAAGAAGGGATTTGAGAAGAATATTTTTCATTCTAAATATCATAACTCAATCAAAAATAGTGGAGTCAATGATTCAGAAGAAGAAGAGATTCTATTCATGGCCATACATGAAGATGCCTCCATATCCAAAAGTACAAACGATCAAGAAGAAAAATAGGTTGAAGCTGAAGTGTATCTGGAAGGAGAAGTAATTTGTGCCTTAAAAGAGTTAAAATCTCTTGAGAATAAGAATTGAATATTAAAGCTCTAGATTAAGAAAAATTAAAAGGAGTCAAAGGAAAAAATTGAAGATATACAAACACACTTTGAATAATCCAAGAAGAATGAATAAGATCTAACAACACAATTACAAAAATTAAGTAAAGAATGTGAAAGGTATGTTATTAAAATTGATTCTTTAAAAGTAGATCTTGAGAAAAAAATAAAGCAATAAATGATAGAGCAGCTAATGATTCAAAATTTAAGAATAACACTAATATGTTAAATAAGATATTAGAAAGTCAAAGATCAATGTTAGATAAGATAGGTATTGGATTTGAAAAAGAGAAAGGGGAGGCCACTACTTTCATAGATAATAAGAAAGGAAAGAGCTATACTAAAGATCTTACAAAAGAGGAAATAAAAAGGGAAGAAGTTAAGAATACAAAGGACATCTCAAATAAAGAAGGCTAGAGGGAACAAAGCTACAAATGTAATCAGGTTAGAGATACACAAATAGGTCCTATTTTTGTGGTTACTATTTTTATTGTAATGGATATGGTTATAAGAAAATAGAATGTTGAAAAAGGGCTAATAATTTTAGAAATGAGAAGGAAAGTCATGCAAAATCAAGCAGAAGCCACAACTCTTTTGTTCCTCTATCAGGATTTAATGAAGAGGCCATAATATGTTACAAGTGAAAAAACTTCAAACACATAGCTCGATACTATAGAATCATGTTCGAGACAGTCAAGAAGGACTAGATTTTCAAGGCTCCATTCATCAAGAAGAAAGTTTAGGTAGGTTCATGATAGCAGAAATAACCTAAAAAAACTATGTTCGTATAGATAGCTTTGCATGCAAGAAGTGAAGAAAATACATAGTTAATTGATAGTAGATGTTTGAGGCACATGATAGGAGATAAAAGAAAACTCATAACCTTAAAGAAGATCAATGGTGGCACAGTGAAATTTAGAGATAATACTACTACCAATTTTTTTTAAAAAGGTACACTAAGTTTGGATAATGGTAGAACTAAAACTGAAAATGTTTTGTATGTAGAAGGTCTTAAGCATAATATTTTGAGTGTAAGTCAAAGTTTGATTAGGGTCACACACTAAATTTTTATGTAGAAGGTTATGAAATTAGGAGAAAATATTTAGATGTGTTGGTTAGAGATGCTCAAAAAATATGAAATTATTTGTATATGTTATTAGATATTAAAGGTCAATGATGTTATTTGAGTTAGATTGAATAAATTTGGCTATGGCATAGGAGAATGAGACACATAAATTTTGACAATATTGTCAACATCAGCAAGAATTAAGTAGTCATAAATCTTCCAAAGATTAAAAAGCCATCTGACACACTTTGTGAACCTTTTTAACATGGGAAGTAGGCTAGAAAGTAGTTTAAAACAAAAGAGTACTTGACCACTTAGATGTTAGATCTTGTTCATACTGATCTCTGAAGACCTATGAGAACTCAAAGTACTTAAGGTGAGAAATATTTTATGTTGATTAATGATGATTTTTCTCATATGAATTGGGTAATGTTTTTAAATAAAAAATTAGAAGCTTTTAGACATTTCAAAGCATTCAAAGCATTAATTGAGAATGAAACCAGTTTGAAGATCAAGTGTCTAAGATCTGATTGATGAGGAAAATTCATGTCAGATCAATTTATAAAGTTTTATGAAGACCATGGAATAAAGAGACATTATTCAATAGCCAAAAATCCATAGCAAAATGGAGTAGTTGAATGGAGAATTAGAATAGTTTAAGAGATGGAAAGGACAATGCTAAATGAATCCAAGATACTAGATAAATATTGGAGGTAGTTACTACAACAGTGCATATTCAGAATAGAGTATTATTAAGAGCCAGTAGTGACAAGATGCCTTATGAGCTATGGAAAGACAAACCAACAATAATTGATTATTTCAGAGTTTTTGGTAACAAATGCTTCATAAAGAGAACTAATGAAAAAATTGAAGAAGGAGCACAAAGAATCAATGATCCAATAGACATTCTTGAAATCATTGAAGAGGAAGATTTTAAAGAATAAGATGAAGATGAGAAGAATGATAAAAAGAACACCAAAACCCCATCTAAATATGTTTAGATAAATCATAATGAAAGTGACATAATTAGGGACATAAATGAAGGAATTCACACTAGAAGAATGATGGTAAGTGAACCTAAGCAAGTTAATTTTTCCTTTCTATCTAAAATTTAGCCTAGAACTTTTTGAGAAGGTAGACGTGATAAGAATTGGGTTAAGGAAATGGATGAATAAATAAATCAGATAGAAAAAATGATACTTGGGAAGTAGTGCCTAGACCAAAATACCATAATATGATAGGAACAAAATGGGTTTATATAAATAATTTGAATGAAAATGGATAAGTGACTAGGAATAAAGAAATATTAGTATGTAAATAATATGCTTAGATTGAGGGAATAGATTTTGAAGAAACTTTTGCACCAGTGGCAAGGCTAGAGGGTATTAAAATGTTTCTTGCATATCTAGTGTTTAAAATTTTCAAATTGTTTTAGATGAATGTCAAATATGCCTTCCTAAATGGGAATCTAGAAGAAGAGGTCTACATTGAGCAGTCTGAGGGATTTATTCTCTCAAATATTAGTAGCCATATATGCATATTAAAGAAACCAATGTATAGATTGAAATAAGATCCTAGAGCTTGGTATGAAAGACTTGATAAGTACCTTTAGGATCAAGGTTTCAAGAGAGGATTTGCTGACAGTAATATTTACATCAAAATAGAAGGTGAGAATCAATTGATTATTGTAGTATATGTTGATGACATCATTTTTAGAGGAAATATTGAAAAGATGACAAAAGAAATTTTTGGTAATATGAAAAAAATAATTTGAGATGTCTATGCTTGGAGAATTGTCATTTTTCTTAGGGTTTCAAACATTTCAGTCAAATAAAGTAATTTTTTATATCTCAAAGTAAATATGCCAAGGAAATGTTGAAGAAATTTAGTTTTGAGGATTGTGCACTAGTTAGCACACCAATGTGTATAAGAAATAAAGTGAGCAAGGATGAAGATTCATCTGTTGTAGATCAATATTTGTATAAATCTATAATTGGTAGTCTTTTATATTTGACAACATCAAGGCCAAACATCATGCATGTATTAGGTATGGCTGCAAGATACCAATCAGCTCCAAAAGATAGTCATGTTCAGTTGGTGAAAAAAATATTCAGATATATCAAGGGGATATTAGATTATGGATTGTGGTATCCCACAGGTAGAGATTTCACATTGGTTACTTATACAGATTTAGATTGAGCAGGTTGCTTGGATGATATAAAGAGTATAAGTGGAGGATATTTTTTCCTTGGTGATAGCTTAGTATTATGGCTAACCAAGAAGCATAATTCAATATCACTTTCTATAATTGAAGTAAAATATATTACAGTGGTATTGTGTTATACTCAAGTGCTTTTTATGAAGCAAACTTTGGAAGATATTAAGGTAAAATATGATGAACCTATTTCTATTTTTTGTGACAACATAAGTGCTATTAATATCTTGAATAATCCAATGATGCATTCAAGAACAAAACATATTCCCATTAGATATCACTTCTTGAGAGAGCAGGTTACAAATCAACAAGTTAAAATGGAATATATCAGTACTATAGAGAAAATTGTAGATATTTTCACAAAGGCACTACAAAAAGACACATTTGAGTATCTAAAAGATAAGTTGGGAGTAATTTCTTTTACTTCCTACCATTGAGGATCAACATCAGTTGAGGGGGAGCTAAATGTTAGCTCTAGGTAGGCCCTTTTCCATTGATGTCAAAGGGGGAGAAGAATAAAAATAGGTACAAGTGAAAAAATAGGTACAAAGAATAGGTATAGGGAATAGGTATAGGTTGTTACAGTAAGGGGGAGTTACTATATGTTTTACAGATGGTAATATATAAAGGTTGATATGTGTAGTACAAGTTTCAAGATGTGGTAGTTTCAGTTTGAGGTTGCCATTAATGACAAAGGGGGAGATTGTTATAAATATTTTAATTGATGTCAAAGGTCTTGTATTATCAGTGATAAAGGCCCCATAGCATTTGATGGTATTTTTAATATTCATATCTAAGCTAATATGTGTTAATATTTATTTAATATCAATGAATATATTTTTGGTTACATATAAGTTAAAAGAGGGCCCATGGAGAATTCAAAGAGTCACGAGGTAAAGAAAAAAAGGGAATGGGATGCATTTTCTCATGAAGAGTCATCATGAGGAATTATAAGAGTCACCATGTGAAGATAAAAGAGGGTATGGCACATTTTTCCATGAAGGGACACTTTGAGGAATATTAAAAGTCACCAAGATAAAGACAAAAGAGGAAAATATGCATTTGCTTATGAAGGGTCACCATACGACTTTTCAAATGCAAGGATATAAAGTGTCATGCAAGTTTGGCACCATTTTATATGATTATTGAAGGGTCACAAAGGGTGAATTCCAAAGGTCATTTGGAAAGCTATAAATAAAGGCTTGAGAATCCAATTTGTAATATGCAAGAGAGTGCATGGTTTGTATTTATTTTCAAAGAGATAAAAGTAGGAGATATTGTAGAGTTATATCATTTGTTGAGTAAGAAACATTGAGAGAATAGTTGTGTTTTATACACAAGAGGGATTGGTGCTCCTATGGGTTTGGTGCTCAGAAATATTTTACAAGGGGTTAGCACTCCTATGGGTTAGTGCTCAAATATAGTTGTTGTGTTGGTTCTTGATAAAGGGGTTGATGCTCCTATAATTTGGTGCTTGCAAACTTTATAACTTGAGTTGGTGCTCATTGATATACTTGAGATTTTTCTTTGTGGTTTTTCCCACTTTGGGTTTCCACATAAAAATATGGTCTCTCTCTCTCTCTCTCTCTCTCTCTCTCTCTCTCCTCTCTCTCTCATCTCTCTCTCTCTCTCTCTCTCTCCTCTCTCTCTCTCTCTCTCTCTCTCTCCTCCTCTCTCTCTCCTCTCTCTCTCTCTCTCTCTCTCTTCTGTGGTGCATAGTATTATTTTAGTTTTATTTCATATCTTGAATGTGTGATTAAGTAGTTAAATAAAATAAATAATAATTAAGAAAAAATATATAATATAATGATTCACCCCCACCTCAGTATATTTCATGCTTAACACTAATGAATACCTATATTTTGAACTGAGAACTGTAGACTAGTCTAAGCTAATGGAAATATGTAGTTTGGAAGGTTGATAGAGGTATTAACAAAGGTATAGGATTAAATGAAAATGTATAAGCCACTATTAAATTGATAATATTACACTCCATGTTTTAGATTATGGTAAAAACAAGTTTTGAAGGGACCCCAAAACCCAATACAAAGGGAACGATAACCCTTTAAGCACATCCAGGTTAACAATTAGAACCTGCTTTCAAAAAAGAGCCAAAACCCAGGTTTTATAGGGACCCTGAAACCTAACAAATAAAAACCATAAAAACTAGTAGTCAAAACACTGATCTAAAAGTTGACCAACAGATACATCAAGCTGAAACCAAAAAACCAGTCAGCGAAAGGGAACTTGAGATGAATCTTTTAAGTTTAGATTATTTTTTTTACTTGACCGACGACTCATATCAAGGGGAGGAACCAAAGGCTTTGACTTCTTTCTTCTTATAGATGTCTAACCATCCTCCACCTTAGCTGCCTTAGCATCCCATGCCTCAGAAGACATAGATCTTTGGCTCCTAGAAGGCATAAAATCCTTGTGAGAGTTAAACATTAACTAGCTCTTAGAGAGATCCTCTAGAACAGGGGAAGATACCACCACCTCCTCTTTTGGCTCAACTGTTTCTCTACCCACAGCCACTATAGGGGATTTGTTAGAATGATTCACCAATGAATCATCTTCATCTTTCGGTTTGGATTGCAAACTTTCCTCATTCTCAGTCTCAGATTCGAAAGAAGCTTCCAAAGGTTGTTTGTCAACTTTGTGTACAGAGGAGACCTTAGTCCACCAGGAAGGTGAACGTCTGGGATGAGATTTCCCATCACCATAGTGATCAGCTATATGTCCTGTTTGGTTTCATTTCCTACACTGAAAAGGGATCCCCTCATAATCCAAAATTTGTGTCCAATTACCCTTTGGGGATTCAAGACAGATCGCCTCAAGAAGGCCCTTAGAGACATCCAGATCTACCAGAAATCATGCACAAGTTGAATGAGATAGTGGACAATCTTCCTCATATAAAAAATCCCCTAAAACATTTCCTATGGTTTTAAAAATTGCCTCATGCCAAAGGTGTAATGGAAGATAAGGGAGCCGCACCCATATAGGGATCTTATTAAAGGATTCTGAAAGAGGATTAAAATATTTATGCCAAGGTTTGGCCATAAGAGGAAATCTACCCTGCCAAGAAATATATTACACTCCATGTTATTCTTAGAGACATACAAATATAGAAGGTTGAGGAAACAGGTTTCTAACTTCATACTCAGTCTAGGCTTCTAGACCCTGCACACAGTCATAGACCTAAAAGCTAGTTTGGAGAGTTTGAAGTGTTAAGGCCTATATGAGTGTGATTTAGATTTTAAAATTGATGTATATTATCATAATTATTTTTAATACACTTCCATGGTCTCATTTGAGTCAAAATAATATGGTAAGTGCTCTCTATTTTATCTCAGACTAGAGGCACTCCACAAACAAGATAGTAAATAGACCTAATACATGGATGGTAAAAAATATGAATGATGGATCCTTGAATTACTATAATATGATTAATATGTTTTAATTGGATGTAAAAAAGTGTCTAAGTACACATTAAACCATTAGGAACACTTAGAGGTGGTCACAGGCTTATAAACACAATCTATGCCTATTAGGCCTAGAACTAAGCATGAGCCTTCATGGATTATGATGACATTAATATGATAATATGATATTCAAAATAACTTTTAGAGCCTTTATATAAGATTATATTATTTATTAGACTCATTGGTTTGCATAGAACAACTCAAAATTGATCATTTTGGTTTAATTTCTTCTTAGAGGTACCCAAAATGCATAATAAGAACTTGAAAATCATTTTTTTCACTCATATATAAAAAAAAAATGTGAATGTTATCTCAATAACTTGGTTATAGTTGAGGGATGTCTTGAACTTGAAATCAGTGGCATTGGTTTGAGGGTTAAGGGATTAACCTTTATGAATTATTGTTAAGAACCAAAGTGAGCTAAAACCCTCTCAAGAACCCGATGAGAAAGACATGGTGAGAAATGCATCCAATAGGGGAAAATTGGCCTAGAAGATGATTTAGGTATACTTGAAACTCTCCCGAGCTCCTCACCATTCAATTGTTCCATATAATCACTTATATAGATGAGGTAAATTCTATGTTTTTTACAAGATCTTAGTTAAATTAGAGGTATAAAAGGGAATAGATGAATGAAATACATTGTGGAAGGAATGTAGAGATGCTTTATAACTCCTAAAATATCATTATCACCATAGTCATGCCTTGAGACCCATCTTCTAAGCTATTTTGTAGGTAGTCTTATAGAGGACAGTGAGAAGTGATGTGACTATCAAAATTGGAGGTGACAAGTGTGATATTGAGTTTCTTGAAGTATAAATGATATAAAAAAGGAAAAATAATGTTTGAGTAGGTGTCTCACATCCATAAAATGAATTTCCTTGAGCATAAATAGGTCACCCTAGTCGTAAGTGTGTGAATTTAGGCCTAAAGTGCTAGTGAGTAGAAGCAAGGAAGTGAACAATAAGTTTCAAAGAGAAGGTCATCAGTTGAAGGGTGTATAATGAATTCAAAAATATTGTTTTAAAATTCTCAAGTTAGATTATATGTGTCAATTAATTCCAAGGTACTTCTAAGTAGTCAAGTGGAATTCCTCATCAAAAAAGTAGTTTCAAGAAAGACAATGGAGTGTCTCTGTGCCAACTTTAGGAATATGTCATGTTTTAGATTGACACATGTTCAAGAAAAATTTATCACTTGTACCCTAACTCTTCCTATTGAATTTTAATTAGTCTTCAATATTTGACACTTGACATTGTGATTTTCCAATGTCACTCCTCTCTCCTCTTTTATGCTCTATATATTGAAGCCATTTTGGCATTCTAAACTATCCATAATTGGTATGGCTAAGCCCTGTTGGTTTTGACATCTTATTTTGAATTTGAATAAAGTTTTCTCAAGCTAGTTTAGTCTCTACAATTCTTTCCTAATTATGTCAATTAGTCTATTTGGATGATAAGTGATGATGATTTTTTCTCCTTACTTCCATTCTACTCTTGTATGCATTATGTGAGTAGCATTTATTCTAATAGGTCTCATGAAGTGTATATGTTTTTTTATGTGTATTTTGAAGTGTGAAGGAGATTAGAAGTGTTTAAGATCAAACCTCCTAGTTACCCACCTTTAGAATTGCATGGAAATATACCTCCATGTAGAAATGCTTATGCTAGAAAAACCTTTGAGTTAAGATTAGTTTTAATAGTATGCCTTCTTAGTGAAAATGTAAGTATGTTTATGGAGATATCTTTGGCGTATCCATTGTATTAGTGTAAGTTAATTTTCTTTTTCCTTCTTACGTTTTCTCCCCTAATAATTATTAGCCTATCATAGTGTGTGAGCCTAAAAAGTTAGATCAATAGAGCTAGCCCATAATATAGATATCTATCTCTTGTGGATACTTATTTATATGCATAGATAGTTATATGTTATCCCAAATTTGATAAGGTATAATTTATAAAAGTAGTTGCATTGGATGATGATTAATGGGAAGTCATAATGCTCAACATAGGTGCTAATATTAAAATGGTATTTGAGGTAAGTCAATATTGTATTGGAAGTTTCATTGTTTAATGAATTTTTTAACATCATTGTATTGATTAAATGTTATTATGTTTAGTTAAAGTTTGTGGTCTTATTATTGACTTCATTATAGTCAACATTATATTTGAAATTATAAATTTTGAGTACTCTTGTGAAGTCAGTATCACACACAATAAGATTGGAAGAATTAATATTATTATATTATTTAATTTGGGAATCTTTGAGATATTAGTGTTTGTTGATAGAATTGACTTAGTGTTAATCATACCATATTTTAAAATAAATAGTTCCATTTGGTGTTACATGAATAAAACACTTAGTTCTATGGAGTATACTGTGAATGAGTTTTTCATGTGAATCTTTCTCGCTAAGCTCATAAGGAGTACAAGAAATCATGATGGAAAGAGGGAAGAGTTATGTTAGCTTGAAAATATCATGTATATGGATAAAAATGGAAAGAAAGGAGGCTTGGGTAGACATAGCTAGTAGAAGAAGGAATATAGAGAGAGGTTCGAGATGGTTTGGAAAAGGGAAAAACAAATTTTGGCATTCATAAACCATGTTGGTCTATTGAATTTAATTCATACTTATTTTTGTGTTAGTTATAATGTTAAAATATGTTAAATACTTAAGGTTTTATATTTTTATTTTAGGTTGGGAAATAACTAGAGTTATATACCTAGTACTATGGATGGCTCGACCATCTATAAAACTAGGTATATGGTTACTTACCCTAGTTTAATATGAATATACATATAAAATCTTTGTCAAAATATATATCTAAGTTTTTAATATAGATAATAGGTATGTATGGGGGAAATTTAATGAACTAGGTATATAGTAAATTACGTGGTTTTAAAGTTTAAAAAACCCTACATATGTTATTAGCTCATTTAGATTGACTATTGGCTTACTTGTAAACTATGTTTTGTCGAAGTAAGCATAATAAATAGAGTATGAATCATTTGTTCAACAATTTTAAAATATATATTGAGTTTCATCCTTTATAAAATCAAGTTTTCAAATACTTAACCCTAGTAGGGTATGGCTTTATGAAAAGGGGTAAATTTACCTAGGTAGTTATACAAAAAACATTGTTATTTTGTACACATAACTTGTTCATAGGGAGACCATTATAGTATAAATATATAAAATGGCTTATTCATATATCTATAGGTTTCTAATGATGATTCTAAATATGAATATATTAGTGCATATGTTAATGTATACATAGGTTATGGTTTTATACATAAATATATTAATGTGCTTATATTATTTTTGAACCATTTAAATGATATGTGAGACAAATGGATATTCATAGTGTTTATATACTAAATTTCATTTACATATTATGAAGAAATGAAATTATGATCTAAGTATACACATATATAAATGTATAAATAAATACCTAACTAATTCTAGGCTATCAATCCTTTATTTATGGATATAAATTTGCTTTATAGTCTTTAATATTTTGGAAAATAATTATAGTGGTTGTTAGTAGACATTTAGTTTGTGATTTTGGGTTTAAAAACACAATTGTATATTGAAGGTAAATTCTTAAAGCTATGTAAACCTATTATATTTCCATTAACATTTAGATGCCATGGGATGGTTAATGAAACTTGTAGAAAGAATACATTTTATATAACCATTTATTTATATTTTAATATGTCAATATTTAGTTATGTGACTGGGTTCATTAAGGACTATGTGGTTATATGAAATTTAAGTCTTAAGTTATTGGGTTTTTAGGATTAAAAACTTAGCTGAAACACCATCAAATTTAGTCTATGCTAGGTTTTTTGGAGTTGAATTTACATATTCTAAAGTTTTCCTATATGCATTAATATATACATGATACTTATAAATTATTAAGAGAATAATAAGTTGAATAGTAGATTGTAGAAACTATTACATATACTGATGGTTAAATAAATATGTTAAATGATATAATTGAGTGTTTGAATGTGTACATAAATATATGGAATTCATGTGATTTGCCAACTGAGTTATAAATCTGAAACTAGTATACCATATATAGATGTACATATCCCATTTGACACTTGTGACCATTATATGTTATAATAAAGAATTATGGGTGCTTTTGTTATGTGTTATTGGAACAATAAATTATGTGGTATTTAGGAATAAATACAAACCTTATGAAGACCATGTGTTTGGAATGGCTTATTGTTGCACTTTTGGTATGTAAATATTAAGCTGTAAATTTAACATTTGGAGTTACATGTTAATATTTCAGTAACTTGATGTCTAGATATACTTCTTAACCAAATGGTATTATTTTTATTGAGGAATATTTTTTAAATATATTTATTATTTAGTAATAAATTATATGTATTGGATTTATTATGTTTCATTTGATAGACTAAATGAATGTATTTAATATTCTTGACTTAACACATAAATTATCTACCTACAGGGAATATTCTTCATGAATATATTGGTTCTTATATTATTAATTATATAGTAAAATCACACATTAATGACCCTCTAAAAGTAGTGTGATGGATTCCACTCTCTTAATTAATGTCATTAATGCATAGATAAAGTGTAATCTGATTGAGTGGTGTGTATGAAATTGACTGATCCTAGAGATAATTAACTATATGAAAACTTTGGCCAAAGTAATGTTTATAGTTAAACATTGTCATTTCATATAGTTTATTTAGTTTACATGTTTGTATGATATCATGTTAAAATGGGTTTATTTATGGTATACACCATGTATTAGTTATATTACAACACATGGGTTGTATTTTGCCACTATGGATTCCTTTACCATCATTATCTACCTATCCATGAAAGGAGGGCCATTCACTAGTTGGGAGATAGTGTGGGGGATCAATGGTTTATTGTTGGTATGAAAAAATACTAAGATGATGTTCTCCCTCCTCTCAACAGTAATACACTAGAGACTACACTTGAGATTACTTATGGATATTATGAGTTCATTGAGACTTGCATTCTATGTGGATCTTTGTATCATTGTAAATTATTATTTTAACATTTGTATTGATCAAACTATACTTTTTTTTTCTCCTGTGACATACAGTAGTGGGTTGTAATATTATATCAGCCATGGCTAAATTTGTAAACAATACTTTAATGAATAAATGTAGTCTTTATTTCTATAATCAACATTGTACCTATTTTAGATTTTGATAATATGATTGTGATAATTAGGTAAATAGATTAGATATATACTTTTCTAAGTTTTTTTAAAACTAAAAGAGGGGTAAAAATTTAGTAAATATGAAAAATAGACAATAGTTACAACTCTTTATCCTGGTCCACCAGTTGAACCAGTTTTTGATATAAACTCATAGGAAACATCCATTGATTAGTAATGCTCCATGATGGCCCATTCTCCGAAGCCCACTTAGCAAGGCAATCCACAACACCATTCCACTCACGGGGAATGTGTTTGAAAGAAACTAAATACAAGGAAGTACTTAATTGTAGAATCTGTTGAACAACTACATTTAAGTTCTAGTCCACCTTACCTAGATTACATTTATTCAACAAATTAACCACCACTTGTGAATCTGATTCGCAGATAATGTTATAGCAGCCACGTTGACAACATCATTTCACTGCCTCCAGGATAGCCATGGCTTCCATGAGTTTATTTGTATGGTGGCCTTTGTAGATTGAAAAGAGAAACTGAATACTCCCAGAGCTATCCTGTCTAATTCTGCCTATACTAGCATCCCTTGGGCTACCCCGTGAGGAGCCATCAGTATTAATTTTAATGAATCCATCCTTAGGTGGAGTCCAACGTCCAATCTGATTAATAGGTCACAATTTTTGACTATTTCCTTTTGTCGTAATGCTGCTCACCTCAGAAGCGTAGGTTGTGGTCAGGTCCAAACCAAGGCGTGAGCATATGCAAACCACTTTAGGATCTAGGCCACTACCACTTGTGTACTTCACTTGCAAGGTTTCTTGTAGCGAGCTAATGATTTTCATCCATAGAACTCTCAGTTCCAGCTGGGCACCCCTGAAGATCCTCCTATTTATTTTAATCCATAGATTCCATAAAATAAAAGAGGGGCCAACTAACCAGGCATTTTGTAGAAAGGAAGCCTTTGATGGAGCATGGCCTTGTCGACTCCATAATTATTCCAATGAAGAAGCATTCCATCAAGGAGAGCCCTAGGCACTCCACCACAGATGCCAAATCTATTTAGCATACAAACATTGGAAGAAAAGGTGAGATCTCGTCTCCTCACTGCTATGACACAAAACACATATTGATGGTCCCTGAAATCCATGCTTGTAGAGATTGTCCCAGGTGAGACACCTGTTGTGAGTAAGCAACCATAGAAAAAAATTACACTTGGGCCATGAAGCTCGGTTCCAAATTTTCTTCCCCCATAAGAACTGACCTCCATCAAAGAATTGCTTAGTCAAATCCATATATCCTGAAGACATAGAGTACTGCCCAGTAACATCTCCTCCCCAAGCAAGGACATCTTGTCCTTGCAGAGAGCTACATCCTCTAGAGGCAAGGATTTGAGTTAATTCTCTGCTATCCTCTTTCGAGCCCCCCAGCAGCCAATTGGAGGAGTTTTTCCACCTATAACCAATAGTCATGCCCATGTTAAAAGTTTCTTTGTAATGAACCACTGTGTGCTAGCCAACAGAGTGAAAAGAATCAACTAGAGGCTACAAATGCAGGTGTGAATATAAAAGAGGTGGTGCTCCATCCCATGAGTCTCCCTAGAAGAAGGCTTTTGCCCCACTATTGCAAACCCAGAAGAGGCTGCATTTCACTAGCTGAGCTCCAAGCTTGAGAGTAATCCACACCATTGAGCCTCTTCCCTTAAGAGGGAGCCTAGAAATATCATGGGAATCAATACCCAAAAAGTACTTAGCTGATAGAATTCAGGCCCAAAGGGAAGATTGATTAGAACACCATCTCCAATATAGCTTGATAGCAAGGGCTTGACTAGCCAAAATAGCTGAGTGTAATCTGAGGCCTCCTTCCTACTTTGGTCTAAAAATAGTAGCCTAATCGATAAGACTCCATTTGGTATTCTGTAGAATTCCACTCCAAAGAAATTTTCTAGAAAGGGCATCAAATTCCTTTAGGAAGTACGCTGGGGCTGCCTGAACCATGCTTGGTATATGGGTAGCGCCTGGATAACCGATTGTAAAAGAATCACTCTACTAGTAGTAGAAAGCCACCTATGAGTCCAGTGACTAACTTTTTGCCTTAGTTTGTCCAGCACATTCTACCAAAATAACCTGGGCTACCTTCCCACCACAATGGGAATTCCTAAATAAATCACTAGGAGGGTTTGAGTCTAAAACCTCAAAATGGCAGCAATCCTTCTCTGAATAGGCTCAGGAGTGTTGAAGAATAAAATAGAGGACTTATGCTCATTAATATTCTACCTAGATGCCACCATATAATTGTCTAGGGTGAGTCAGAAAGCTTTTGCTTCCCATATTTGAGCTCTCCTTGCCAAGATAGTGTCATCAACAAATTGGAGTTCAGTCAGGGTAGTTATCCCATTCCCCCATCTCTAGCCATGTAAAACATTTTGAGAAACATGAAATTTGAAGAGCCATCCAAGTCCCTTAGCCAGGATGATAAATAGGTATGGAGAAAGTGGATCCCCTTGGTGAAGTCCTCTAGAGGCACCAAAAAGCTCAAAAGGTGCCCCATTGATAAGGATTGAAAAGGAAGGCATAGTAACATAGGTTAACACCCAACTAATCCAATTCTGATTGAATTCGAATGCCAAAACACCTTTTTGCAAAAATCTCTAGCTAACTCTATCATAAGCTTTGGCTAGATCAAGCTTAATAAACATAGCATGCTCTTGAGATGTACTCATAGAGTGAATAGCTTTCAAATCAACAACTTCATCTAGAATCTGTTTGCCTACCACAAAACCCCCTTGTTCTCCTGAGATGAGTCTGGGGAGATACCCTTTAAGCCTCTGTGCAATAAGCTTTGTAATGATTTTATTGACCACATTGAAAAACACAATGGGCCTATACAAATCCAACTTATCAGCCTGCTCCTTCTTTAGAATTAGGACCAAAAATGTAGCATTTAAAGCTCTAAGCATTTCTTTGCTGGAGTAAGATTCCTATATCACATCCATCAGCTCTTACTTGATGATATCCTAGAAGTCCTGAAAGAATTCAATTGGGAACCCATCCAGGCTTTGGACTTTACCTCTCCTCATGCTGAACACCACCTCCTCAATCTCTGACATACCAATTGGCCACATGAGAACCTCATTCATTTTCATAGTCACTAAGGGGGGAATGCAAGATAAAACTATATTTTCAGCCACCTCATCTAGCGGTGGGTCGCTGGCAAAGAGAGCTGAAAAGAACCAGACAACTTCCCTATTAATTACTTGGGAAGAGCTTAGGTGCATCCCATCCTGAGTAACAAGAGAAGAAATAAAGTTCCTATTGCACCACACCTACACAAAATTATGGAAAAAGGCCGTGTTCCTATTCCCCTCCTGGAGCCAATCAATACAAGCCTTCTATTTCCAATAGATTTCTTCCTGAAGTTCCCACTCTGCTAAGGTATTTGTAACTCTAGAATCCTCCAAGCAAAGCACTTTCAAGAACCCATAGTCTCTTATTTTTGTAGTTACCCCATCTAACTGGTCTTGAGCCTTCTTCTTCATACAATATAAGTTTCCAAAACAATTTATATTCCAGATCTGCAACTTTCTTTTAACATACTGAAGCTTTTTAAGAAAGGAATACATAGTAGTTCCATATACAGGACCCCCTGTCTCCACCACTAACCAATGAAGTCATGAAGAGATGGGTCATGAAGCCACATCAGCTGAAACTTAAATGGAGGCTTTTTGTGCCCATCAATATGACTGATGGGGAGCTTGATAGGCCAATGGTCCGAGCCTCTCTTGTCTAGAATTTCAGAGTTGAGAGAGATAGCACTAGACTGCTAAAAACAAGAAACAAAAAATCTATCAAGGCATTCAAAGATGGTAGCATTACTTGTTCTTTTGTTACTCCATGTGAATATCCCATTTGAGGGTCTAACATCAAAAAGGCATAGTAACTCCACATTATGGTGAAGATACTTAGAAGAGGGGCCTAAATGAGTCATCCCACCTCTTTTCTCCTCTAGGCTCAGCACCACATTAAAGTTGCCAGCTACAATCCACAACAAGAATGGATGACAATTTCAGACATAGCAGATATGCTCCCAAAGCTGAAGTTGTCCATCAATATCAATAGGTGCATATACTGTGGTAACCAAAATCAGCTCACCAGTTTCAAGAGAAGAGGTAACCATTGAAAGAATCGATAGGTAGGATACCCAATGAAGTGGCAAGATTTTCCTTGGGTCCCAACACATGGCCAAACCCCTTGAGCTTCCCAGATCACCTACACATTGCCATTGGCCAAAAAAACTAGATATTTGGCATACAAGTAAATAGAAAATCAATTGACAGTTTGGTCTTCTGGATATAGAGAATATCCACAGAATGATCAATCACCAATCTACACATAGCTTTTTGTCTGTGGAAACTATTCAAACCCTTTACATTCCATGATAAGACAATCATTGAGTGGATGGAGGGAAGTGTTCATCTAAGGTTTAAAAAACCCCTAATTCCACCAATAAATCACCCGTAATTTTGATTCTATCTTGGTCCTTTCTTCGCCTGGATTTGGAGGGAGTGGAAGAGGTGACCTTCTTGAATGTTCTCTGCATTAAGCCAAGTGCCATGGAAGATTCTTTTTATTATTTACCAGCATCAACTTCCTTGACCAAATCTACCCATCTAACATCCTTATCTTGTAGAACACATGAAGCCTCAAGCGTTCCTTCCTTCGGCCTCAGATAACTCCCTAAAGTCAGTTGAACCATCATATCCTGTACCTCATTAAGACATAAAATTTTCTTATCTAAATCTAGAGCTTCCCCTTGGTCCTCAGTCGAAATGCCATCCTTAATGGCCAGACTATCAAGGGCCTCAAACCTATTGAACCCCAAGTCTACCTGCCTGTCAACATTCCTACATTTTTGAGCTCAAACTTTTTCATGGCATCTGACTGGTATAAATCCATCCATACCTATGCTATTTTGATCTGTTGATCCTTGCACCATACTTGCATTGTTTGCAAGATTTTTCCCTTTACCCATCCTATCAGGCTGGGTTTTTGCATTATCTAGAAGGACCGGTCAACCAATCCCCTTGCCGGCATATGTTGTATTTGGTGCTAAAGATTCAAGACCTATCCCATTATCTTTGGAGGCCTAAGGTCATTGGTGATGCAAATGTCCATATACATGATAGATTCGGCAACGAAAAGGAATAGATTCATAGTTTATCTATTGAATCTAGGATGAGGAGCCCATACAAATCTCCATAGAATCTGGTAGAGGATTATTTAAATCAATGTCAACACAAATGTGTGCATAATAAATAACCTTTTTCTCTAGTGATCGATGCACAATAGCTATTGGTGTTCCTAGCATGGCCGCTATCTGCTTGAGGATGTCCTCCCGCTAGAATTCCAATGGAAGTCTCGGAAGGTGAACCCAGACTGGGACACACACTGGAAGTTCCTTAGTAGAATTAAACCCCGCATGCCAGGGTTTGATATAAATACCCACATGATCGTAGAAGTAGGGACCACCCTCAAAAATTTTATTCTGATCTAAAACAAAAGAAAAATTCACCAAAAAATAGCTATTTCCTACCAACATAATGTCAAAATCCCCTTCTATTTGCCAAGAATGATGAATCTAGGCTTCCAAATCTTCCAGGGGGATTTAAATTCCCAATAAATTGAAAATCAAAGTATGTGAGGAAAGATATTCCACATCTTCCTGTACTACCTCTGGGGGAATGACCAGAACTAGTCAATCCTGACTCTGTAATAGACATCCATTCACCTTGTTCAACTTTGAGTGCTCACTGATGTAAATCATTTCTTGTCCAAGAGAGCTCACCCCAGGTAAAGATTCATCCTTCCTGGGGCCTATTGATAGGCTGCCAATCATTCCTCCGCTCGCATCCAT